>OY804575.1:20490756-21090756 GCA_963680875.1 Bathymodiolus brooksi | reverse complement strand
TGCAATTTTAAATCGTAAATAAACGTTTACTGGACGATGATAAAAGTATTTGAAATAATTTTATGTATGTATTTGAAAACAATATCCCCCGATGTGCCCCGTTTTACATTTGTATGTTCTATTTATAACTGACCAATATCAAAAAATGTTCTATTTATAACTGACCAATATCAAAAAATATATTAGGCAGGCTATATTGGTCGGTAAATGCTGTCATTGCAGGATAAAAAAATATACAATGTCACCGAGATTAAAGACAATCTTCATGTTGCTAAAAACTCTATATGAAAACATAAATTTCTAATATTAATTTTCACAGCTTGTCATCCATATTGGAAATTTTAAATTATGTGTAAACTATAAAAGTACAGGATAGAGGTGACATCTGAATTGACAGTACTGATGACTAAATAACTTAGCAAATCTTAATATTTACAGTAAATTCAGCAGTGTATTTGGCATATTTTAATAAAATACGAAAGGTAAAAAATTGGAAAGGGAATTACAAAATGTATCCTGAGATTGAATTTAAACTGACAAATAACAGTATGTTTTTAGCATTTGTGGAATGTGTTTGCCATCTTCCTAGTGTTTTATTTTAATTAGATAAGTATAATACTATGTACATAGTATTATTTGTATAAACAAAAATGCATAGCAAATGTATTTTAAATCTGATAGTTTGATTGTAACTATAAATAATCATCGTTGTTCAGAAATAAAATTTGCATACACGTTCCGAACCTATGTCACAGTATGCATTTTTTTTTTTTAAATTATCATGTATTAGCTTGTTGAAAAAATAAAACGATTAAATATTTAAAAGAATTTTCAGTAGTAAAACAATTTACACAGAAAGATAAAATAAATCTTTGTTAAATATTTGAAATAATAAGATTAACGGAAGCACTAATTTAGGTAAATTTCGGTTCTATATTAAAATATTTCAGAACCAATAACATTATATATAGTTGTTAGAGGTACATGGAATATAGTCTAAGCTCTTTATCTTGACCTTGAATAAGTCGTTTGCTTGGATACCCACTGAAATATACATTTCGTGCGTTCGTAGTATCTTTCAGTTTAATATATCATGAATACGCGGATATTCGGAAATAAAAACGAAATATATATCCCTTCTACTTGAACACAAGGTATCTGTAATGTGAATTTATTGTCCTTCCATATTTGAGTTTCTAATTCATTTTGTGTTGTTGATACATAACGACTCCTTTGATTAATAATATTCACATCAATTTGAATTATAATATATTGGATATACTCTAATTAATGGGAGTCTAATAAAGAAACTAATCTTCTTAAAATCAATCTCGTAAGGTAATGTTTTGCTTTGTATTCTGTAGCCCTGTTAATGTCTCAACATAAACTTCACACTGTAGACTCAAATGATCTGATCGTTATTTTAGAAACTCCAGATTGAGATAGTTCTCCTGTTGATTTCGATTTCAATGCAGGTATTGAATAAACACTAGATGCCTACAAAAAAGGAATATATAAGGTTACAAGGAGCACAAAACCAGAAACCAAGTTATTACAAGACAATATCAACAAAAAAATGAAGCAAAACACATCAATATGATTTGTCTTCGTCTGACTCTTGTTCCCACTCTTGCCTGTGTCTCTAGATTGATCATTCTCGATTGCCCTTTGTCTGACTCTTGTTCCCACTCTTGCCTGTGTCTCTAGATTGATCATTCTCGATTGACCTTTGTCTGACTCTTGTTCCCACTCTTGCCTGTGTCTCTAGATTGATCATTCTCGATTGCCCTTTGTCTGACTCTTGTTCCCACTCTTGCCTGTGTCTCTAGATTGATCATTCTCGATTGCCCTTTGTCTGACTCTTGTTCCCACTCTTGCCTGTGTCTCTAGATTGATCATTCTCGATTGACCTTTGTCTGACTCTTGTTCCCACTCTTGCCTGTGTCTCTAGATTGATCATTCTCGATTGCCCTTTGTCTGACTCTTGTTCCCACTCTTGCCTGTGTCTCTAGATTGATCATTCTCGATTGCCCTTTGTCTGACTCTTGTTCCCACTCTTGCCTGTCTCTAGATTGATCATTCTCGATTGACCTTTGTCTGACTCTTGTTCACACTCTTGCCTGTGTCTCTAGATTGATCATTCTCGATTGCCCTTTGTCTGACTCTTGTTCCCACTCTTGCCTGTGTCTCTAGATTGATCATTCTCGATTGCCCTTTGTCTGACTCTTGTTCCCACTCTTGTCTGTGTCTCTAGATTGATCATTCTCGATTGCCCTTTGTCTGACTCTTGTTCCCACTCTTGCCTGTGTCTCTAGATTGATCATTCTCGATTGACCTTTCGGTTTTCTCTAACGTTTATTTTCAATACATATATGACCTGCGAGGATCAATTCCACCAGCTATTGTTCAGGAATATCAGCATGGTCGATGTAAACTACATTTGTATATCATATGTATCGCAAAATTGCCTTTGACACTTACAACTGATATCCATGTAGTGTTTTCCTCTTGATTGTGTTATTTGAGGAGACATGTATGCAGCCATAGTAATTTCCCTATTAATGTATTAACTTGACAATAACATATATTAATCTATTCTGAATATTTCACAACCACATCAGTGGTGCAATTGGTCGGATCAAAGTCAAAGACTATAAAATTGGTATTCGCTGGTCGAAGCATTAACAAGTAAGAACAATATTGCTGGTTGACATGTATTAAGTTTAATGTCATTCAGCAACTAAAAACTTACTCTTGATGAGTATGACATGTCAGGTGTAAATGCCCTATTAACATATGCCCCTCTTTCTACCCATGGATCAATCACCCAATCATCCACATATGTAACTAGTTTCCGATGCTTCACCAAGGCTGGACCCCATTCATCCGTTGGAGACGTTAATTCGCTTAATTTCTGCAATAAAGTAGTAATACGAAGATAACTTATGGTAATTCAATAATATAAGGAGGATATTGAGATACAATATTGCATTATAGAAAGACTGACTATGATTGCTGAATCCAGATTTTATGAATATAATCCATAAATACTCAGTATGTATACTAGAAGTTCCTTTATCATTTACTTAATCTTGAAATATTCAATTCGGAATTCTGGAATTTTAATTTTTTAACATCATTTGTCGAAATCATTATAAGCATTGATAACTGACAAATGACAATTTAACTTAGAAAATAAATAATGACTAAAATGACTGTGATGTATTGTCCTGTCTAAGTCCAAGGACAATACATCAAGGACAATACATGGCATTATTTAATCTAAATATGTATAAAAGGAAATTAAAAATAAATTATTCAACATTTTGACATTTTCGTTTGCATGATCATAATATATCATGCAAAACAGATTAATTGGATCATTTTGAGTTAAGAGTTTGAAATTCGTACTTGAAAGTGTTATGACCATAGGAAGAGTTTGAAGATACCAAAGGGGTAATCAGAATCCGTAAATCGAAGAAGGATAGACAACACAATGACCAAAAGAAACAAGACAAAAGGACAAACAACTGTCTACAAAACATACAGATAAAACTAAAGATCGAGTAACATGAACCCCACTAAAAACCGGGGGTCAACTGAAGTACTCCGGAAGGGTAGGCAGTTCCTGCTCCACTAGTGGCAGCCTTCGTGTTTATCCAGTTACACACCCGTAAGCCTTGGAATACATATTTCAGACGAAACACACAGTCGAACCTGGTTATATTGAACACCGATAAATCGTTCTTTGAATAATTCTAAGTAAAAGTCGGCCTATTTGTAGTAACTTTCTCCATTATTTATTGAGAAAACCCGAATAGTCTGGTATGTCGAAGAAGAAAAAAACGAATCTCCTTCCGACGCTGGCAAAACGAAATTCTGCTGTTATTACATACTTCTCTAAGAGATAGATATGGATCTGCATGACCTATTTTGTACAACATAACAATAGGTATTGGTATAACCATAAGCACAGCAAGAGTCCATCCTATACCATCAGCCCATCCGGGAAACGTGTAGTCTCCATATGTTGATCTTTTATAATCAACAAATGTGAAAACGAATATGAACTGAAAAAAAACAAAACATTCACGGACAGATTAATACTAAATGCAAAATAGTAATAGTTTATTAATATTATATTTGACAATTACCATTTAATACATGAATTATTCTTTGATGGTCAAGCAACCAAATGATTTTAAATGTGTTTTTAAGAAGACATTTAATGTGCGGCAAAGGTTGGGTGATATATAAAAAAATATATTTAATCTGAACATTCAGATTGTAGATAAACAATCAAACACGTCTGCCGAAAGTATGATAATCAACGGGATTCTCTTATTTTTATTTTTGTTCCGTGTTGAAATTACACTTAGACAAAGGCTTATGGCGGCCACACCTGACGTACTACCTGTAGTGTGTCAATATTGATTATGTTGGTTGTGTTAAGTCCGATTGTCTGTAAACCTTACTTGTTTACTATATTCCAATGGGATATATTACAGTATACCTGCTATTGCATCATTGCAAAAGTGTGGATGCTTTCGTGAAATCGAATCATGTTATTTGAAAACAAATAAGCACGGAAAAACTGCCGTCAAGTTAAAATGGCTTCATGGAACACGAGATGCATTTACTGAACTTTTAAGACCACGAATGTTGATAAAATATACCATACATGTATTTAAAAACAAACAAACACACTTACCACTAGCACAAGAGGACTGATAACCATCCATAATATTTTCCACACCAACCACAACTTAAAGCCTAACATCACCTCAATGTCCTGCATATATCTATTAACACCTACATGTAGAATGGATTTTTAGAGAGAATATGCAAAACAGATTTATATTATAGTTCTACATACTTGGATAGTATAATAGTTATTGGTGTGACAGAAATTATAAAATTTACATGTATATACAATGTTCTTTATGTTTTATATTGATTTTACCATGGTCAAACATTGCAACATCTAATATATATACAATGCCATATATGTAGTATAAATAACTATCTTTTAAATGCAATCAAACCTGCATTAAAGGGCACCTCTATGTAGCAAATCACTCATTTTCCCCATTAATGAACAATGCATATAATTTTAATCTCTATATAAAGGGCACCTGCTCATAAAGGGACCATTTTCAGGTTCCCTTGAGTGCTCTTTATATAAAGATTTGACTGTATTAAAAAAACAAATTTTGGAAGTGATGTGTAATTTTATCTTAAACTACATATATCGCATTGCATACTTAACTTGCAGGAGGGGTTATGGTTTTTTGTTTCGTTCAAATTTTTTTTTTCGGACAACACGAGAGTTAGAATATTAATTTTTTTTGTCGTGCAAAGCGCGAATTTTCTTCCAGAATTTAACATTAGGTTATATGACAAAAACTCTGAATCAGATTATTATTTTTTTCCTCCACCAAAATCAGAATATTTTTTTCAGCAACATTGGGAATCAGAATATTTTTTTAGAAAAAAATCATAACCCCCCTCCTGGAAGTTAAATGGTCCGTCCCTTAGATGTTACAATGTCTGACCATGGTAAAATTAATATAATACACCAACAACATATTATACATATGTAAATGCATTTTATGATTTCTGTTGCACCAATGATGCTAATGCCGAAAAGGAAAAATACAATAAATGAACAAAGATTTACATACATTATCTCCATTATATTATGATAATGAATCCATTTGAACACAAATGTCAAGTATAATCTAAAGACAGAAGAAGCAAAGGATGTCCATCTCGTGATGTGCTTGTATATAGCTTGTAGTTTTATGCCGGATATTACATCTGAATGTTCTCAGGTAGGTGAATTCCTATACTCAATGAAACACTTCTAATTATAATATACTAGTAGTATCAATTAGCATGGTACGATTAAAGGGGCCGTAGTGGCCGTGATCGTATGGTAGTTGGATTTACAACTACCTAGGCAATCGGTGCATATCACCACTGATGTTTTGGGTTCGACTCCCGATCAGGATGTGTAGTAAAACATTATGTGATAAAGTTTGTCAGTGACTTGCGTCAGGTCGGTGGTTTTCTCCGGATCCTCCGGTTTCCTACACCAATAAAACTGACCGCCACGATATAGCTTAAACCTTGTTGAAAGTGGCGTTAAAACCAATAAAACTAAACCAAACCAAACCATAGTACGATTGACGGCCGACGCATTCTTACACACGACGGATGCTAATATTGAGAAATGAGATGCTAACCCTTTCGGAACAGATCTTTTTACTAACGCTTTTTCTGTCACTTTGTCTTATCTGAACGTTTTTTCTGTTGCTTTGTCTAACCTTTGTTTGTAATGTTATTGATTGCGTATCAGGATCACCCCTTTTCTAGATGATCCCGTCTGACCTTCGTTTTCTGCTTTCGGATAAAACGGTTGATCCTCTTTCAATACAGATAGTGAGATAAAACTGAAGATGATGTTTGCATATTTTCTTTTAATAAGTATAAGTTACTAACCATAAGCATAAGTAATGCACATGCATTCTGCAAAACCTATTAACAACAATGTCCAGCCACCAACATAGTTGTCTAATATTTGAAGTAGATATATACCACCCTGAAATGTACATCGAAATTATAAGTGTCTGTGATCGCTATATTCCTATCTTATCCTATTAGCAGTTGTACTCATTATGAGTGACTTATTGTCATTCAACACCAAATAAACAATTATGTAACTAACTGATTTAACCCCGACACATTTCTGTGCCTGTCCCATGACAAGGCCTGCGTCTTCAACATCATATGTAGTAGTCTTTTTTATGTTTAATGATTTGAAGTGAGAGATGATTGTTTGTTTTCTTGATATTGGTGGAATTGTTGACCATTACTTTTTAAAATCTTATTTTGTCATAATAAATCATGAGAGAGGATTACATTTCGACGAGTGATTTATATTGCACCAACATGCTGAAAGCGGATTTTTTAAAAGCTGGTAATATCGGACGTATTATCGGAAATTTGAGCCAACCGGCCTTTTATCTTACACTGTAAGGTATTCAGATTCATGTGACGTATATACCATGTAGTGGGAAATATATAGAAGAATTGTAAAAGGGATTTACATAGTAGGGCCTGAACAAGCCAACTTGGACATTTCAAATATCATATTCATAATCTCATCAAAACCCTAACAGCCCTTTCGTCATGATTTATCAGAAAAGTAACCAATTTAACTTTAAACATTAATTGCACTCTCACATTTTATATAAATATATGTCCTTAAAATTATATCAATATACGTTATCTTGTTAATAGCAACCAACACTGTTTAAAATGTTTCATTAACATGTTAAATTTAAACCATTCTGAACTTTAGCACTGCAATAGAGGAACCACATCGCAACAAATCTGAGAAATCGACTTCTCTGCAATGTTAAAGATATGGGCTAACTGGATTTTCATTATGCTAAACAAATATGTGCTGCATTGTACCAAACGGTATGGGTTCGAATCCCGCTAAGATCAGAGCAAAATGTCCGCTTATGAAACTTAATCGAACACTGCTGTATTGATTGGTTGGTTTACAGTGTTTAACGCCACTTCCAACAATATTTCAATTATATTGTGGCGGTCGGTTTTATAGGTGGAAGAAATCGGAGTACCCGGAATAAATAACAACGACCTATCCCAAGTTACTGACAAACTTTATCACATAATGTTGTATCGAGTACACCTCGCCATAAACGGGGTTCACTGTTGTATTGCATTCAGACATTTGTATATATATAATGCTTACCGGACATGTCAATGGAAGACCAATTATGAAGAAAACAATACAAATACACATTATAACCCATGTTTTCTGTTTCCTCAGTTCAGGATACTGATCTGTTACACCTGTCAGGACTGTCTCTAACATAGCAAACTGTAAAAATATTGTTTAAAAAGCAGGTAATGAAAACATTTGTTTTTGCAAGATAAATGTTTTCTGGAGAAAAATTAAAAATTATCTGACACATGGAAACAACAGTTTAGATAATTATCTACCTCTGTTAAAAGATTTACGAGTTACATGCGCGAAATAGATAGTTCTTTATTGTAACAGTTTCAATTTAACTTTTATCAAGATTTCAATGTACTCTTAGAAGTATGTCAATATTTCACACAGTTTTTTTTTACATTTGTAACACTAAGGAATAATACGATAGGATATGACAATCTTGCGATGGATTTCCTGGGAGACTCCACAATGCACAAACATGTTCCAGTACCTTATATTGTTAAATTTGATATACCAGTTTGATATCCACGATGGCCATATGTTATTTAACACTAGGAGTGTTAAACAATTCTTCAGAACCGCATATAACATTAAACAGTATAGGAATGGTAGTTGGATGTTGATGTTCTGGACCAGTAGAAACTCGAGATAGGTAACCATAACGTAAGATGCAGTTGGAACTATTTTGTCCGACATTCTTACCACTACAGAAGATACAAGCTATTATGTTCTGAACCAGTAGAAATTCGAGATGAGTAAACTCTAACATAAGATGCGTTTGGAACTATTTTGTCCGACATTGTTACCACTACAGAAGATGCGAGACACTGCAGCAAAGGATTAGATACTATGTAAACTATTATTGATACTGCACCATACGGAGCTATTTCAACCCTTTTATCTTTTTAAATTGTTTTACCTGTCCGTTCGTCATAACTGTCTCGTTCTTCCTCCCTATATAAGCTTAGTCATCACGATTAACGATATAGCTGGAAAATAACCGACAATAAACACTCTTAAGTCAAACTATGATTTCATTTGATTTTTGGTGTTTTAACGCCACTTTCAGCAATGTCATGGCGACTAGTTTTAGTGGTGGAAGAAGCCGGAGAACCACCGACCATGGGCAAGCAACTGGTAAACTTTATCACATGCGGCTGTGAGTCGAGTGCACCCTTTTTGTAATTTACAAAGCCGGGCGTGAACCCACGCCGTATTGGAGATAGGTATGTATGAGTTGTTAGGTAATCCAACTACCTAACTCACTGAGCAACCCGGGCCCTCAAAGTTATGCCAATTATTTATTTTGTAACAAGTTCTTAAATGGAAATATTAAACACGAACTAAGTGTGATAAACCGCTGTGATTCGTTATAAACGAGTTTCAAGGTAATGGTCAAAGTTTTGTCAAAAGTTATTTAATATACAAAGATATGAAATAAAATTATTGAACAACATGCCCGTAGTTCTAAAATAATTGATTATTGATTCTATATGTACCTGACTGTCTAATCCTAAGGTAATTAGCATGAAGAAAAACAAAATGGACCAAAATGGTGCTCCAGGCATACTGGTTACTGCTTCTGGATAGACCACAAAGGCAAGGCCTGCTCCTATGAAAATTATACATTAATACATGTTTAGTGATAATATATTTAGGCTAACGCAGATAATAGAATAAGGTGATTGCCGAAAGGACTTTAAATTTATGATCAATAAAGTGATCATAATTCTTTCGATATTAGTAGAGTCAAATTTGTGTTTGTGACCTTCCAAGGGAACATTGAAATAAAGTCACGACCTTCCAAGGGAACATTGAAATAAAGTCGCATAAGATAGGTGGTCGCTGAATAAACATTTAATTAATATGAAATACACTGTAAAGAGGATCTAAAATTAAGATCACATAATACAAGTTATTGCTTGATAGAGATGGTCTCTAAAGCATGTTTGACTAATTATATCCAATGTCTATAATTAGTAATATTCACGTTAAAGTCCTATTTAAAAGTATAATTCAGCTTTTAATTCGTTGTTGGGATGGATTAAGTATATGTTAAGTTTTAATTTGTTTAGCATAGTAGCAAAGACACATATAAAAAGAAATTGTTTATCGACAGTCCATCATTTATTACTTGCGTAGCATACAATGTTTATATTCAAGTTTCCACTATGGCAATATAAGCCATACATTGATAGAATAGGTTGTGATTATGGTGCTTAACGCCACTTTCTACAATATTTCAGTTATATCGTAAAGGTCAGTTTTATTGATGGTGGAAACCGGAGTAACTGGAGAAAAGAACTTACCTGCCACAAGTCAATGACAAACTATCACATAATGCTGTATCACACCTCGCATCGATAGTATAGTAGTCTCTGTTTCAGTATATAGAAGTGGTTCGCAAAGATATCTAGATTTGTTTTAGTATGGTGGGGATCGTGTCATACAAAATAAATTATATTTCCATGTTGATAAGAAAACAACCGAGTGGTTCTGGTGTTTAACATCACATTTTTGTTGAAAATGGTGTTAAACACCATAACCCCTCGGATGGTTTCTTATCAACATGACCCTCTATACTATATTACATATATAAAATACTCTACCATCTTTAGCTACATCTTTAACCTTTACGCCCAGTTGACCTGCCATATAACCCAGGAAGGAAAATATAACAAATCCAGCGAATATACATGTCAAAGTATCACCTACACACACTATTAAGGAATCTCTGAAATATAATGTTTTATTATATATATTTGTCGACGTCAATGCATTATTTTCACTCTTGCAACTGGCATGCTTTAGAATGATTGATTGATTGTTGTTTAAAGTCGTGACCAGTACTGCAGCAATATTAATTAGGGTTAGGGTTATGGTGTTTAACGCCACTTTCAACAATGTCAGCTATATCGTTGAGACCAGTTGTAGTGGTGGGAGAAGCCGGAGTACCCGGAGAAAACCATCGACCATGGGCAAGCAACTGGTAAGCTTTATCACTTGCGGCTGCGAGTCGAGTACACCCTTTTTGTAAATTACAAAGCAGGGCGCGAACCCTCGCCGTATTGGTGATAGGCTTGTATGAGTTGTTAGGTAATCCAACTACCTAACTCATTGAGCCACCCGGGCCCGTCATAATTATGTAACTGTGTAACTGACAAATGTTTTCATATAAAATTGCATCGTGTTCACCTCACCACTGATGGGAATTTACATCGGATGGATTTGGAAATAATTTTTTTGGGAAAATTTAGTGTGTTATGAATAAAGATAATAAACTGTTCTAAGATAGGTAAAACAGTATGATTTGTGAAAAAAAATAAACGTTAAAGAATACCGTAGGGGAAAATCAAAAATGGACAATCTAGAGAAACTGGCAATATAGGGTACACAAGACAAAGAAAAACAAACAAAAACACAGCACAATATATGTTGGACACCACTATACGCAAACAAAAACACAAATAACGTAAATAAAACATTAGGTCTCCTACAAACAACATTTATGCGAGTTATGGTATAGTGACAAACATAATTTAGATTAATTATGAATATTTATCATTTATTATCACTCGATTATATATGTTATTAAATGACTATGAATTTTCTTAATTCTGATTGGTTTAGAAGGTTCATTGCTTCCTCTAACAGAACTACATGTCCACCGCGCAATTTTGCGCGTGAGGTTAATAAATCTCATGTCACAGTTAGTACTTACCCAAATATAATAACAGGGGAAAACCAGTAGACTGATTAATATCGATAAATTTGATTGGCCGACATTTTGAACCTCAACCAATCAGAGGCGGTCTTGCTAACGAACTTCGGTAATCAGCAGACAACTGTTAGTAAACAAAAATGAACGAAGAAGCTTCGTCAGTAGAACCAGAAGTTAATACGTACCCAAATATAGTAACAGGGGAAAACTAAAATAATTGCTCTAACATTACCATAAACTACAACATAAATTAATTATACTTACCTATGTTCTTTAAAAATTGTTTAAAAATGTTACTGAAACTGTGATATTTTATTTTGTTAAAATTTTGAAATTGTATTCGTTTTTTCTTAATCAATTTTATTGTTTTGAAACATTAGAAATGTCAAGCTTTAAAAACTGGTATCTGTTGGTTTGAAGCAGCTACATATAAAAAAAAATAAATGGAAATGTCTAAGAAACAGTAACAATTCACAATTTTCACCCCAAAATTACACTTAGAATATGTCATTTAATAAGACAATTGATGACTTTTCATTTCGGTGGACACTGATTTATCAACCCCGAGGAAGTGATGTTCACCTTGGCTTCGGTGAACATCACTTCCTCGGGGTTGATAAATCAGTGTCCACCTTATGAAAAGTCATTAATTGTATATTATCATCCTTCCCTCCCGCTATATCTACCTGCTGACTCCATAAGCAAAACTCGTATCAAAGTTCGCGTGAGCTGAGCTGGACTTGACTTATCACCAAATTCTCCCAACATTTAAATGATAATTCATGTGAAGATGACAAAAGTAAATAAAATTCAGCAACACCATTAGCTAGTTAACATTTTATTTTTTAAACATATATCAAATTAGGAACTGTCGTGTCAGCAATATCAACAAACATCGTCCTACAAAAATGTACTTGTCACAATTATTGATAACCTCTGGTGAGACGTCATAATTTTTACGTCATAAGCGAGGTCGTGACCTTTGTGTTTTCTAAAACGGAACGGCATTGGACTTTGATGTTTGTAATAAAAAAAACAATGAATATCACCATTAAAGGAAAAATTAAACAATCTTAACATTTATATAAACCTGTAAAAATGAATGGTATATTTGCAAACTACTTATGAACTATGTTTTGGAGAAGCGTATTTTGAATATTTTGAATCATGTGATTTTTCCGGCGAAAATACAAATATAGATGTATCCGTGTTTATGTTAGTTTTAAGGATGATAAACATGTCATCTGAATGTGAATATGATTGATACTGAAAAATATCAGCCTGCTCGACAAAATATGAAGTTTGTGACGCGTTCGCTTCGCTCACTCGCCACCAAACTTCATATTCTGGCTCGGCAGGCTGATATTTTCGGTATCAATCATTTCACATCCAGATAACATATACATATTTTACAGACGATTAAAGGTAATAAGTACGCAGACCTCTAACTAAGTGTGCCATATGTATTTGGGAATACCATTCATCAGGTAAAGCTAAATGTAAAGCGATTAGAAAGCAAAATACAGTCAAACCTGCCTTAAAGGAAACCTATATGTAATAAATCACTGTCTATAAAGGAAACCTCTATGTAATAAATCACTGTCTATAAAGGAAACCTCTATGTAATAAATCACTGTCTATAAAGGAAACCTCTATGTAATAAATCACTGTCTATAAAGGAAACCTCTATGTAATAAATCACTGTCTATAAAGGAAACCTCTATGTAATAAATCACTGCCTATAAAGGAAACCTCTATGTAATAAATCACTGTCTATAAAGGAAACCTCTATGTAATAAATCAATGTCTATAAAGGAAACATCTATGTAATAAATCACTGTCTATAAAGGAAACCTCTATGTAATATATCACTGTCTATAAAGGAAACCTCTATGTAATAAATCACTGTCTATAAAGGAACCCTCTATGTAATAAATGACTGTCTATAAAGGGCAGCCTCTATGTAATAAATCACTGTCTATAAAGGGCACCTCTATGTAATAAATCTGTCTATAAAGAAAACCTCTGTGCAATAAATCACTGTCTATAAAGGGCAGCTTCATTTTTCACATCAATGAACAGTGCATATAATTTTAACATGTATATATAGGGCAACTGCTCATAAATTCCACGTTTTCAGGTTCCCTTAAGTGGCCTTTACATACTGGTTCGATTGTTCTATAACATTTTCTACGGGTATATTGTTATGGATAAAGCTATACTGACTTCAGCATACTTATATTAATGCTAATTTACAGACGATCGATTAAAGTCTAACTTACTTCAGAATATTGTTATGAAATCTGTTATAACTTGATAATGTAACAAGACCTCCACCAGCAATCGACATTGAGAAGAATATCTGTACAGCAGCATCTTTCCAAACCTAAATATCATATTATACATGTAATATACATTAATTATATATGTTGCTTTATATATAAATTAATAAGAAAGGATGTGGACGCAATGGAAAATTAGGAACTATCTAACATTACCCTTAAACACAAATTAAAATAAAGGGGCTTTGATTGATGTACTACATTTCACAGTCATCAAAGGTCCAATGACTGCATATATCAAAGGTCCAATGACTGCATATATCAAAGGTCCAATGACTGCATATATCAAAGGTCCAATGACTGCATATATCAAAGGTCCAATGACTGCATATATCAAAGGTCCAATGACTGCATATATCAAAAGTCCAATGATTGCATATATCAAAGGTCCAATGACTGCATATATCAAAGGTCCAATGACTGCATATATCAAAGGTCCAATGACTGCATATATCAAAGGTCCAATGACTGCATATATCAAAGGTCCAATGACTGCATATATCAAAGGTCCAATGACTGCATATATCAAAGGTCCAATGACTACATATATCAAAGGTCCAATGACTGCATATATCAAAGGTCCAATGACTGCATATATCAAAGGTCCAATGACTGCATATATCAAAGGTCCAATGACTGCATATATCAAAGGTCCAATGACTGCATATATCAAAGGTCCAATGACTACATATATCAAAGGTCCAATGACTGCATATATCAAAGGTCCAATGACTGCATATATCAAAGGTCCAATGACTGCATATAGCAAAGGTCCCATGACTACATATATCAAAGGTCCAACGACTGCATATAGCAAAGGTCCCATGACTACATATATCAAAGGTCCCATGACTGCATATATCAAAGGTCCAATGACTGCATATATCAAAGATCCAATGACTGCATATATCAAAGGTCCAATGACTGCATATATCAAAGGTCCAATGACTGCATATATCAAAGCTCCAAATATATACGATGTGATAATATAGATCTGCGTTAGATAAAACACCAACAATGTACTATCTAAATTTAATAAGGGTAATAACAAAATTACCGAACTCCGAACAATCTTACAAAGGGAAAGTCAAAACTCATAAGTATAGAATAGAATAGTTTTATTAAATCAATCAAGAAGCCCGTGAGAGCACAGAATTACAGACATTTGCATTTTTACACTTACAATGATTTTGATGATTAGTAACATATATGACATATATAAAAAGAATAAAAACAAGTATAGATGATCGACACTGCAGGGGGGAAACCACCCATAGGCAGAACAAACTATGGCAGTTTATAGCTAATATTATGATATACATAAAAATATATATTATACAAATATAATATGATGCAGATATAGCATTGTGTTCATATCATGAATACTATTTTATCTTTAAGTAAGGTTAAATCTGCAATGTATGGTTCTTCCGTATTTCAAAACTTTTGTTTAGGAAGACAGCAAGTTTATTTAATAACAGAGTGTCTTCACTACTAAGAAGCCAAATCAACTTATTGTTCGGACTCAGATGTTCAAAATTTTTACAATTATCTTGAATGTATATCAGTAATGTAGCCCTTTCAGTTTCATATATTGGGCATTTGAATAACATATAGTATATAAACAGACAAAATCAGTCAACAACCGGAAAACTGTGAAAACCGTAATGACCCTGACTTGGTACGGGCATTTCTAAAGAAATGGTGGGTTGAATCCGATCAACTCTCTCTTATTGGACTAGTATTAATCACATGACAATTTCTATGTTACCAAGAAAAAATATAGTATGTATAAAGTTCAAGATTAGAACGCAGCGTTATATGTGAGGGTCAGCATTTTACGTTGAATGATTGTAGCCTTCACAAACTAGTTTAACCCTGCCACTTTTTATTGGGATTACTGCACCATGCCAGGAAAGTGAGAAGTCTTGTATATGTGTTTGAAGTATCGATTCTGTTATACAATTTTTAATGTGGTATTATTTTATTTTTTTCCATTTTATAATGTGTTTACTGGGTAACTATATGTGGCATACCTGGGCGTCAAGAAGACGATTAAAATCTGGGACAATGAAGTAATATATTCCTTCACTGGCGTTTTCCAAGGTAACTCCACGGAAAAACAATATGATCAGAACAACAAACGGAAATATAGCTGTGAAATATACCACCTGCAAAAAGAACATTGAATGTTGTACATAACCTAAATGTAAGAAAACATACGATGTAGACAAATTATTGAAACCTTTATGCTCTAAACTAAACAGATTACATTTCATTTACTATGTAATGTTGTATGGCAAGAACGGATAATAATATTATACAACTGATAATCAAACTGTCTGGAAATGTTTTAATCAAAATACGATTTAACTGATAAAAAATACCATGATCAGTTCTCAAAATGAATTATCTGAATTCGAGATATTGACATTGGTCTGTACAAATATAAAAATATATTATTTTCCAGGCTTGCTCGACTAAATATGATTTGTAGTGGAAATACAGAATTATCTTCAATGAATCTTTTCTCTTTTATGTAGATTTTTTTCTTTGCCATGGACAACACTTTTACTGGACTTTACTATGAGTAACACGACGGGCGTCATACAAGAAACAGGAATAGCTTACTAGGTTAACCACCAGGTGTTTTGTGGGTCCGTGTTGCCCGTGGTTTTAGTGCTCTGTGTTCTGCTTTATTTTCGCTCTGTGTCTTGTTACCAATGTTCCCGTGTCTCTTCAATGTCCATTCTGAGATTTCCCCTTCGGTTTCTCTAACGTTTATATGCATTATAGTCTTATAAGTGTTCCAGTTTTTTGTTATACAATACATTTAGTTCATGGATAATTGAAATATTTCCAAACAATACATACTTTACCAGTGGTTTTGATGCCTTTCAATAGACATAGGAAACAGATAAACCAGGCTAACATTAAACACATAACAAGCTGCCATTTTGGTTCTCCAAAGTTTCCAATACCATCACTCATAGCAATCGCCTCATTGCTGTCAAATAATAAAATTTAAATCATACATTATTGACATATCAAATTCTTTTATCCAACTGAATTGAATTCAACATAACATATGTAATATAGTATTATTCAATGAGGAATATTTTGTGTTCGGAAATACCTTTGGATTTTTGTATAATTATTACCACTAAATATGAATAAGTGATGAGAAATACGAAAGAAAGTTTTATAAATTCATAATAAAACGTAGATATCAAATATGGTGCACACGACGCATTTATATTATCGTCGTTAAGTTGTATAACCTTACGGGAATTGTTTATGTTTTAGAATAATATTACGATTACTAGTCACAGTGCTTCCTTTATATCATGGTGGTCCTTTTTATTAGGGGAGGAAACTGGATTACCCACATAAAACCACTGAATCTATGCTGCAGTTAATTGGCAAATCTGTCAAATATTTTTAAGGAGTGCATCTAAGTTTTTAAATTTCAGATCATTAGTGATTTAGAAAATATTTCATTTGATATGGATTGCAACAAAATTAGTTATATCCCAATTTGCATCAATTTTAGTGTATTCTATGTAAAATAATATGGGTCTTCTCATGTAAATGACTGATATATCAAACAAACTCAATCGGTGTTCTGAGATTCAAATCGTATAAAAGTTACAAATGGATGTGTCATGGCTTGTCTGATATTGAACAACTAAATAACCTGTCTGCCTAAAACAGACTATCATTGTACATTTAAGATTAATCATCAAATTCACAAACCAGAAGATTTCAGTTTGGTTTTTTAAACAGATGCTATTGTATATTGTTCTTGTTTATATGGGAAAAAAATCTACCAGAAAGAGAGCGAATCTGTACACAACTCAAAATTGATTAGATTTAGTGTTGAATAATTTGTCTATATGTAAATGTATATAAAACGTATCATTATATAACTGTCGCAAATCAACATTTTTGTCAGGGTTACAATAAACGCTTGAGAATACAGAAGGGCAATCACAATAGGTCAATTCAGAGAAACTGGCAACACAGGGTACACAGTACAAAGAAAACCTAAACAAAAAACACAACACAATATGTTTTGGACACCACTGTCGGACACAAACTGTACTGCTGTATTATATCAATTTCACTCTATTGCTAAAATGGACATGTGACAAAATACATTATATTATAGTGTAGAGAAAAGAAGATGGCGGCCAGCACGATAACAAGAACTAATCATAGACAACAAAATATTCCATATTAACAGCGGAAGAAAGATCGCACGAATGTTACAAGGGGTTACTGACCAATTACTCTATCAAGGCTACGAGACACTTACACTTTAGGGACTGGTTTTGAAATTGGTCGCCATCATAAATTGGAAGATCCATAGAGGATTCCGGTGTCTTAGCTAATAATAGACATGTTTCCAATATGATCCCCGATTCGTCACGACACGTGACATTAATAGGGTGAGAGACGGTAACCCTTTCGGAACACAGTCTCGTTCTCCGTTTTGTTGGGTGTTTGTTCTAAGGCAGTGTAATTTTTTAGACAAGTTATATTATTTATATGTGCTTAACGTCATCCATATTTCAGTAAATATCACAAATTCAGTGGCGATAAGCACACTAATTGTATAGGTAGACGTATATGGGAATACTAAGCCATTGCGTTCACGACGGTTCCTGTAGTTACTGGTGAAATAACCAAAGCTTCAAGAATAAGATTTAAAAGAAAAGATGAGCTTACGTCATCTTAATGTTCGTCACGATATTGAAAAGTCAGGTGAGACATACAAAGCAAGCTTAAATATAAAATTCTGTTATTTTCAAATAAGAATGTTAAACAATGATGATCGACAATTCCAGACTCTCTATCCATGGAAACATTTTTGTTTATTACGTTCGTTACGTACGTACACATGGATGACATGCGTGGATGAGGACATTGACCCACTTGGTTTTATTCTATTTTATGGAATCTTTACGTGTTGTCGTATCTCTTGTTATTCTATGAAAACGTAGATATCAAATTCAGTGCGAACGACGCGTTTTTGGAATAACCGTCATCAGGTACGCTCAAAATCGAAAGAATGGAAAGTCAAATCACCAAGAGTATTTGGGAGCAATAAAACAAAAGGACCTAACCAGGAGAGCCAAAATCGGTTAATGTCACCTATATATGTTTGTGGTATTATTTCCTCTATCTGTATGATTGTTATGTACTCTTCCCTTCGATTGGCATTGATCTCTGTCGTGTCTGTTAAATATTTGAGACATTGTCGGCTATACAAAACCGTCTATATTATTGTAGATACGAATACGAAACTATTAGCCCCAGTCACCTTCGATCGATAATGGAGCAAAGTAATTAATCAAAAACTCAATGCATTATTTGACGGATCTTATTAGTAGTTAAATAGCTAAGCTAAGCAGGATTTCTTACAGAACATCAATGTCACTTTTTAACCACGAAATGAGAAATATAATGCAGTTATTTCTATATTGAAATAGTACACAAAGAATTCATGCAGATAGCTTGTGTGATATTTATAAGCAGTAGAAAACGACGGATATTGCTAGTACGTACTTATTATACAACTTTCGTGTCCTATCTTAGACGTACACACAATAACTAGTACTGCATGAATATTCCAAGAAACGAATATATAAATACATGTACATCTATTACAACGACGAAACCTGGCACTGATGGTCGACAAGCTCATCCACACAAAAACAAAACTAACTACTGTGGTACAGAGTAAACTTGAAAACTCGAAAAGCTAGATCCCAGAGACACGGTGTTGCTGCCTGAGTACAGACAAAAGTCTGTGGTGGAGTTATAAAACGGGTAACATTTTGGCTATATATCTTTACTTTGTTTTACTGATTATGTGATGTATATACAAAAGCATATGTATCGGTTAAGCTCACAAAAAAAACATGGACGAAATATTAAAAGTCAAGCCCACGGTTCACTTTCATTGTTAACATACCAAAATAAGCATAATATTAATATTTTAAATACATTTCTCTACATATTTCATATTGTTTTTACTATGCTCACTTCCAGTAGTCCTCTGCAGCTGATATACGTTTTAGACCGGTAACTTCTGTGAATCTTGTATTATTCCAAAGTCCTATGCGTTTATTGTCCTGATAACATGTACCATTGTTATATTTCGTAGCACCATCACACGTTACTAGAGGAAGCAAGTCAGCACAATCTGTAACAGAAACTTAGTATTATCCTATGTTGTTTAGTTAACTAATAATATGCTTCTTTTTACAACTAATTATACCATTCTTAAAAGCAAAACTAAGCATCAATTGAGATGTGTGGTAAAGGTGTTTTAATGTGTTTTACTACTTATCACCGGGGTTGTAACTAGAGTAACATGAGGGGTGTCACTAGTGGAACAAGAACTGTGTTCCGTTATGGATCACCTGAGTTCAACCTCGCTTTAGTGGTGTTCGTGTTGCTCGATCGTTAGTTTTCTTTTGTAGATCGTTGTTTGTCCCTTTGTCCTTTTTCCTTTGGTCAATGCATTGTCTGTCCTTGGAACAATTCTGTACATACACTGCTGTATGGTTGCATAGTTTTACCGACTAAAACAATTCTAATTTTCATGGGGATAGGGTTAGACTATGGTGTTAAAGCCACTTTTAACAGTATTTCCATTATTTGGTGACGGTCTGTTTTATTGGTGGAGGAAACCGGAATATCCGGAGAAACCCAACACGATCACGATCACTACGACCTCTAATTTTCTGACAATAGCTATACTGTTAATAGCTAGTATTTAGTAAAGTGTCGTTTCTCTTCTCCAAGTTAAGCAAAGGTGTCATTTAAGCTTTCCAGTTTATCTCTTAATTACATACTCCATACTAGTTAAATTACCTCTACATAAACAGCCAATTTCTATTACCAATAGAGTGTATGAGTTAGACTTCCGCCGCATCGATAGACAAAACCTTGCTATTAACTTTGTCATATGACTTGTCAGAGATCGGTGGTTTCTTGTGTTATTTCGTATTCTTCTCCTTTACAGCTAACTGCCACCAATGTAACTGACATATTGTTGTGATTCACGTTTATCATCCATAATGGCTGGATTTTAAGGGAGATTATTTTGCGAGATTTCTTATAGCCACAGAAACTATGCTGTTTCTTACTTACATTCAGTATTCCACTTGTTTAAACAGCCTTGCCAAGGGAGATGACTCGTAAATGAAGCAAAAAGGTAGTAGTACGACCAAGCTAAGATCATGTTGTAGTACAGCGAGGTGAATCCGGAAACAAATACCATAGCTATGCCAACACCTTTAAACAAAGGGGCAAATTTCCAACACGTCATCGGTCCACTACTACAGAATTGTCCAAGAGACGCCTCCATAAAGAAGAGAGGCACTCCAATTAGTCCCATCATTAATACAAATGGTATCAAGAAAGCACCACCTCCATTTCTGTAACAGAGGTAAGGGAAACGCCAGACATTTCCGAGTCCGACAGCATATCCCAGGAGAGAAAGGAGGAAATCAAATCGTCCGCTCCAGTTTCCACGGTCTGTGTTTTCATCCTCGCCAAAGATCTGTTTTTTGCTGTCAGTTGTCTCTATTGTACCACCAGTTCCCTAAAATGTGAATAAATGAAGTAACTATGATTTTTATTAAGTACTCAGAGTTAATCCTAACATTTTTATCCTGTGTGTTTTTATTAGAAGTTCCGAAATGTTTACCGTTTTCTTTCCCAGAAATCTCACTTTTCGTGAATTCATAATGCCTTTGACCTGAGTTTAATTCAATAGTCAAGGCAAAAGGTGTCGAAACAGTAATCTTGATAAACAAAACGAGTTTAGCATTAGACTTAATTATGCAATTGTGGATTTCGCTTCTTCGAGTTATGAAAGCATTCATCAATAAATAAATAATATCGCTTTAGATAAACAATGCAGAAATATAGACTTTTTTGTTTCCAATACTAGCACACGTTGTTATAATACTTACTGTGGATGGAGTTCTAGAATATCCTCGTTTGTCATCGTACACTCCACGGTCCAGATTTCTAGAATATCCTCGTTTGTCATCGTACACTCCACTGTCCAGATTTCTAGAATATCCTCGTTTGTCATCGTACACTCCAGGATCCAGGGACGTCTTTATTTGTCTGCTGTCTACTGAACTTTCTTCTGCGTCAGAGAATTCGTTCCTAGCCTTTATAAATAGTATAGCATTATTAGATATGGCACAATATTGTGTGGTACTAGTAGAACACATACACTCTACCTTTGCAACTAGAGTATATTACCTCTAAAGGTTGTTAGCTCTTTTGCGGGCTGTGTATTTGATACTTCATTTGATATTGGCTTGCTGCAGGTGAGTGTCATCTCCTGGTAGCCCGGTTTCATCCACCAATAAAGCTGACGGCCACGATATAACTGAAATATTGTTGAAAGAGGCGTTTAACACCCATAATGGCAACACAACCAATGCATATAGAAAAGTGTATACATGTGCAAGAAGAGTTTGAATATACCAAAGGGGTAATTAGAATCAATATATCAAAGAAGAACAGACAACGCAATGGCCAAAAGAAAAAAGTACAAAAGGACAAACAACGATCTACAAAACATACACATAAAAATAAAGATCGAGTAACACGAACTCCACTAAAACCCGGGGGTGATCTCATGTGTTCCGGAAGGGTAGGCAGTTCCTGCTCCACTAGTGGCACCCGTCGTGATAATCTAGTTACAAACCCGGTGATAAGACATGGATGAGGAAAGGACAATATCTCATATTCTTATTATGGCGGAGAAGCAATTCTTTTAGTCACAAGTGTTTGGCCTTATCATTATTTTAGATTAAAATACATTAATTGTGTGTGCCAACCTCAAAGACAGCGGATTGGATATTTATCACAAATAAAGTGGTATATGCAATATAGATACCACTATTTTCCGAGTTAAGCGGTAAAACAATGGAACGCGAAAAACGTGGTATTTGAAAATGATTTTTGTAACATGAATGCATTCTTTCGCTTTGATCTTTTGACAGTAAAAAACTATACTCCAGATTTAATGTGTACAATATCTCGTATCTGTGTATAATAAATAAGGGTAATAACAAAATTACCGAACTCCGAACAATCTTACAAAGGGAAATTCAAAACTCGTAAGTATATAAACAGACAAAATCAGTCAACAACCGGAAAACTGTGAAAACCGTAATGACCCTGACTTGGTACAGGTATTTCTAAAGAAATGGTGAGTTGAATCAGATTTTAAAGCGCCAAACCTCCCCTTTCATTACGGCTCAAAGTCTCTGGCTGTCACTATAACAGTATTTATAACAATACTTGAACAAAACAGGTAAAACAGTTTTCAAAGCAGCACCAAACTCAGTGAAGTAAATGTCAAAGACACTTTTACGTCACACATTGATAAAAAAATATTTTTGACATTTTTGTTGACACCTTATCTTTATACATTTTCACTATATGAAAATCCATCGTTTATAATCTTTTCTGCAGAGACGGAATATATTTCGACAAGATCTTGGTATCGGAATATAAACTTTTTAAGAGATCGAATAAGGCGAATCTGTTTATAGCCCTGTTCCAGTAGCCTGTTTCAGGGGCGGATCCAGGATTTCAAGTTAAGGGGGGGGGGGGGGGGGGGGGGCAATTAAAAAAATTGCGCAGAGCGAAGGGAGGCGCGAAAATTTTTGGGGTATTTCGTGAAAAATCACGATTTTACGCCAAAAAAATCATATTTTTTCCAATTTTAGGGTGCCGGCGCCCCCCCCCTGAATCCGCCCCTGTGTTTGTATATTATTTCGTAATCCTTAGCTGTTACTTACATTCTAGTATATAAAGTATAAAAAGGTCAAAGGAAAAGGAAAAGAATGCATTCATGATACAATATTGAAATAGTGGATTCCACGAGTTAGTTTGTTATAAATGATTTCCTCCCCAGTAAGTCTGGTTGACACACAAAATGGTTGAATATTGCCGGGAGTGATGAGCAAACCCACTTTATTCGTGAATAATGTTTATAATATAAATTAATTAAGACTTCAGTATTTTCGTAGTGTCGGTATTACATAATCATTTAATATTGAAAAGATTAAAAAAGAATATCTGTCATCGATATAATAAATCGTAATGGCAGAAAATATCTATAGGGTTTAAAATTATTAATCCATTTTTAGTTATTTGGATTTCCTGATGACAATCTGTTTTGATCATTGAACCATGAAGAATGACACAGTATTACAATGCGGTTGTATTTACCTTGTGGTTTATTTTTATACTATTTGATTGATTTTGTGTATGTATGTCTATGTCATATTAGATCAATGGAATTTTATAAACATATATATTATTTCTATAAAATGTATTGTAATAATTTGAAATGTATTCGTAGAATTGAAACAGGTCAGAGTTAGTAGTTTAGATACTAAAAGATGTATAAATTTTACATACGGAAATCACAGGTGAATTTAGGCTATTACCTGAAACTAATTGCTTGCTTAGAGATGACACAATTATAGGTACTTACGCCTCCCTTTAATCCAATCATATTTTGTGATGACATTCGTAATTGTTGGTATATACAATATATTCCATTATACCCGTTCTACCCGAAAACGTAATCGGCCATGATTCAAACAGAACGCTTCAGTCGATTCATACCTGTCCATTTAACATGTCACACATCACGTGATATTTTTGTCTTCTTTAATTTCTAGCATTATAACATATTAACGAATTGAAATTGGTATCTATATTTAAAATGGCCATGCGGTGGACTAGGAAGTCGTCATTCTCTTTATAAAGTATCAAATTTATTATCTGGAATAAGGTCAAATGCTTTGATCATTCGCTACGATCATGGTCATGTGGTTTGTCCTTCGTTGATTTGCTAATAAAAAATATTTTAATTCTATATAGTAAATGATAATTATCTGGGATTGTGACAAAGAGTGTTAAGCACGATATGACATGCACTTAAGTACATCAAACACTTTCTAAAATATGCTTTTCTTAAACAAACATGCATACACCATGCACTCTGTCTCTCATAACCCAATGTGGATACTTGGGGAAAACAAGGATCGATTAAACATGTAACATATACTACATGTGTGTTCAGTCGAATATTGATTTGGTTTTTTGTTCTAAAAGAATTCAAGATTTTATTAAAGGATCAATATCTTAATACCATCAAAAAACAAAAACAAAACAACAAAAAATACAGCAACATCCATTCTATTTTTTAGACAAAGTAACACGAGACAGTTTTGATTTTGTCGTTCTAGACCTCAATAAAATAGTCATGGATCTGAAATTTTTCAGAAATAATCTTGAATGTCGTATAGTTTGCAATTGTAATCAAATATGACAAGTCTTTATTCCAATACATACATTGTATGCTTAAAAACGTAAATATCCAATAAAAACATACATGGCATAGATCAGAGTGCTATAGCTTTAAATTTCAAGATGCGTAATTTGATGTCAGTTGGTATTTTAATATCGAAAGATTTGAAATTAAAAATCTAAAAAGTCCCATAATTATATAAATATTCCAAAATAAAGTGAAAGTATAGTATCAGAGCGATACTGTTCTTTGGCTTGGTTTGGTTTGGTTTATGGCGTTTAACGCCACTTTCAACAATATTTCAGTTATATTGTGGCGGTCAGTTTTATTGTTGAAGGAAACCCGAATATCCAGAGAAAACCACAGACCTGTCGCAAGTCACTTACAAACGTTATCACATAATGTTGTATCGAGTACACCTCGCCTTAGCGGGATTCGAACTCACAACATTAGTGGTGATAGGCACTGATTGCACAGGTAGTTGTACCTTACGATCACAACCACGATGACCCCCTACTGTTCTTTGACAAAATGAAGCTTTCATATATCGATGAAATATTTATATTTCACCAGTAGGAGAGGTTTAGACCAATACAACTAGTTTAACCCCGCCACTTCATTGAAGTGCCTGTACCAAGCGAGGAAAGTGAGCGGTCATGTATTTGTGCGTGTTTGCCTCTTTCTATTATTTATCTATTTGATCTTTGAACTGTTCCGACGTTATCACTAGTATATATAGGGCATTTTTTGTTTATCATTTTATTCTATTTCTTCTGAAGTGTGTAAATGGTGTCAAAAGTATAGGTATTCCCCACTCAAAGGTAAATGACAGACTGAAAGAATGGATTTAATTTACCGCTTCCAGTAAAGGACACAGCATGTCCTCTATCGTATGATAGTTAGATATACATTTACCTTTATGTAAAGGGGGTTAGGGTTATGGTGTTTAACGTCACTTTCAACAATATTTCAGTTATATCGTGGCGGTCAGTTTTATTTGTGGGGGAAACTCCGCCCCGGCAGAAAACCACCGACCTGTTGCAAGTCACTTACAAACTTTATCACATAATGTTGTATCGAGTACACCTCGCCTGCAAAGGACTTATCGTGTCAGTTAGATATACATTGTACATATACCCATATCTATTACCTTCCTGTAAAGACCCCATCATGTCCTCTATGTACATATTATAGGTATAGATCAAACAACCATATATTTTGTATCATAAATAATTGTCATAAAGATGGCATTTTTCATTTATATGATCTTTTACAATTCCATTTACAATAAATTTTAACATTTTAATGAAATCTATATTTTCTTAATTGTGTTATGAAATATTGACATACTTTGAAAATGTTATCCCTACGTAATTGTGAATCGCCTGAATTAAAAAACAACTAGCGGTTTGAAATTTTACATAAATGGAAGTATTAATAATACAAAATCGTCTGTTTCCCCGTGTACAATAATTACGTATTAACTTGACATTACTAATAACATTCTATAAATTACATGCCACTTTAATGCTCAAGGTGAAATGTATTTTAATAACGGCGAATGACAAATTATCTGGTTTCATATTACAACAATAGTTTATATTAGAGCTATTGTAGATACTTATAAAGTCATCAAATTTGTAATATATACCATTAAATATCTAAAATAATGTTATGTCTTTAACTTTCTTTGCACGTGAAAATATCAAAGCATTACGTTTTTGTATCTTTAATGAAAAACTGTAAATTATTTGTACATTACAACAAAATTGTTTCGGTTAAAATCATTGAATACATCAAATTTATCATTTAAATATAGACTATTCATTTTCTACGTTCCTCATCACATTTTGAGATAGCTGCAACATGAATATAGTTTTTCAAAGAAGTATGACACATTTTAAGCAATGTTTTTCTTGTTTAGTCTATGACTTTGGATGTGATGCTTATCCTTTTTGACTTTCTGCTTGCGATGTTTCATTCGTTTTTGGTGTAAATTATGCCTCTCGCGGAGTCTCTTTTGAACTCGTTGTTTAAATGTTCCAACAGATCTCAATTTGTGTCGTTTTTCTTTTACATCATTCGGTTCGCCTGATAACATTTGCTTCACCTCTGCTAGATCAGTGTTTTTATCAAGATTGTATTTTTTCCCATGAAGTTCCCTGAAATGTTTTTGTTGGGATTTGTTCATAGTATTAAAATTCCTCTTACGGTTTGTCAATCTTTCTAACGATGAATGGCTGAACTTTCTATTGTTTTTAATTCTCTTCCTTCGGTGAACATCGGGCGGTATTCGTTTAGCCCGCATATTACGCAGTAGATGATTATCCGATTCTAACACACCCCTTTTCAATCGCTTCACTCGCGATAGCTCAAAAGTGTCCTTATCGTGAAATCGTTTAACTCGGGACAATTCCTGCAAAACGGATTCGACTGACCTCTTTGTTCGTTTTACTCGTGCTAAGTCTTTTTCTGGAAGAGATCTTCTCAATCTTTTAACTCGAGAAAGACGATCAGCATCTAGATCTTTGAAACGCTTCACTCTTGAAAGCTCGGGTAAAATTAAATCGGTAGATCTTCTTGACCGTTTTACGCGTGCTAAATATGGTTCATAGAACGATCTTTTCAAGCGTTTCACTCTATATAATTTATGTTCTAAATCATCTCCTCGTTTCATACGCTTTACACGTGCAAGGGTTTGAACATCGTTTTCACTAGCAATAATCCTTTTAACTCTTCTCAATTCATTTTCCAACTTGAGTTCAGAAGGCTGTTCTGCTTCTCTTTTAGCGATTCCATGACTCTGTAGTAAGCAAAAGAAAATAAATACAATATTAAAATAAGTTGATATCGGATTTTCGCTGCCATTGACACGATATGCAAATTAATTAATTTCATGAGAATATCATGGATCATATTTAGTATCAGTATTTTTCCAGATCCAAAGACATATATCAAACGTTTGAGAAAATAATCCGCCCTATGCACAGTATAGCTAAATTAAAATTAATAGCAATCCTCTATATTGTCTGCTATCAAGGGAACTGAACCCTGATCGCAGTTATAAATTGATTTTGAAATTCCATATAATGTATAATAAAAATTAAAAATTCCATACAGTCAATGGTAAAAACAAATGTGTCAGTGTGTACATTAATTGTCCTGTGACATCTTTGAAATTAGTTTTTAAAGTGTTTTCGTGTGTAAATTAGCTTGTTCCTTTTTTATTGATAATGTCTGGTGCATGTGCTCTCTTGTCTTCTTATTCACCATACCTACACATTTTGATTATGTGATAAAGTTTGTCAGTGACTTGCGACAGGTCGGTGGTTTTCTCCGGTTTCCTCCACCAATAAAACTGACCGCCACGATAACACTGAAATATTGTTGAAAGGGGCGTTAAGCACAATCAAACAAACAAACAAATACACATTTCGAAGAACTTGTGAAAAAACAGACTACATCAAGGTTCAAATTAGTGGATGAACACCAATTGTTTCACCATATATATACCATTTTAAAACGTACATTATTTCAATGTTTTTGTTATTATCATAATGATTATGTATGGTAAATCTCAAGGCCACAGATAAATGATAATTTTACTTACAATTACCGTCTCTGCAATACACGAACAGCAGAATACAAGAGCAAAAAACAAAGATATCTCCATAGCTAAACAATTGTACATGTATATTTATATCATTTAAAATTACATCGCAAATCTTTTGTGTCGTAAATGTTCAAGCACAGACGATCAATATTGTAACAGTACCAACTCGCGGCAAAATCTGATGTCGTCTGGCAACATTGTCACGTGGTTTCCTGATCATAGATATTAATATCGATCAATTGTGTATGTTTTGTCTTGTTTAGGAACAAATAAGTTAGTAATGATGGTTAATCATACGATTTTGAGCAGAGATGTCAAGTTATTCTATTTCAATTTGAGACCATTAATGATTAAATCCTTTAGTTAGCAGCCATTGTTCTAAAATCAATCGATGTGCAATTTTACTATTCTAACACAAACTTATTGGGTTTTAATGCTTCTAGAGCACCCCGTTTGCTAACATTTGCGCACTGTTTTTAATAAATAGCGAGCCATTCGCTTTTAATAATAAGATTTTTTTAAAAATGACTTGATGAAATAAAGCGCGCTATATTCGTTAACTGCTCGTTATATTTGATCAATAATCCACCATTTTCCCTGCAATTTAAACACAGAAGACCTGAACAATACATTTCCCCTATAATAATACATCATGAAAATAAATAGCAAATTTGTGTATAGACTATAAGCATAACATTTGAACATGGAAATGAAGGAGGGGCCGTCGTGGTCGTGATCGTATGGTAGTTGGATTTACAAATACCTGTACAATCAGTGCCTTTCACCATTAAAGTTGTGAGTCCGAATCCCGTTCATGGTGAGGTGTACTCGATACAACATTATGTGATAAAGTTTGTCAGTGACTTGCGAAAGGTCGGTGGTTTTCTCCGGGTACTCTGCCCCCTCCCCCCCCCCCCCCCACCAATAAAACTGACCGCCACGATATAACTGAAATATTGTAGAAAGTGGCGTTAAACACCATAAACCTAAACCAAATCTGAAAATGAAGGAAATCAGTCATTTTCAGTTAACTTTGAAACTTCATTATTTTTCTGGCAAAGAAGTACAACATAAGATATAAGTTGATTTCTTATGCCAAAAATGACAACAGATCTTTAAAATTGTAGATTTAAAGAACTATTAATTCATTCATTCTCCGCTAAAGTGACCATTACATATTTTCCAATACCCCCTCTACACCTTTCAGATTATTACGGTTTGTAGTTATTTATTATAGGAAGGGATATGTTGTGCCATTAAGACAATTCACAGATTGGCACATTCTGATGGCAGAAAACAAATACTGTCCGTCAAAGGAGAACACAAAGTGCAAAATTCAATGTCCCAATGGAAGCAACTGCTTTGTGAACGTTAAATACTACATTAAGATCTATCATATTGCACGAGCTTGCGAGTCCAATATGATATATTGCGAGGGACAATATTCATGCAATAACCCTTTTATTATAAATAGTATATGCCTAAAGGAATTTTTAAATAAATATTGAATATTTTATTTTATTTAAGTGGAATATTCAACTACTTCAAATATTCATATTTGAACTAGTGCAATATACATTTTATACTTAGCGTGCAAATACAAGGATATATTGCACGATTATTTTCCATTGAAATTAATAGGAAAATATTTATTACTATATAATCAAATACAATATTGTGCTTTGAAACATTATTCTACACATTTTGGTGTCATATAGTTGTTGTCTTCACTTGTTATGTTATGCTATGTTGTTTAACGCCACTTTCAACAATATTTCAGCTATATTATGGCTGTCAGTTTTATTGTTGGAGGAAACCGGAGAAAACCACCGACCTGCCGCAAGTCACTGACAAACTTTATCACATAATGTTGTATCGAGTATACCTCGCCTGAGTGGGATTCGAACTCACAACGTTAGAGGTGATAGGCACTGATTGCATATGTACATATGTAGTTATAAATCAAACTACCATACGATCACGACGGCCCCTTTGTCTTCACTTGAACTTGATTATTGTTTACATAACGTAACTGACGACAGTGTAACATATTTTACCAATACCTATTACTTTTGTGTCATTTGATTTAAAATAAATTACTTATGTAAAAACTTGATTAATATGAATCAATACATTTTTTTTACATGTGCTATTTTCCGATCAGGTGTACAATCCTCATAAAGGAAATTATTTAGATTTTGTTTAACGTATCTGACGATTTGTTAACGTAACTGATGGTATGGTGTAAATAAGAGGCTTCAACCATGGTTTTTTTCTATATTCAATGTAAGTTTCTAGATATGACGATTGTCTTTTGAAATTGTATTATATTTTATAGCAGTGCATTTGCGTTATATACGTCTACGTTTATAATTTGATGCTTTAGTGGAACAGTAAATTTGCTAAAAAAAAGTTAAAACCACACTAAGGCAGAATCAGCACTATTAAAATATAACAAAATATTCATATGATAAGCTGTTAACAGTAGCAAGCTGAATAATGACATGATTTGCCATTACAATAATTTATCAGAGATTTGGTATTATTCACATTTTATTGACCTTTAAATTCACCACACACTCAGCTAAACCCAACCGTCCACTTTCTCAACATGTATACAATGCATAGTAAAAATTAGGGAGTCCTATCTATAGTCCGACAGTCCATTAGTCCGACGATGCGTTAGTATATACTGTAGTCCCGACAGTGGTCAGTCCACATTTCAAAACATGCAACTTTTATTTTTAATGAGAAAGGGACTTGTAGAAATCTATTTTACTGATAGTTAACCATTTATTCGTTTGACGTGTATCTGCGCTCCAGATTCAAACAGTTGTTTTTCGCTATGTGTGTATATACACATTCCCTTACAAGTTATGTACAGTTAGCTCTATGCGTAGTATGTCGCGGGAATAATAAGTTAATTACCTGGCTTGAATATGAAACAAAAATAAATAATATACGTTTATTTTGGCCGATATGAAACATACATGACAACACATAGCAATCTACACTTTATACATATACACACCCTACAACCGGCTATCTGGACAGCAGATGATATCCGGAACTCAGATCATATACAAGACAGACAAGACACAAAAACATTTAAATAGGCGGGCTACAAAACTTTATAAAATCTACCAAACAAGCACGCCAAACAAATACATTAATACAAATGAATTATAAATAGATACATAGACCCATTAACGTGATAACGTGATGACGATTGAATCCAAGAAATGAGACACTTCCTTGAAAATTCAACTCCAAACATGAAGGATGAGACACTCCTTCAACTGTTAGAACTACCCAGTGGATGAATCGGACATTCCCCTGAAAGTAGACCCTTACATCACTAAATTAGGAATCCAAAGGATGAGTCACTCCCTTGAAAATTCCCAGAAACCTAAGGAATTAACACTTCCTTAAAGGCGGATTACTATAATAGGTAAACAAAATACTAATAAATGAAATAACTAAAAATATGAAATATAATTACATGATTAAGATTAAGATGAAGGCCATCATCTTTAATTGCATATAATGACCTTACTGGTAATGCTTTATTAAAAAATCTTTTATATGATCGAATAAAATGTACATTATACTGAGAACTTAGACATATTTTACATAATAACAAATTAATACTTTTACATTTGGGACCTGTGTAATTAAAATCAACTGGTCTGGGTAGTATAGATGAAATAAAAATATTAACCAAACTATCAGTACTTTTAATAAGAAGAATGAGCTCTCTAAAATCAGCAATACTTTTATCTGTTGTACTATTTACAATATCATTAGTGCCTAAATGTGTTATAATATGTGAATATAAAGACAAATTTATCTCTTTATTTTTGATCATGGTCTTCATGGAATTAATTCTAGCTCCCCTAACTGCAACAAGCTCCATGTACCAAATGTCCTCCAAATATTTCCCGATGGAGTCTGTAATTACTAGAACCCTTTTTGTTTCTCGAAGGGCCACTGAAATAAAATCAAATATAATTTGCCATATCTCTAGCAACTGAAATTTTGTCAGCTAAGGAGAATTCCAAATAAACTTTATTAGCGTCGCTTGCCCAATCCCCATGTAATTGTATTAATTCAGAAGGTATGTGCGAGCGGAAGGCAAATGTGGCTCCACCTCTCCTAAAACTGTGAGAAGAATATAACTCAGATACACGTCCGGTCTTATTAATGATGTATCTCAGTTTACTTAGAAATTGAGGATATGCAACAGGTACTATTCTGGTGTATTTCCGAAGGACAAAGGCGGGTGAATCGTTAGTGCTGGAATAACTTTACACATATGCGGATATATGCATTAACAGGACAAAGAACGGAGCCAGGAATGTTAACTAATGGAATTTTTAATCTTCTCTCACCAGATTGAATGGTCTTAGTCCATTCAAAAGCTACTATACTACGCCCTTATTAAAATTTTGTTTGCCTCTAGTTAACTGTTTCTTAGCATCAAAAGAATGCACGGAATCAGGAACTAATTTAGACTTTCTTGACATCAAAAAGAAGGCAAATAAAAGAAATACACCAAAAAACACAATCTGACGGATCATATAAATCTAAAACTTGACCATCTCCAATAGAATATCTGGGGTGATTGGTAAAGCACGTCTTGGAAAATGTTGTTTAGTTTTCACCAATCCTTTTATAAGAAGTTTATATACAACTTTTTCTAAATGTGGAAAAGGGTAGTCCAAATATAAATGCAAAACTCTGACTCCATTGATGTAATTTCTGATGGAATTCACAGATTTCAATGATCTACTGCGGAATTGAGCATAGCAACATATCGTAGACAAACTGACAGGAAAACAAGAAAGTTTAAAATAAGTGCAAAAGAGCAAAAAAGCTCTCCACTGGACTAACAAGTTTTTCTTTGTTCCAAAAGCATAAGCAACTCTAGTAGATTCTTTAACGTCTTTCTTTAACTGTGAAAGTTCAGACTCTGAAAGGTATTTAAATTTGAAAAATAAACCTTAATCACAATAGAATCACATCTTATAAATGTCACCAATAATGAGTAAACTTAAAAATTAAGTCTTCTGCAATGTACTCATATAAATTACAATCTACTGAAGTATAAAACTTGTCTTTGAATTCGTTTGATAAGTGCCATCTAGATAAAAAGTCAGCTATTCTATTTTTCAGATCCAGCTAAATGTACAGCACACACTTCAAATTCATGTATAGCTGCTATAAAACATAATTCCCTTAAATAATTCTGCAAAAAGGAATTTCTAGACTTTCCTGTATTTATTACAGTAACTAACGTTTTATTGTCACACATAATTCGTATTCTGTTTCCTCTAAAGTATAGTGCCCACATTTTTAGGCATACGATAATAGACAACAATTCAAGGCAGTTAATGTGTAATTTAGCATCCAAAATAAACTCTGGAAATATTGTATGAAAAAAGTTTCCCTTGAACCAACCACCACAACCAGTCAAGCAAGCATCACTGGAAAAAATTTCATCAGGTCTAGACCATTCCTCATAAAACATCATTGAAATTCTATTGTATAATGGCAAAAAAGATAGCTACCACTTGATATCTTTCTGTACCAGAGTAGGAACACTAATGTTACTAGATTGGCCATATACATCTCTGAGCCAATTTAATAATCTTGACATAAAAATTCTACCTTGTTTTACACAGGACGCTATGAAGTTTAATTTGTCAACCAAATATTGAATCTCTTTTAATTTTGCAAATTTTTTATCAATCCAACAAAGCAAAATGCGATGTATATCTTAATTTGTCATCAGGAATCTCAAGAACTAACTTGTCTGTGTCACATATAACTCCTAAAAATGCCATCCTTGTTGATGGAGGAATAGCCCTATGGGACGATTCCTCTAACCCACAAGAGTCCAATAAATGTTTTAATTCATCAAATGCCTTTTTGGCCCTACTCGGAGACTCGACACCCGCAAAGTCGTCTAAATAATTTACAATGTCAAAACCAAGTAGCCGGTACATGTAAGAAACTGCATTAGTCACCCGTTGACAAATATGGGCAGCAGAAGTTAGCCTATCATCGGAGCCTTTCTTTGAAACACTGTTAAGAGGAGAAATTACAATTTCATGCGAAAACGGATTTGAATGAAATGGACCCAACACGGCTTTCTTAGATATCTCCTTTATCAAATATTTATCCACGTGATGCGAGTTTTCAAGAGCCCCCTTGTGATTGTTAACATGTCTTCCGGTATACGTGGTTTCTAAATTTTCGTACCCTATAGAGAATCCATATTCTAACAATGTGCATATATCTGCATCTGCATAATCTGATAGCATGAATTTGAAAAATTCAATGTTTAAATGAAATAAAACTGGAATTCTACATTCCTGAAAATTATACTTTTCCCATCTTAGAATTGCCTCGTGATCGGCTACCATTTTATCTAAATAGTGAAACCAGTTGACGTCCAAATCTCTTACTTCATCACAAACTCTGCAATTCGGCACATTAGAACTATCTAAAACTCCGGAACTTAAATTTAAATGTTTAAACTCATCTTCAACAAGATATGGGAGAATCTGGCCCGAATTTTCAAAATGTGAAATTTTAGCATCGGAAGTAGTCAAAGAAATTGTTTTATTTTTAGACAAGTCTTTTAAATACTCAGGATAAAATATTTCCGCATCAGGATTCAACGGAGAAAATGTTTTTTCTAGTCATCCCGACCTTGGGAAGTTTGGACAGGAATTTGAGCATTCAGGATGATTTAATTTGTTTTTGTCTTTCTTCCAACATACAGCACAAATGTGTTGAACTGATTTTTGTTGACCTTTGATAAAGGTATTGTGTACCCCTTTGTGAGTACATCGATTTCTGTTGTACAAAGTACAGAACCAAACCTGATCATCTTTATTTTCTGTTAACTTGAAAGTCGTGTTTGATACTTTAGACTTCGTTTGCACATACTGTGTTAAAATGGGGACTTCAATAGAAGATGGATCATCTTCCCATGTCTTCTGGCCCAATTAGATTTTTCGTAACCAAGGCGCATAAAAGGATAACAGCCCTTTCCAAGAATAAATATTGCTATAATAAGTGATCTTTTTTTAGAAGATTTAGCCGTCCGACTTTTTCTTTTTCTGATATACCTTTACTTGTAATAATCTCCAACTCTCCAGCTGTGAAGAGCGTAATGTCTAAATCTTTGAAAGAAACAGAATCATTTACAAATTCATATTGTAGAGCGGATTGTGGCCAGAGTAACTGAGTTTTAACTTTATCTAATGCTTTTGTTCTTATACCCGATTTTGTTTTCTTCTTCTTTTTCTTAGATTTTCCACCTTCGCTCTCTGTAAGTGAAAGTTCTTTATCTTTATCTTTTTCTTTTATAACTTTACTAGCCTCTGACTTCTTAGATTTTAATTTCTCACCTTTTTCTTTCTGTAGATCACTTTGCTTTTTGACTAGTTCTTCTCTTAGTCTTTGCTTTTCATTCTCTAATCTTTGTTTCTTTATATCTGCACCGTGGATTTTAAGGCTGCCTTCAGCTGACACAGCTCTTCGTCTTTACTTTCCTCCTCATTGAAGGAAGGATCCAGGTTGATCGCGGCATCTAATTTCTTCCTCGCACTGCTCGAAGCTGCTTTCGTTTTTTCTGCTTTCACCTCTTTTTGAGTTTCTTTAGTATTCGACACAACAACCGGCTAATCCGGGAACCCATAATCAGATAAACTTCTGTAATTATGTCCAGGAACATCTCTACGGGGTCTATCTGCCGACATCTCGATTCAAATAAGTATATCAAACAAGTCGAAAAATTTGCGTCTCTAAGGTTGAATCTTTGCGTCTAATCGCTCTAACAATTTCTAAATAATGACTACATTTACTATACTCAGAGTGAGTAGATTTCACTAGAAATCATTCGGGTGGAAATAACGGCCAAAGGGAAATAATCAAAAGAAAAAACTATTACCGCCGCATAATTAACGGCTTTTTAAAGAAAAAACCTACCAATGCTAAACAAAAAGACAGTAAATTAACACATTTATTTCTCAGTCCAGTCGGTTATAATTACAATACAATGTAGTAAAGAATAATGATATGTTTTGTTTATCCAAGGGCCTCGTGAAGTTTAGTTTTTACATGTTAGCCTTTTGAAATAAACATAGGGGCGAGTCGAAAATGGGTCGAATTTACTTGTCATACATTGAATCACTCGTCGCAACTTCGGCTGATTCCGTACCTTCGTCATACCTCGTCCGTATTACGATAGCTCCCATTGGAACTACTTTCGGAAATCTTCAATGAAGGAGGTTTTAAAATAATTTCACTTTCGAATATTCGTCCAATAATAATATATTTTCATTTGTCGCAATGTCGGCTGATTCCGTACCTTCATCATCAAAGACCAATATTTTTCAAAGAAAACTCATCTATTGTCGCCATTTTAGAATTTATTCGCGGTGCGCAATGTTTGATTGAAGTGATACGGTCTTCCGGTGAAGAAATTTGACGCGTAGACGCATATCAATTACCATATTACAGCCGAGGTATTGAGGGAGAGAAGCGGACTCACCCGAGGTTTGCCGATTGACATTGAATAGGACTGATACTCGTGACCCCTCGGATTTTTTTTTGGATATCAAGCAAAAAAATCCGAGGGGTCACGAGTACCAGACTAGACTGACACGACTACTTGACGTTTCATCCCATAACCAAAACGGACCATTACCAAAACGGACTACACTAAAACGGACCATAACCAAAACGGATTACCAGAACAAAATATGTATTGCAAGAATCTTTATTTATTTTTTTTTTGATTTTGTGTTTATTGTTTGTTTTTTAAACTTGTCTTAATTGTGATAATTACTTTTTAGATTTATGAATAAATAAAATTAGTACAGGTAATGAAGCCAAGTAATTATTGGTGTTTTAATTGGTTTATGATACCCAAATAACTTTTAATTAGATTAAATGATTTGATTATCAGGTGATTGTATAATAATCACTGAAGTGTGTGTTGTCTTGAATTTACTTTCTGCACAATGGTCTGTCCCCATTGTGAGAATGATAATGAATGAAAACAAACTCTATTTTTTTTTTATTGTCTATGAACCAAAGATCAAAGAAATTTACTCGTTTTTGTAATGGAATTTATCAAAATTCCATGTACTGCAATCGGTTAATTATATCTTAATTACTATGTACATGCTCTTTTTTCTTTTTATCAACTCAAGCCCATATTCTTTGGGGGAAACTAAGATTAAAGCATTGAGGGTTTAATAATCTTTGTAAATTAACGTTAATTACATTAAACCAAATTCTTTAAAATTAATTAACTTTTAATCAAATAAAAATCAAATTAATCATAATTGTAATTAAGTGTGTAAACAATTAATTGTATGATTTGACTAAAAATGTGCTTGCAATGGTTTTTTTTTTGGTTTTTGTTTTTCATAGTTTTGGGATTTATGTGCGAACGGAACATATGTTTATATGCGAGCGTTAGCGAGCTCTTTATGGTATAAAATGTGTACTTAGGATTTTTTGACAAACATGGCTGTACATATTGACGCAATCGTAACTACTCGGCCATTCTCGCTACCCTGCAAATCACCTCGTATGCATTAGGCGTATAAATCGCACTACTTTTCACATGTCAGTTACATGCAAGTTTGATAAAGTTATATTCTAAGCAATTTTCTATATTTCAATTAAAGTTTTATTTAGTTTTGCATGATTAGATTTTACTTAGTATGTCTTCCATATTGGATTTTCGTGGACTATATTTTTGTGCGGCTTAACTTAACTTAACTTAACTTCCGGCAAACAATTTAAGAAGAATTTCTACTATGTACGTACGAGCACTCGTCGCAACTTCGGCTGATTCCGTACCTTCATGAGGGAGAGAAGCGGACTCACCCGAGGTTTGCCGATTGTACACGTGTACGAGGTTATTTGCAGGGTAGCGAGAATGGCCGAGTAGTTACGATTGATATTGACGAATACAAAAAAAATCGACGCTTTGTAAACACCGGTTCCGTTGTAACACACTAACACATTCAACTAATGAAGATCTTCTTAACATAAAGCGCAAAGGTGATCCTGAAGTCTCGTACCCTCTCTCGTACGTCCGATACCACTGAAACCCGGAACCCATGTGTAATGAAAGTCATTTTGTTAGCTTGTTTTACTTATATTAATATTTTTTAATCTATTAAATCTCTTCTGATATACTGACAAGAATTTTTGTTTCTACGCGGAAGTTAACTTTTGAGATTTCGTAAGGAACGATAACTCGAAAAAAGGAACGACAGCTCGATTGAATGAGACGACTGAACATTTTAAAAAGAATTGGTAAATACTTAACAAAACTTGGTAGACTTACAATATACTACTCTTATATTTTCTCGAACTTTAATTATTGCCCTGTAACATGGCACTTTTGCAGTGAACAAAATACAAATAAAATGGAAAAAATACAATTTAGAGCTCTGAAATTTATCTATGATGATACTGACAGCACATATGAAGAACTTTTAACAAAATCCAAATTACCCACTTTAAAAATCAGGCGAATTATAACTATAGCCATTGAAACATTCAAAATTGTCAATAAAACCAGTCCTTTGTACTTACATGATTTAATTACAATTAAACAAAGTAAATATTCTTTCAGATACCAAAATACTGCTAGTATACCATCGACCAGAACAACTAGGTATGGTATTAAAACTTTTAAATATTTTGCTGCCAAAACATGGAATGAGCTACCAAACCACTTTAGACTGGAAAATTCTTTTAAACAATTCAAAAACTTGATTAATTCATGGAATGGTAGCTCATGCCACTGTAATGCTTGTAGATAGCTTTAAAGCATAATTTTATTTATTTATTTGTTTTGCTTATCTGTGATGCTTTTGAAATCTGTGCTTTGTCTTTAATTATAGTTACTTTTTAGGCTGCTTATTTTAATTTATTTACTTAGTGCTTGAAATTTTAAATTAATTAGTTTAAATTATTTTTTAATATAGATGTTTTAATTTTTGCTAGTATTTTTATGTACCTTGTATGTATGCATGTATGTTGTTTTTGTTATATGTATAGTCGATCTGAAAAGCTCTGTAGAGCTTGTGTTTTATGTATGTTGTGATATGTATCGACTCTAAATAAAACTTTATTTATTTTATTTATTTATTTATAGACTAGATTCGGCCCTAAAAAAAGGTCGTCCCCAATATATCTCGGCCCAATAAATCTCGACACTTTTTGATGCACTGGATGAGGGTTTCAGATGCGCGAGCATTCATGGCCGTGCCGGATTCATATTAATTAAAACACACTAAGCATATCAAATCATAGAAATAATACATAAAATATCATAAGAAATTTACATTTTTTATTTCAATAGTCCGTTTTTGTTATGGTCCGCTTTGGTAATGGTCCGTTTTGTTTATGGTCCGTTTTGGTTAGGGGATGAAACATCCGGTAGCGATGGAATAGTACACCGGTCCGGATGATCTCCCTTGACAAAAATGTCATTTTGTGAAAAGACCACAAAGTTGTTGCAGTGCACTCGCATTCAGAGGAGTTTTTCAAATTCAATTTTTGCATCGAGCACAGTCGCTTGTCGCAATCTTCTATGTCGTCATGAGTGTCACACTTCTAAAATCCCGAACTATCGGACATTTTCAACGACGAAGCAGACTAGGATCAGACTCAGTAATAAAAACCTACGACAACTAAACTTAACGAACTTTCCAAAAACAGCAAGATCTAACATATTCAAAATATTGGAAACTAATTTGAGGACAATTATGGTTAAGACTTTTATCGACAAAACCTATTCGAAAAAAGAATTTTTGGAGGGAGCAAAACAGGTTTGTCCCTAGATTGTACAGGAATTTCACCTTGAATGGAATCCGGGTCGTTTCGCCCCGATTACCTGTTCGCCCTAGTTCTAATAATAAAACCCTAAATGCTCGCTTATTCGCAAGGGTTATAACGGGATGCCATTACACGTAATGGAGCAGCTGCCAAGATTTTTTGCACTCGCTTACAGAGTTTCTGACGCCTGCATTTATCAATAATAAGACATAACCTTTCCTTTTGTCCATTATTATAACAAGTTTTTATCACCTACCAGTATTTTAGAATGTAATTCCCACAAAATAAAAATCCATGTCTCTGAACATTTTGAATTTCGTCATTTCCGGCCTCACTATTTGGATGTCGATACCATATTTGGCGATTAAGGTGTGAATGTTTACATCAGCCGTCGTAAGCATCGTAGTAAGAAATACCATATTTAGAAAAGCTCCGCCTTCCGTAGTTTCCGGTTATGACAAACGATCGATAAATTTGAACAAGGTTGTTTCTACCTTTGAAAAGCATATATTTCTCAGCCAAACCGATATAACAAGGACTGGGATCATCAGTAATAGTTATAATGAAATGTTTGAAGGGTAAATAGTGAGTTTTCATGTTTCAACTGCAACTTTTTTTTTGCTCCATTGTGACGAATGGAACCGCGTTGTAGCTCTGCCGAAACACAAGTTTGTCACAGGAGCTACATTATTGCAGCTAGTTCGCCCCGGAAAGTGAGTCGATTCGCCCCACTTAATCGCTATTATATTATAATAGATGAAGTCTTTTTCGACAATTTTTTGGTAATTATTTATTTATTAGTTGTATGCAAAAAAATAATAATTCATTCATTTTGGTCTACCTTAATTATTTATTTATTAGTTGTAACTTGTATACAAAAAAAAAAAAATTCATTCATTTTGGTCAAAGATCTAAAGAGAAACTTTTCTTGCAAAATTAACAAAAAACCACACAAGAACAGTAAAAAGGTTGTTTTTTTTTGTACCAACCCAAAAGTGCATGAAATGACTAAGATGCTGTACAAGTGCTCAAATAACCTCTTTTTTAATGAATTATGCATCAAATGCTAAAATAGTATAAATTTAATCAGATGTCAAACAAAGAGTGAAGCAATATATAATATTAAACACCATACACGTCAAGAAAGCATGTTAATTATGAAGAAGACAAAAATAAAGTACCCATGAACAAGCCTTACATCCAAAATACGAATATTTGCAATGGTATTTTCCATTTCATTTTTTAAAGCACTATTAATAAATGAGGGCGAAACGACTCGGGGGGGCGAACAGGATTCGGGGCGAAACGACCCGGTACCCCTTGAATGTACTGGACGTCCCTTCTATATTGTTTCCTAAAGTTATTTACATATTCCACATGTGACGTGTTTGCAATGAAAACAATTATATTCTCAATCGTTCATGTTTACAAATACAATTACATGTAGCTCTACTTACTTTTTGTGGCTAATCAATGTAAAAATCTTATGATACAGTGCAATTTTTTTTCCGATTGACACGTTTTTACTAATTATGCATTCAGGTGTTAATGTAGCGACAGTAGGAAGTCGTAATACAGTACAGTCAGACATTGTGTGATAAATCACTGACACTGTGATAGACAAATCACTCTTCTTGGTGATTTGGATATAAAATTCTTTTATATTTTGAGTGTTAGTCAGTTACTTACTATCACTCAAAAGGCATATCAAAATAAGTACATTTAAATTAAACAGACAAAAATATATATATATCAGTATCACTAAGAAGAGTGATTTTTTATCACAGTGATTTATCATGCCATGTCTCCGACCATACTGTATCAGTATCACTAAGAAGAGTGATATGTCTGTCACAGTGATTTATCATGCTATGTGTCTGACCATATTGTATCAGTATCACTAAGAAGAGTGACATGACTGTCACAGTGACAGTGATTTATCATGCTGTGTCGATGTCTGTCACAGTGATTTATCACGCTACATGTATGTTGATGTCTCTGACTACTGTATAACGACTGGATTATTCAGGTTATCGTCTGCGATGAAGACATGGAATCCCTAAGATTTTTCAATGAAGTCAATGAAAATTTAAATCAATCGTTCAACAGAGTGTTATATACACTCTTGACAAAAGTTAAGCACCACCCTATATTTTTATCAATATATTTTTTTACATCAATACTGTTAAAACAATAAAATAGACTACACCAAGGGCTCTCAAATTACCAATCTACGAAGTATTTATCATCCTGAAAGACGTGACTATGACGTGGCAAAAATGGGTTTCAAAACAGGCGCTGGAAAATCGTAAAACCAGTTTGTCTTTCTCTTTGATGGAAGTTTTTAACATTGCATTAAAATGCAGAGTCTTCAGATTTAAAAAATTTTAAATGCATCTATTGTGCGTATATGTAAGGCATAAAAATCAATAACAAGTAATGTATCCACTGCGTTTATTGTGAAGTTCTGTAACACGCCTCGTCATGCTTCGCACAAGACACCTAAGCCGTTCTTGGAGGAACTCTTGCCACTCCTGTAAGATAGCAGTTCTTAATTCGTCAATATTTTGACATTTTGGATTGCGTTGGTTAATTTTTCGACCAATAAAGTCCCATACATGCTCTATAGGGTTCATGTCTGGCGACATCGCAGGCCATGGAATTGTCTGAACAGCCTCTTGCTGTGAAAAATGTTGTACAATTCGGGCTCTATGTGGCCTAGCATTGTCGTCCATGAACACTGGCCTGTCAGCCAACGCATGATTGTCGAAATGGGGGACTATGCGTGGAGCGAGCACATTGTCACAGTATTTTTGGCCTGTCAGATTACCATCAAGAACGTACAAGTCCAACTTACAGTCAAAAGGAAAAACAACCCCAGACAGTTACACCCCCACCCCCAAAGGCAGTTGTGCCCAAAATGTGGTTGTCCTGAAATGAAGTGTTTCGTTGGCACCAAACCCTTGCATGACCGTCGGTAGGGCGCAACAAAAAACGACTTTCATCAGACCAGTGGACCCGTCTCCATATGCGAATAGTCCACCCCAAATGATCATGTGACCAGTCAAATCGAGCATGGCAATGACATAATGTCAACTGTGGACGTTTTATGGGTCGTCGCACTCGCATTCCCTGATGGTGGAGGCGTCTAATTACAGTCTGTGTGCTAATGTGGCCTCCAAACGCTAAATTACCACGAAGTGCACCAGCTGTACTGAACGGCCATTGCCGCGCAAGTCTGGATATGAGCCGGTCCTCTCTCGGCGTCGTTTTGCGAGGTCTACCTGCACGTGGACGGTCAGTAACATTCCCCGTTTGACGAAAACGCTGCATCAGTCGTACAATGATGGAATGGTTAACCCTGAAGTGGTCTGCCACCCTTCTATGGCTAAAACCACCGTTATGCATGCCAACAGCTTCCCACCTTTCTGGTTAATTTTCGACGCACCATACCAAACCAATAGAAAATGAAACTTAAAACTCTACACAAAAAAAATCAGCCTTCGTTTGCAAACACAAATGTTGAAAAGTACACGTGGCACTTTATACACCTTGCCATATACACATAAATAAAAATCGATCAATAAACTGTTTCACAGGTAAGTAAGTATGTGTGTACAGGTTAAACGAAAACAGCAAACCGATTTGAAATAAGTTCATTATTAGAAAAGATATTATTGAAACAAGTCAGGTGGTGCTTAACTTTTGTCGGACTGTATATACCGGTATACATTTTGTATATACATTGTAATTTTGTTTTGACACGTTCTGATATATTCTGAGTAAAGCATAATAGTACAAAAGAACTTGAATAAGTGTGAACATGTTCAGATTTGCCGATGTGTTGCAACTGCCTCTGACTAAGAGAACAAGGCTCAGTTGTGGTAAATTTTTCTGATTTTGAAAGTGAACAATTTGCAATGTACCTACAATTGCAAAATAACTTCAAATTTCAACTAATATGAGGTCTGAAAAAATATGGTAGAACTTTGTCTATCAAAGGTATACAGTGAAAGCTGTATTAAGAGTAGTCCGAGATTCCTCTGTCGTCCGACGACATTATATATTATTGCTAGAGCCGTCGAACGTTAGAGCGCAATATATACCGAAAACAGCGGATTTGCTTCTCCAACTCTGGGTCAGCAAATTTCCACGTTTCGTGGCTATCGGATTTTATTTTCTATCAGAAACCCTTATATAAATCGCATCACCAATCCTTTTTCTATTCATTCATAACAATCTTACCCTCAGAAAGTGGTGTTACACTCCATTACAGCACGATTTTGCCTTAGATCCTATGATTTCGACATTTGTCTTCCATTTTTCAAACATTTGTCACGTGACTACGAGAAAACTACGATTACCGCAATGTATCATGGGAGATGATTTGCATATAAACAAACAAACAAATATTTTTATTGCCAATCATAGGCGCCTGTTAAGGCAGAACAATTAACATAAAATTTAATACAGTTGATTATATTGATTGGTAATGATTTTAACAGCAAATTTAGTGAATTACAGATAACCATAAGAAAAAAAAAATGTAGTACCTTGTCCAAAAACAAAAAGGGGGAACGTAACACATGCTCTTTCCGAAGCCCGTTGGTAACACTCTGCCACTGAATCTTTTCTTTCCAACACATTCTGTATTATTTCCTTCTGCTCTGCTTTGATCTGTAGATGGACTGTTTGTCCTGCAGAATATGCTTAAATGTATCGTCTTCCATGTGATTTGAATGTTGTTTACGTATGCAAATAATGCTCCAAATAATTTGGCACGCTGCATTAATTAGCTCCCATCATGCAATGCGTTGCTGTCATTCAGTTAGTATCGCGAGATCACGTGTGTAGATTCGAAAATGGAAGTCAAATGGCGGAATAATAGGATCTAAGGCAAAATCGTGCTGTAATGGAGTGTAACACCACTTTCTGAGGGTAAGATGGTTATGAATGAATAGAAAAATGATTGGTTAAGCGATTTATATAAGGGTTTCTGATAGTTAATAAAATCCGATAGCCACGAAACGTGGAAATGTGCCGACCCAGAGCTGGTGAGGCAAATCAGCTGTTTTCCGTATATATTGTGCTCTGACGTTCGACGGCTCTAGCAATAATATATAATGTCGTCGGACGACAGAGGAATCTCGGACTATATTAAGAGGTCACCTTTGGGACAAAGAAAAAGTGGCCTTATAAGACAGGTGACCTCTTAATAGAGGTTCAATTCATATGAAGTTTTCTATGACTGGACAAGAAAAGGTGACCTCTTGATACAGGTGACTGCTTAATAGAGGTGACCTCATGGGCATGTTTTACTGTATTTCTTTACTTTTCAGGCCATAATCCATGTATCACATCTGATTTCTGCTGGTAACTTTCAAGCCTTAGAGGGACTGATTGATTCTGACGTGAGTGTAGTATTAAAATCCAGCTTAAGTAGACATGAATTGTATCACATTTAAGAGAGAAATTCACTGTTGTTTCTATGTATCACAACATTTTCTGTCTGTTTGGCATTTGATAGTTTTAACTCAAATTTCAATGCAGTTTCAATCTGGTATTTGACTGATATTTTATCTTGTTTATTGCACTTCCATCAGTCACCCAATTAAATTTTCTGTTTATACTTTCAACAATTTTTCAGTTATACTGTGGCAGTAACTTTTATTGGTGGAGGAAACCAGAGTATTCGGAGAAAACCATGACATGTCGCAAGTCACTGACAAGCTTTATCACATAATGCTGTATTGAGTACTCCTCGCCATGTCAACGGGATTGGAACTTACAACTTTAATAGTGATAGGTACACAGGTAGTTGTAAATCCAACTACTATGCGATCACCACCACGACTGCCCCCCTCATTTGATTAAGTATATACATGTATAACTTATTTATTCAAGATTTGTTGATTGTTTTTACACCCCTGCTGCCGAAGGGGGAGGGGAGTATACTGTTTTACCTCTGTCTGTCTGTCGTCCAAGATATTGTTCGTCACATTTTTCTCAGCCACTATTGATGGCAGAAATCTGATATTTGGTCACAATCTTCATATAGGTACCCCATATCGTGAGAAGCGTTTTTGGACCCATCAGTTTGCTACTTCCTGTTTGCCGATTTTGTTGATTTTTATACACATTTAACATACATTTGTATATGTACATTTTTCGGCGCATTTTTCTAAGCAACTATTGATGACAGTAATCTGATATTTGGTCACAAGCTTCATATAGGTATGTCATATTGTGGGAAGCGTTTTTGGACCCGTCTGATTCCTACTTCCTGTTTGCCGAACTTAATTGGTTTTTATACACATTGAACATACCTTGTATATGCACATTTTTTGTCACATTTTTCTCAGCAACTATTGATGGCAGAGATCTGATATTTGGTCACAAGCTTCATATAGGTACCCCATATTGTGGGAAGCGTTTTTGGACCCGTCTGATTCCTACTTCCTGTTTGCCGACTTAGTTGGTTTTTATACACATTGAACATATATGCACATTTTTCGTCACATTTTTCTCAGCAACTATTGATGGCAGAAATCTGATATTTGGTCACAAGCTTTATATAGGTACCCCATATCGTGTGAAGCGTTTTTTGACTCGTCAGATTCCTACTTCCTGTTTGCCGAAGAGCGGGGGTATCATAAGTGAGCATTAGCTCACAGTTCATCTTGTTTTTTCTAGGTTTGAAACAGAACAACCCTTTACTTGACCTGGACTTATTGGTTACTGTACACACAGTTGGACTGTTGAAGAGACCTATACATGTCAAGTGTAATGGATGTTAGACTTCTATATTAATTTCAGAATCTATATCTTGTTCTGTTATTTTACTGCAGGTCATAGCAGAAATACAAAGAAGTTATCTTCAGTTTAGTCCAGAAATGAAAAAAGAAATAGCAATTAAGAATACAGACATTGTTAGAATGCATGTATATGAAACAGGCTGGAACATAAAAAGGGAAGGAGAAAAATGTATGTGTATCCATATTTTTAAGTCATCTGATCAAAGACCAATGCAAGCTAGGTTATGCTATCACTTTACATCTGTTATTTTTCTGCAAACTCGGCAATTCAGATTTCAACCTGCTTATTAGAAGCTGTTGGGTGATTATTTGAGCCCAAATGATCAAGAAATGAGTCTTGAAAAGATTCATATTTTGTTCTTCCTCGAATATCTAATAATGTACAGGCATCCACATTAAGGTTTTTGCATGCTTGTCCCATCAGACTATTGCTATATAAATCAAATCGTCTGACTCAAAAACTCACTTATCCGAGTAAAAGCAAATAAAAAAGTACAAGGCTTTACCTTACTGTGAATGTTAGGTGAAGATAACAATCAAAGCATCATACAGTTCATTTTTCTTTGACCGCAAAACAAAATTTGCCTTTACTTTATCTTATGGCAATCTCATTGTTGTCGTCATCATTGTCCATCTGTAGACAGAATGGTTTCTGTGCATTTGCAATAATTTAGGTTCTAGCTTTCGTATTCTCTGAATTTTGAACACAGTGATCTGTGGTACTGAATTAAGGTTGATAATGATTTGGAGTACGTTGTAACCCTACCCATTTCTAAACAAAAGACCATAAGATGCAAAAGTGGATGTTTCTGTTATTTGTATATGGAGAGTTTATTTTTAAACTACTCCTGAAACCACTGAATTATCGTTTGGGTGCCTACTTCAAAATTATGTCTAATAACCTCACTACTTGGCTATATTGCTGCCATATTTATAAATAGAACATATGAGGGAAAAATTACGGTACATGTAATTATTGTAAAAAAATAAGATTTTTTTTTTTATGGCTAGTCATAATTATTTGGTTTATCAGTTATATTACTTGCAACAGGTTGATAGTTTTCTCTGAGTACTCTGGTTTCCTCTACCAATAAAACTGACTGACACGATATACACGTAACTGCAATATTGTTGAAAGTGGCATTAAACACCATAAACTTAAACCAAACCATAATTATTTAAACCTATTTTTAGATTTTGGCTTGCCATAATAATTCAAATTAATGATAGCCTTAATTATCCCCTCGCCAACGAAGTTGCGATGGGATATAGTAATGCTACCGTCCGTCCGTCCGTCCATCAGTCCGTTCGTTCGTAACATCCTTGTGAACACTCTGGAATCAACATCCTTCAATGGAATTTGACCAAACTTGGTATATACTTAGTCCTTAAGAGAATCTGGAACCCTATTGATTTTCAAGGTCATATGTCAAAGGTCAAGGTCACCGGGTCAAATTTTTACCCCATAACATCCTTGTGAACACTCTAGAATCAACATCCTTCAATGGATTTTGACCAATCTTGGTACAAACTTAGTCCTTAAGAGAATCTGGAACCCTATTGATTTTCAAGGTCATATGTCAAAGGTCAAGGTCACCAGGTCCAATGTTTTACCGCATAACATCCTTGTGAACACTCTAGAATCAACATCCTTCAATGGATTTTGACCAAACTTGGTACATACTTAGTCCTTAGGAGAATCTGGAACCCTATTGATTTTCAAGGTCAAAGGTCAAGGTCACGGTCTAATTGTTACCTTGTGAACACTCTAGAATCAACATCCTTCAACGGATTTTGACCAAATTTGGTACATATTTAGTCCATAGGAGTCTGGTAACCTATTGATTTTCAAGGTCATAGGTCAAAGGTCAAGGTCACTGTAATTTTTACCTTGTGAACACTAGAATCAACATCCTTCAATGGATTTTGACCAAACTTGGTACATACTTAGTCCTTAGGAGAATCTGGAACCCTATTGATTTTCAAGGTCAAAGGTCAAGGTCACAGGGTCTAATTTTTACCTTGTGAACACTCTAGAATCAACATCCTTCAATGGATTTTGGTCAATCTTGGTACATACTTAATCCTTAAGAGAATCTGGAACCTTATTGATTTTCAAGATTAAGGTCACCTGTGTCAAATGTTTTACAGCGTAACATCCTTGTGAACACTCTAGAATCAACATCCTTCAATGGATTTTGACCAAATTTGGTACATGCTTAGTCCTTAGGAGAGTCTGGAACCCTATTGATTTTCAAGGTCAAAGGTCAAGGTCACAGTCTAATGTTTACCTTGTGAACACTCTAGAATCAACATCCTTCAATGGATTTTGATCAAACTTGGTACATACCTTTGTACTTAGTCCTTAAGAGAATCTGGAACCCTATTGATTTTCAAGTCATAGGTCAAGGTCACCGGGTCAAAATTTTAGGCGAGGGGATATGCCATGCTTTGCATTGCCCTTGTTATTATTATTGCTAGTCTTAATTTGAATTAGAAAAGATATAGATATATGTTTTGATGATAATAACATGACATGTAAACACCTGGTCTAGATAATACAGCCACATTTATACCTGAATCATGAAACATTCAGGGAATCTTGTGGTCTGAGAGATAAAATGGCCTTACAACAGGGCACCAACGACCACTTTTGTCTGAGAGATAAAATGGCCTTACAACAGGGCACCAACGGCCACTTTTTAACAAAAGTGTTGCTCATTAGGAGCTACTGCTAGTTATCTTTTACATGCAAGGAGCGTGACATTCACCATACATGATGCACTCATTTATGCTGTCCTGAGGGCAAGTTGGTTACAGTATTGTCCTGTACATCTAGTATACAACCCCTTTCATATGGTTTTTACCCTGTAACTGAGAAACCGTGTCCTATTTCATGTACTTCTATGCCCAGGGAATCCCTTTGGGGATATTACACATACACATTCGATAGCATTTGCAGTTTAGAAATTTAATGCATATAAGAAAACGACAGTTTTGAAGGGTGAGACTGGCATTATCACTAGTATCGCAGTCTGACAGGTGATTGTTTTTTTTGGTAGTGTCACAATGTGTTTGACAATAATTGTCAGTATCACTGCCAGTCACAATGTGTTTGACAATAATTGTCAGTATCACTGCCAGTCACAATGTGTTTGACAATAATTGTCAGTATCACTGCCAGTCACAATATGTTTGACAATAATTGTCAGTATCACTGCCAGTCACAATGTGTTTGACAGTAATTGTCAGTATCACTGCCAGTCTCAATGTGTTTGACATTAATTGTCAGTATCACTGCCAGTCACAATGTGTTTGACAATAATTGTCAGTATCACTGCCAGTCACAATGTGTTTGACAATAATTGTCAGTATCACTGCCAGTCACAATATGTTTGACAATAATTGTCAGTATCACTGCCAGTCACAATGTGTTTGACAGTAATTGTCAGTATCACTGCCAGTCTCAATGTGTTTGACATTAATTGTCAGTATCACTGCCAGTCACAATATGTTTGACAATAATTGTCAGTATCACTGCCAGTTAGTTGATACTGACAATATTCCTCGGTGAGATAAAAAAAAATATCCAAATTACTGATAAATCATATACCTAGCTAACTCAAACTAACATAGTAGATCCTTGTGTCAAATTCGACAATGTGGACGGGTGTTTTGTTTCAAATGCTATCTTCTTCTTTTTTCAGCAATAAAAACAGTAGAAAAAACAGTACTATTACATGCTTTTTATAGAGATTTGATGACCAACCGCATGCAACCACTAGATATTTTTAAGTTAAAAAGGCTACACCAGATATGCAACTATAGGTAAGTTACATAATATTAGTTGAGTATACGTAGGTAACATAAAACAAACCAGACATGTCTAAGCATGTCCTGATATGCTAATATAGGTATGTTATAAAATATTAGTTTGGTAGGTAACATAAAACAAACCAGACGCGTCTTAAGCATGTCCTGATATGCTAATATATAGATATGTTATAAAATATTAGTTCGGTAGGTAGCGTAAAACAAGCCAGACACGTCTAAACATGTCCAGATATGCTATTATAGGTAACTTATAGAATATTATTGTTTTTTGTCTGCACTTTCAGAAATATTTCAACAAATGAAAAACCTAAACAGTTATCATGAACTGATTGATGAAATTCCAAGCCATGTATTGTACAATTGCTTACAATGTATAAGGGACATAACTCATGTTTCTTTTGTTAATGTAAACAACAAAAATGTTGAAGATGTTTGCAATCTTAAATGAAGGTGAACATTGTGAAGCTGTGCCAGTCAATTAGCCTATTAGAAGACTAAATGAACCACTTGTCACAACTGATGTCTCTATTCCAATGCCTACATATCACTTGGTCTTGGCAACTCTCAGTCTCTCTTTTCTGGAGATTGTATTCTTATAGAGGCACTCTCAATAGATTTTTTCTATTAATATATGTTACAAATAAACTAATTTAACTTTCATAGGATTTAAACGTTTATTTGACATAATGATATTTTTTTTTTAAATAATTATACCCCCACTCGCAGAGTGGTGGGTATACTGGAATACCCTTGTCCGTCCCTAAACCTTGTGTACGTAACTAGTCATTTGTCTTTTGTTGGATTTTATTCATATTTGGTATCTTGGTTGGCCATGATCTGAGCATGCACATATCATATCGATTTCACGGATGGTTGATTTTTGCGAGAGTTATTTCCCTTTCCATGTTTGTTTGACCATATGTCCGTTGGCACATCTTGTGTACGCAACTAGTCATTTGTCTTTTGTCGCATTTTATTCATATTTGGTATCTTGGTTGGCCATGATCTGAGCATGCGCATATTATACCGATTTACGGATGGGATGGTTGATTTTTGCTAGAGTTATTGCCCTTTCCATGTGTGTTTGACCATATGTCCGTTGGCACATCTTGTGTACGCAACTAGTCATTTGTCTTTTGTCGCATTTTATTCATATTTGGTATCTTGGTTGGCCATGATCTGAGCATGCGCATATTATACCGATTTACGGATGGTTGATTTTTGCGAGAGTTATAGCCCTTTTCATGTTTGTTTGACCATACGTCCGTCCGCACATCTTGAGTATGCAACTAGTCATTTGTCTTTTGTCGCATTTTATTCATATTTGGTATCTTGGTTGGCCATGATTTGAGCATGCGCATATTATACCGATTTCACGGATGGTTGATTTTTGCGAGAGTTATAGCCCTTTTCATGTTTGTTTGACCATACGTCCGTCCGCACATCTTGAGTACGCAACTTAAGTCATTTGTCTTTTGTCGCATTTTATTCATATTTGGTATTCTGGTTGGCCATCATCTGAGCATGCGCATATTATACCGATTTCACAGATGGTTAATTTTTGCGAGAGTTATAGCCCTTTTCATGTTTGTTTGACCATACGTCCGTTGGCACATCTTGTGTACGCAACTAGTCATTTGTCTTTTGTCGCATTTTATTCATATTTGGTATCTTGATTGACCATGATCTGAGCATGCACATATTATACCGATTACACGGATGGTTGATTTTTGCGAGAGTTATAGCCCTTTTCATGTTCCCTTATAAGCTGCTGCTATAAATTATTTCCTTAATTAGCTATGTATAATATTTATATCTAATAATCTGTAATACATCATTTTTCATCATTCCAAATGTTTACTAGCCAACTGCCCTGGGAGGATACACATCTCTTGATTCCAACACTCTTTACACTCCTTTATGCCTCTCCACCACATTAAGTCCCACTATAATCTAATACTTTACTACACATCAACTTATGTAGAGCAAGTGAGGGTATCACAGCACGACAACGCGTGCAGTTTCATTTGTTTTGCGATTCGTTTGTTGAAATAATAAAAGTTTAAAAGGAAATCTTGTAATTATTTCAGCTGTATAATAAATTGATTATTGAAAAGCGAAGGGGCCGTCATGGTCGTGATCGTATTGTAGTTGGATTTACAACTACCTGTGCAATCAGTGCTTATCACCACTAAAGATGTGAGTTCAAACCCTGTTCATGGCGAGGTGTACTCGATACAGCATGATGTGATTAAGTTTGTCGGTGACTTGCGACAGGTTGATGGTTTTCTCTGGGTACTCCTGTTTCCTCCACCAAGAAAACTGACAGCCACGATATAAGTGAAATATTGTTGGAAGTGGCGTTAAGCACCATAAACCAAACCAAACCACATTAATCATAAATTATGAAACATGGAGGCTCTATGATTAACATGATTTGGTACATATATATTGGGTCAGCTGTAATATGTATTTTTATCTAACATTATATACGTTTTCCTTTGAAATTAACGAGTCGCCTCTCTGATACAAGGTGTCTGATACAAGATGTTGTATCACCACACTGTTGCGATAAAAGAATGGCGCGACGTTGCACGAGACGTTCTCTGCTGAACTACTTTGACATTACGTCATACCATTGGAATGTGAGACAAAACACAGTAACCTGACGTTGGTGAATGAACGGAAAAAATAACGTGATGTCATATACAAAATGTAGTCTCTCTTAGAGTATTGTATACATTTTAATTCAACCCTTGCTATTTGTTTAAAATTCGTTTTTATTAGTTCACCTGGACCAAAGGTCCAGGTGAACTATTGCCATCACTTGGCGTCCGTCGTCTGTCGTCTGTCGTCTGTAAACTTTTCACATTTCAAGCTTCTTCTCCGAAACCACTTGGCCGATTGGAACCGAACTTAGCAGGAATGTTCCTTGGATGGTCCTCTACAAAGTTACTGTTTTTCGTTCCAGTCGGATATTCAATATGGCTGCCAGGGCCAATAATATGCTCTGATTGGCTGAAATTTCAAAGATCTTCTTCTCCGAAACTAATGAACTGACTGAACCCAAACTGTAAAGGAATGATCATTGGAATGTCCTTTACCAAGTTACTGTTTTTTATGCCGATCGGAAATCCAAGATGGCCGCCATCGCAGGACATAGATTAACATTGGACCCTATGGGAAAATGTTCAAATGCCTTCTTCTCAGAAACTACAAATATGATTAAAGCCAAACTGTACATGAATGTTCATTGGATGGTCCTCTACAATCTTAAGGTTTTTTGTTCCGATATGAAATTCAAAATGGCGGCTACAGCAGGACTTAGTTTAACATTGGACCCTATGGGAAAAATGTTTCAAAATGCTTCTTCTCTGAAACCACTAGGACAGTTGAAACCAAACTGCCCAGGAATGATCATTGGAAGGTCCTCTACAAATTTTCTGTTTTTTATGCCGGTCGGAAATCCAAGATGGCCGCCACCGCAGGACATAGATTAACATTGGACCCTATGGGAAAATGTTCAAATGCCTTCTTCTCAGAAACTACAAATATTATTAAAGCCAAACTGTACATGAATGTTCATTGGATGGTCCTCTACAATCTTAAGGTTTTTTGTTCCGATATGAAATTCAAAATGGCGGCTACGGCAGGACTTAGTTTAACATTGGACCCTATGGGAAAAATGTTTCAAAATGCTTCTTCTCTGAAACCACTTGGACAGTTGAAACCAAACTGCCCAGGAATGATCATTGGAAGGTCCTCTACAAATTTTATGTTTTTTATGCCGGTCGGAAATCCAAGATGGCCGCCACCGCAGGACATAGATTAACATTGGACCCTATGGGAAAATGTTCAAATGCCTTCTTCTCAGAAACTACAAATATTATTAAAGCCAAACTGTACATGAATGTTCATTGGATGGTCCTCTACAATCTTAAGGTTTTTTGTTCCGATATGAAATTCAAAATGGCGGCTACGGCAGGACTTAGTTTAACATTGGACCCTATGGGAAAAATGTTTCAAAATGCTTCTTCTCTGAAACCACTTGGACAGTTGAAACCAAACTGCCCAGGAATGATCATTGGAAGGTCCTCTACAAATTTTATGTTTTTTATGCCGGTCGGAAATCCAAGATGGCCGCCACCGCAGGACATAGATTAACATTGGACCCTATGGGAAAATGTTCAAATGCCTTCTTCTCAGAAACTACAAATATTATTAAAGCCAAACTGTACATGAATGTTCATTGGATGGTCCTCTACAATCTTAAGGTTTTTTGTTCCGATATGAAATTCAAAATGGCGGCTACGGCAGGACTTAGTTTAACATTGGACCCTATGGGAAAAATGTTTCAAAATGCTTCTTCTCTGAAACCACTTGGACAGTTGAAACCAAACTGCCCAGGAATGATCATTGGAAGGTTTTCTACAAATTTTCTGTTTTTTATGCCGGTCGGAAATCCAAGATGGCCGCCACCGCAGGACATAGATTAACATTGGACCCTATGGGAAAATATTCAAATGCCTTCTACTCAGAAACTACAAATATGATTAAAGCCAAACTGTACATGAATGTTCATTAGATGGTCCTCTACAAACTTTACGTTTTTTGTTCTGGTATGAAATTCAAAATGGCGGCTATGGCAGGACTTAGTTTAACATTGAACCCTATGGGAAAAATGTTTCAAAACGCTTCTTCTCTGAAACCACTTGGATAATTGAAACCAAACTGCCTAGGAATGATCATTGGAAGGTCCTCTAGAAATTTTATGTTTTTTATGCCGATCGGAAATCCAAGATGGCCGCCACCACAATACATAGATTAACATTGGACCCTATGGGAAAATGTTCAAATGCCTTCTTCTCAGAAACTACAAATATGATTAAAGCCAAACTGTACATGAATGTTCATTGGATGGTCCTCTACAATCTTAAGGTTTTTGTTCCGATATGAAATTCAAAATGGCGGCTACGGCAGGACTTAGTTTAACATTGGACCCTATGGGAAAAATGTTTCAAAATGCTTCTTCTCTGAAACCACTTGGACAGTTGAAACCAAACTGCCCAGGAATGATCATTGGAAGGTCCTCTACAAATTTTCCGTTTTTTATGCCGGTCGGAAATCCAAGATGGCCGCCACCGCAGGACATAGATTAACATTGGACCCTATGGGAAAATATTCAAATGCCTTCTACTCAGAAACTACAAATATGATTAAAGCCAAACTGTACATGAATGTTCATTAGATGGTCCTCTACAAACTTTACGTTTTTTGTTCTGATATGAAATTCAAAATGGCGGCTATGGCAGGACTTAGTTTAACATTGGACCCTATGGGAAAAATGTTTCAAAATGCTTCTTCTCTGAAACCACTTGGACAGTTGAAACTAAACTGCCAAGGAATGATCATTGGAAGGTCCTCTACAAATTTTCTGTTTTTTATGCCGGTCGGAAATCCAAGATGGCCGCCACCGCAGGACATAGATTAACATTGGACCCTATGGGAAAATATTCAAATGCCTTCTACTCAGAAACTACAAATATGATTAAAGCCAAACTGTACATGAATGTTCATTAGATGGTCCTCTACAAACTTTACGTTTTTTGTTCTGGTATGAAATTCAAAATGGCGGCTACGGCAGGACTTAGTTTAACATTGGACCCTATGGGAAAAATGTTTCAAAACGCTTCTTCTCTGAAACCACTTGGATAATTGAAACCAAACTGCCCAGGAATGATCATTGGAAGGTCCTCTACAAAGTTTCTGTTTTTTTATGCCGATCGGAAATTCAAGATGGCCGCCACTGCAGGACATAGATTAACATTGGACCCTATGGGAAAATGTTCAAATGCCTTCTTCTCAGAAACTACAAATATGATTAAAGCCAAACTGTACATGAATGTTCATTGGATGATTCTCTACAAACAATACGTTTTTTGTTCCGATATGAAATTCAAAATGGCGGCTACGGCAGGACTTAGTTTAACATTGGACCCTATGGGAAAAATGTTTCAAAATGCTTCTTCTCTGAAACCACTTGGACAGATGAAACCAAACTGCCCAGGAATGATCATTGGAAGGTCCTCTACAAAGTTTCTGTTTTTTATGCCGGTCGGAAATCCAAGATGGCCACCACCGCAGGACATAGATTAACATTGGACCCTATGGGAAAATGTTCAAATGCCTTCTTCTCAGAAACTACAAATATGATTAAAGCCAAACTGTACATGAATGTTCATTGGATGATTCTCTACAAACAATACGTTTTTTGTTCCGATATAAAATTCAAAATGGCGGCTACGGCAGGACTTAGTTTAACATTGGACCCTATGGGAAAAATGTTTCAAAACACTTCTTCTCTGAAACCACTTGGATAATTGAAACCAAACTGCCCAGGAATGATCATTGGAAGGTCCTCTACAAGGTGTGTGTTTTTTATGCCGATCGGAAATCCAAGATGGCCACCACCGCAGGACATAGATTAACATTGGACCCTATGGGAAAATGTTCAAATGCCTTCTTCTCAGAAACTACAAATATGATTAAAGCCAAACTGTACAAGAATGTTCATTGGATGGTCCTCTACAAACTTTACGTTTTTTGTTCCGATATGAAATTCAAAATGGCGGCTACGGCAGGACTTAGTTTAACATTGGACCCTATGGGGGAAATGTTTGAAAACGCTTCTTCTCTGAAACCACTAGAACAGTTGAAACCAAACTGCCCAGGAATGATCATTGGAAGGTCCTCTACAAATTTTATGTTTTTTATGCCGATCGGAAATCCAAGATGGCCGCCACCACAATACATAGATTAACATTGGACCCTATGGGAAAATGTTCAAATGCCTTCTTCTCAGAAACTACAAATATTATTAAAGCCAAACTGTACATGAATGTTCATTGGATGGTCCTCTACAATCTTAAGGTTTTTTGTTCCGATATGAAATTCAAAATGGCGGCTACGGCAGGACTTAGTTTAACATTGGACCCTATGGGAAAAATGTTTCAAAACGCTTCTTCTCTGAAACCACTTGGACAATTGAATCCAAACTGCCCAGGAATGATCATTGGAAGGTCCTCTACAAAGTTTCTGTTTTTTTATGCCGATCGAAAATTCAAGATGGCCACCACCGCAGGACATAGATTAACATTGGACCCTATGGGAAAATGTTCAAATGCCTTCTTCTCAGAAACTACAAATATGATTAAAGCCAAACTGTCCATATGTGTGTACATTGGATGGTCCTCTACAAACTTTACGTTTTTTGTTCCGATATGAAATTCAAAATGGCGGCTACGGCAGGACTTAGTTTAACATTGGACCCTATGGGAAAAATGTTTCAAAACGCTTCTTCTCTGAAACCACTTGGATAATTGAAACCAAACTGCCCAGGAATGATCATTGGAAGGTCCTCTACAAGGTGTGTGTTTTTTATGCCGATCGGAAATCCAAGATGGCCACCATCGCAGGACATAGATTAACATTGGACCCTATGGGAAAATGTTCAAATGCCTTCTTCTCAGAAACTACAAATATGATTAAAGCCAAACTGTCCATATGTGTGTACATTGGATGGTCCTCTACAAACTTTACGTTTTTTGTTCCGATATGAAATTCAAAATGGCGGCTACGGCAGGACTTAGTTTAACATTGGACCCTATGGGAAAAATGTTTCAAAATGCTTCTTCTCTGAAACCACTTGGACAGTTGAAACCAAACTGCCCAGGAATGATCATTGGAAGGTCCTGTTTTTTATGCCGATCGGAAATCCAAGATGGCTGCCACCACAGGTCATAGTATTAACACAGAACCATATGGGGAAAATACAGAAATATATTCTTCTCTGAAGCTATTGCACTGATTAAACCTAAACTGTGCATCAATCATTGGAAGGTCCTTTACAAACTTTGTGTTTTTTATGTTGATCGTAATTCCAAGATGACGCAGGACATAGTTTTTACATAGGACCAATTGGTTTTTTTTATTACCAGGTGAACGATACAGGCTCTTGAGAGCCTCTGGTTGAAATGTTAGATAAACTTATTACATACATAGTGTGGTGGTACAAGACTGTGTATCAGGTCTTGCCTGTTGCATGAACTAACCGCATCACAACTCGTAGTGATACTGGTTCACACAACATACTTGACCTGATACAAAGTCTTGTACCACCACACTATGTATATAATTCTTGTACATTTTTCGGAATGCTCAACATGTTGATTATTACATTGATAAATCAATGTGTAGTAAGAACATGTCAGGTTTGATTTGGACAGGCACAACAATGTGGTGAGGTTAATCCCAACCATCCCCTTCTTAGATCTCCAACAACAATGTGGTGAGGTTAATCCCAACCATCCCCTTCTTAGATCTCCAACAACAATGTGGTGAGGTTAATCCCAACCATCCCCTTCTTAGATCTCCAACAACAATGTGGTGAGGTTAATCCCAACCATCCCCTTCTTAGATCTCCAACAACAATGTGGTGAGGTTAATCCCAACCATCCCCTTCTTAGATCTCCAACAACAATGTGGTGAGGTTAATCCCAACCATCCCCTTCTTAGATCTCCAACAACAATGTGGTGAGGTTAATCCCAACCATCCCCTTCTTAGATCTCCAACAACAATGTGGTGAGGTTAATCCCAACCATCCCCTTCTTAGATCTCCAACAACAATGTGGTGAGGTTAATCCCAACCATCCCCTTCTTAGATCTCCAACAACAATGTGGTGAGGTTAATCCCAACCATCCCCTTCTTAGATCTCCAACAACAATGTGGTGAGGTTAATCCCAACCATCCCCTTCTTAGATCTCCAACAACAATGTGGTGAGGTTAATTCCAACCATCCCCTTCTTAGATCTCCAACAACAATGTGGTGAGGTTAATCCCAACCATCCCCTTCTTAGATCTCCAACAACAATGTGGTGAGGTTAATCCCAACCATCCCCTTCTTAGATCTCCAACAACAATGTGGTGAGGTTAATCCCAACCATCCCCTTCTTAGATCTCCAACAACAATGTGGTGAGGTTAATCCCAACCATCCCCTTCTTAGATCTCCAACAACAATATAGATACACATATAAACAAACAATAAAACTCAGATTCTCTTTCCTTTATGTATGTATTGTGAGTTTTACATGTAAGTTGTGTTTTCTGTTATTTTTGCAGATTTATTAAAGATTGTTCAGAAAATGCCACAGAAGGATGGACTATTAGCAAGTTAAACCATTTTAAAATGGTGGATGAAGATGATGATTAAAGTTGAACAATTTTAAACTAGTGGATGATGATTAATCTTCTCTCTAACAGATTGTTGGTAGTGTTTTTATTTTAAATGAGATATAAAAATAAATTGTATCAATTTGTTTGTTTGTTTTTGCAATTGATAGTTTATGATGGTTTATGAAGTTTAACCCCACTTTCAACAATATTTCAGTTATATCATGGCGGTCAGTTTTATTGATGGAGGAAAACAGAGTACCAGGAGAAACCCAATGACCTGCCACAAGTTACTGATAAACTGTATCACATAATGTTGTATCGCCTGAGTGGGATTCGAACCAATTGAACTATTATTAATATTATTGTTGAAAACTCCTGTATGAATAAATACTTCATAACATATAACATAGACATGATAGAAAACTTTTGTACCTGTTTTTGAGAGCTTCAACATGACTTCTGACAAAATGTTGTTACAAGCTTGTCACCAGTCCCCATTGAAACTTAAGTTCCACTCTTTGAATAATCAAATTGATAAATAACGCGTCTTGACTATATGAGTAAGAGACTGGAACTGTTTATTTCACTATCTATACCTACCTGCATCAACTTTTTGCAACGTTCTCGGGTCGTCTTCAGCATTTGCCTGAATTCAAATTTAAATTTCCCGCCTCAACAACCCATCGGTTACCTCCCTTAAAATACAAGCCTCGTTTTCAGTTTTTTTTCGTGCAGCCATGCTATGTCTTCAGCAAAATGGTCCTGATTTTATACAACTATTTTGGAGTATATTAAATGATTTTTAGTTGAGAAAATACATTTTTTTTCTGAAGCAGAAACCTTTATTTACCCTTTTTATCGTTTATTTTATTTGGATTACGTATATATTACGTGATGTCAGCGGATTTCAAACTTTGTATAAAGTGTGATAAATTGGTTAATATTTTGGATGATCACGATGATTGTTACCATCATCGAGTTTGTAATAGTGAATTTCCGTGCGAAATTTGTAAATCTTGGACATTGGAAAAACGTCAGTCGGTCGAACGTATGATTGACAAAGCTCGCTTGGCAGCTACAAAAAAAGTCAAGATCGACTGATGTTGTGACTTGTTCTTCAAGTCCTCCTACGGGGACACAACAATTTGTTGCTTCAAGCCTTCTTACGAGGGCCGACAACCAAAACAATCAAAGTCTTCTTACGGAGACAGTAACTACCCAAACTCCTCTTACAGGGATAGGAGCCATACAGAGTCCTCTTGTGGGGACAGGGACCTTCCAAAGTAACTCCCCTGTAGGGATTGGCAGTGTCCGTGATATTCACGCATCTAATATCGACCTTAATGCTCAGGCACGAACTGAAATGTCGTCTAATCCATTTATGTGGATGTTTAATATGCCAAATCAACAAGACTTTTGGAAAGATTTTATAGACAATAGAGTTCAAGAGGCCCTTAATCCTACCCTCTTGAGGTCTGCAGCAACATCTGCTGCCACTTTTATCTCAAATACTACAACCTCTGTATCCACTAGTGTGTCATGTACTGCAAACACGACTATGTCAACCTTCTCAAATGTCAGATGTAGGTTTGACAAGTTCTCCAATAATAATGATTATGAGGATGTCTCGGAAGACGAGTCCGAGTTTTCAGTTTTGGCTCGTAACCAGTCAAGAGTCCAAGAGTGATAATGGGGATAATGAAAATCCAGATCAGTGGCTGGTACTTGCTCAGAACAAGTTTTTGTAGATCATGCAGATATTAACAATAATTTTGGCTATACTAACCTTATGTGTAAAGTAGCATCAGAACTTGGTATCAGGGTTGATAGTGAAAAATCACAGGAGGTCCAGTACCAATCTGTCTCGGATCACTTGTCATGTGACAAGCAAAATAACTCCTCACCAAGATGTAGGCTTCCCTTAGATGGGGTTGTCTTGAATGCTTTACATTCAGTCGATAAGGAATTTGTGAATAAAGGTACCCTACTTACTTTCAAAGCCTCAGATGATGAGAAATTCCAGACCAGTAGTGATCATTTTAATCAATTCTGTACCCCTCCTCAATTAGATGAAAATGCAGAAGAAGGTTTGACAAGTTGCAATGTACAACAGGGTCAGAATAAAAACTTTGGATCTAAAAAATCACATTTTCATTTTAAGGAACAGGGAATTGTTTTTACAAAACATAGAATTAAAAAAGATTGATTCTCAGTCTAGGCTTTTGTTGTGCCAAATATCACATGGTGTCTTGCTAACTTCGTATATTGCCAAGGTTAACATTGATGATGATAAACTTGATGCATTAAAGGCTTTGCTTCAAGTTTTCAAAGCAATGTCTGATGTTACTGCTCGTATTGCAGTTAATTCTGTGAAATGTAGACGAATCTTGCATATTAAGATGTCCTTTAAGAATAAGTCTACAGAAAACAAACTGAAACAATTATATAATTATTTACCCTTGGTCCTAATTTATTTGCCGGCAAATTTTTTGATTTGCTTCATGACTGCTGAAAATATCCGTGATGCAAAGGAGACTCAGCATCTAAGAAAAATAAAAGTCGTTGACAAACAAAGAGTCTAAGCCCTCAAACTTACATGTAGTGGCTAAACGCAAGGTTGTGGATGGTGATTACTCAGCTGACTCTGAAACCGCTTGGCAAAATGAACCGAAACCTGATAGGAAGCATCTATGGCAGGTCCTCTATAATGATTGCTCATTTCGTCTTGATCCGTTAACAAACATGGCCACCATAAGCAATTCTTGTTTCTGATTGGTTGATTTCTAAAGAATCTTCTCTGTAACCGCTTAGCCAAATGAATCGAAATTTGGTAGGAAATCCTTGGAAGGTCCTCTTATAAAGATTGCTCATTTAGTTCCGATCCGTTAACAGACATGGCTGCCACAGGCAATTCTTGTTTCTGATTGATTGATTTCTTAAAAATCGTCTCCTCTGAAACCGCTTGGCCAAATGAATAAAAACTTGGTAGGAAGCATCCTTGGAAGGTCATCTATAAAGACTGCGCATTTAGTTCACATCCGTTAATAAACATGGCCACCACAGGCCTTTCTTGTTTCTGATTGGTTAATTTCTAAAAATCTTCTTCTCTGTAACCGCTTAGCCAAATGAACCGAAACTTGGTGGGAAGCACCTATGGAAGGTTCTGTATTAAGCTTCCTCAAAGGAGAATGAAAGGTGAGCGACACAGGCTCAGCCCACCGAGCCTCTAGTTTTAGATTAATATTAAAGTAAGCGTTATTATCATATCAGTAAGTTTTTAACCTGACTGAATTTTGGATTTAAGTTTACTCTAAAAAAAATTCATTATTTGGCAATTTAATAATTTCTGCTTGAAACAACACTTTATTCCTTTAAAACATGTACAATGTACCATATATTAATATTATTATTATTGATTTTCTTAGCGAAATGGATGTATTAATTACAGTAGAACTTCTCAGTGGCTTGAATTTGAAGTGTCTGTCTAAATGTGTCTTGAGTTATCGGTAGTTCAAGCCACTGCAATTTCAGAGGAAAATAAATCTTGTTCTGATCCTGGACAGTTTCATTATGCTATGATAAGCAACTGATGTTCAGGCCAGTTGAACCAATAGAAGGCAATTTTTTATCTCCTGTATTCAGAAGATCAAACAAAAATAATGGTTAACATAGGATGATTTTAAAGTAAAGAAATTGAATGAAGTTATTGAATACCATTAAGCTTATTAAAAATAAAACATATATGGTTTCTGTTGATTTAAGCATGCATACTAGTTAGTGTCCATGTAGCCATGGAACATCAAACAACGTTTGTTTTCAATGGGAAGGGCAATCTTCGATATACTTGCTTACAAAATGAGATTTCCATCACACCAACAATATTTACAAAGCCCATGAAACCCGTTTACTCAGTTGTAAGCGTTGGAGTTCATAAATGTTGGTTACACTGATGATAGGTTACTCTGTGGTGGTACCAAAGAAGATGTTGGTTACACTGATGATAGTTTACTCTGTGGTGGTACCAAAGAAGATGTTGGTTACACTGATGATAGTTTACTCTGTGGTGGTACCAAAGAAGATGTTGGTTACACTGATGATAGGTTACTCTGAGGTGGTACCAAAGAAGATGTTGGATACACTGATGATAGGTTACTCTGTGGTGGTACCAAAGAAGATGTTGGTTACACTGATGATAGGTTACTCTGTGGTGGTACCAAAGAAGATGTTGGTTACACTGATGATAGGTTACTCTGTGGTGGTACCAAAGAAGATGTTGGTTACACTGATGATAGGTTACTCTGTGGTGGTACCAAAGAAGATGTTGGTTACACTGATGATAGTTTACTCTGTGGTGGTACCAAAGAAGATGTTGGTTACACTGATGATAGTTTACTCTGTGGTGGTACCAAAGATGATGTTGGTTACACTGATGATAGGTTACTCTGTGGTGGTACCAAAGAAGATGTTGGTTACACTGATGATAGGTTACTCTGTGGTGGTACCAAAGAAGATGTTGGTTACACTGATGATAGGTTACTCTGTGGTGGTACCAAAGAAGATTGTGAAAGAAACGTAGAAACAAGCCTCTTCGTTTTTCTTTAGAAGCCCATGTATGAAGTTGGCCTCATACGAATAAAGGTATAATTATGTCCATGAGAAGAGGAGAACAATTGGTATCTATGGGAATGCAGACTGTTGAAAAACTTGTACACCAAAAATGACAAATATGTATCCATTGATTGCAAAGGAAACAAAACCTTTCCTGTATTTCAGTAGGTGTTCCTCTAGGTAAATATTTTTTCGAAGATGAACTCTTCCTTTGAATAAATATAATGCATGTTGTACTTTGTCGAGGTCATTCAATGGGAAGTTTTAATGTCTCAAAGAGAAGTCAATCATTCTTTTCTTAATTTTGAATTTTGCTGTATAAGAAATAACTCTTAGGGATGAAAATACATATACCTATACTAAATAAGAACACACATTGTCATGGCAAGTATAATTATTATAATTACAAATACATATCAATTGTACATTTCTGAAGAAATTTTTTTCATTTTATGTGGTCAGTCTTCTGAATATATGCACCTACTTTTATTGGGGGGGGGGGGGTAGGGGTTATGGTATTTAATGTCACTTTCAGCAATATTTCAGTTATATCGTTGTGGTCAGGTTTACTGGTGGAGAAAACCACCGGCCTGTCGTAAGTCACTGACAAACTTTATCACATAATGTTGTATCAAGTACACCTCTCCTGAGAGGGATTCAAACTCACGACGTTAGTGGTGATAGACACTGATTGTAAATCCAACTACCATACGATGTTTTTGGGGTATTGTGTTATTGCATAATTCCTTACATCATATGTATATTTTAAAGGAATTCCTCTGATATTCTATATCAAAGAAAGATTTTGAAAAGGGGATATAAATGGAATGGAGATTGGTGTAAATTTATTCATTCAAATGAGACAATCAAACTTCCCATTGAATGAACTCCACAAAGGACAACAGCATGTGGTACATTTATTCAAAGGGAGAGTTCATCTTCGAAAACAATATTTACCTTGAGGAACATCAACTGATACACAGAAAGGTTTTATTTCCCTTGCAATAAAAATAGTTTAAAAAGAATTAATATACAGGTGTAAATGACATAAGTCATCATATTGATACACAAATTCTACCTTGCACAACACCGGACAAACAACCAGGGTATGTGAGATCCGAGATTTTTGTGTCCAAAGTTTTACATAGGCTGCCTTCGAATAAATTTTAGAATATAATTCCTAAGAACTCGGAATGGGAATGTAATTGACAATAACAGTATCTCATTTTCGAATAGAGATTCAATCTAGTACTAAACAAGGCTCAGGATTGATGTGGTCCGAGTGTTGAGGGTCCAAAGTTTAACATGGGATGTAATGAGCTAACCAAAAAAAAAAGTGGCAGCATTTATTTGACCTTGGCTTTTAATGTCAAGGTCAAATAAAAGTTATTTTTATACCTTCTATATTGTCCAGGTGGAAGCCCTTTTGTGGTTTGTACTAGCCTCAATTTATTTGAGGGATATATGCTTCTATAGATGAAGTGTCAAAATGTTTATATTCTGACTTTGGTAGATATTCAGGAAAACTCTCAGAGGAATTATATTGGGGGAAAAAAAAGTACCTAGCAACTCTCCAGTTCTGAAAATAGAACCAAAATACTTTTTGACATGTAACCATGGGCTTTCAAAATATTTGAATCGACATTTAACACATGCTAAGACACGCAATAGTTCAATTAATCATCTTTATCAGTTGAACGATTCCTGCTCATTCGAGCCTCTAGTTCTATGAAGAAAGCAACATGTCTAGAAAGACCACAGTTCGTTGGAAATAAAGAGTACGTAATTAGTCTTTCAAGACATGTATGGCTGTTTTATAGATTTGATCTTTAATGTTTATTGGGTGAAAAATATGGAATGTTTAGTCTAAATTGTGTTATTACTAAACACAGTCCATTTAAATATCAGATACATATAATAAAAACGTAGATATCAAATATAGTGCGAACATGGCGAATGACGCGTTTCTGGAATGACCTTCATCAGGGACGCTCAAAATCGAAAGATTGGAAGGTCAAATAATTTAAAGATTTGGGAGCAATACAACCAAAGGGCATGAATAGGATAACCAAAATCGGCTAAGGTCACCTAGCTATGCCTGAGGGAGGAGAACTTTTTTATAAATAATTACAATATTTAGAAACTGTAAATTTCAGTAATAAATATATCTAATAAACAATGTCAGTGCCGAAGCACTGACCATAAAACGACGATATTTATTTACATTTGACCTAAATCTTTCGTAATCAAAATGGGAATGTGATTAATGAAATGTTCTTGGGACTTTGCATTGCGCAACAATTTTATAAAACCATCTGTCATGATCTCGTGCTCGTGTTAAAGGATTGTAGTGGACTATAGTTACGTTACCTCAATTAAAATGAACCGGTGTTTTGCTTTGCTTATTCTTGGAATAGTTGCTTTGGTAAGTTTAACACACATTATATAGATATTTGTTTATCTTGTAAAAAACAAATAGTGAGTATCAGTTTATGAGTTAATTCGTCTGAAAATCCACATGAGTGTGACAACAGTCTGATATTAGTAAAATCAACATGTTTGAAACCAAAACGCAATTGGATAGATTAAAAACGTGTTTCGTTCTGAGAAACAAAGGGCATAATAAATGTTTTCTTGATTTTAGATTTTTATTCGATCGTCAAAGCTTATGCTTTCTAAAGGTAGATAAATATTTATTTACTGCATGAAGAAATGGTATATTAGATATATATATCGAGTTATTTTACTAGTGTACATAAATGATCCATAGAATTTAGTTGTTAAATACAGGTTTATTTTCATTAAATTAGTTTTACTCCAAATAAAGCATATACATTTACTATTTCTATAATACAATTCCTAAAATTATTTATTAGTAAAAAAAAAAAATAAGCTTTTTCATCAAATGGTTATGGCGGTCCACCAAAAAAATTAAGAGTAAAAGAGGTCCATGGGGGGGGGGGGGAAAGGTTGAGAACCACTGCGTTAAATGATGTTTAGATTTAATTACATGATGTTGACTGTAATGATTTCTCCGTCTGTTCTCTTTTTATCAAGTTTTACTGCATGTTTCATTATGTGACCTGTGTAAGACAGTGTTGGGCGGGTTGGGGCTTTGGGTAATATATAATACTAGTAGCTTCTAGTTTGTTGAAGACACAGTGTACATGTCTGACCTAATACCGACATAAAGTAATATTTTAACTATTCCTAATTTTCCGGAGCATATATGCCCGACTGCCTGTGTAGGTTACCGGATCTACCTCCTCCAGGGCCCAAGTAAGGGGCCCCATATCTTAACTAGCACAGGGCCTCATATCTCCTGAATCCGGCACTGACTACTAGTAATAGGGATTCAAACACACCCGTCTCATTTCAGACTACACGACAGAACATTGCATGTTTAATGATTATGTAAATGAGTTGCAAAATATTTACTGATTTATATTTGTATTCACTACTTATAGGCTCAAGACCCTAACTGTTCGCATCAAAGCGATTGTCAGACTGACGAATGCTGTGTCCACAGTGGAGTATTCGGAGGAGATAACCTTGAACTGTTAGGTCGGAAGAGATTTATATTCACTACTCATGTCGGGCACTGTAGACCTTTTAGGAAAATGGTACTATTGTAATAATTATGATTGCAAGCATACATTGTGATGTCCGAATATTTGGTTCTTGTGTGAAAATATGTTGATTTCATTCGTAGCTTATTCTGATTACCCCTTTGGTATCTTTAAACTCTTCTTCAATGTTAAATTTTAATTGTCAAATAATACTAATCAGCAGACAATATAAGCCAACTTAATTTTTCAAGTTGCTCGTTTTACACATCGATGAGGCAAAGGAGACATATACGTTAATGTATGAAACATACGAAAAGACAAGGACAAAAGACGAATGGAAAAAAGATATTTGTTAGAGACATATATACAAATGGGACAAATGTTTAATTGTTTATGATGTAGAGTAATCCCTGAATAACAAACAAAACGTTTATATCATAGAAAATGCACAAACAAACATGAACACACACTCATATTTTTAAACATAAATGTAAACAATTATGAATTTGAAGATAACTACACTATAAATTCTGCTTTATTTTCAGAATGAAACATGCTTGCCTTTTATGGCCCATGATATTTTCAACCACGAATTGTATCAAAGTCATTGTCCCTGCATTAAAACTTTGCAATGCCGGGGAGAAACGGTACACGAGGGTCCAAATGGAATCCAACACTTTAACCCGAAATGCCAGACCATCGAGAGCACGCACAGTACTTCGACAGTTGGAAATTAAAATACGGAAGGTTTATAAACCGAATACTATAAGATTATTGTTCTCTTATTAATTTATATGTCTCTAGTTACAAAACTTAACTATTAACAAAAAACATTTGTTGTGCGTGTCTCTAGTTACAAATAAAAATCAGCAATAACGACTAGTTAACGCACGCCTCTAGCTACAACAAACAACTAAGTAACGCAGGTCGCTAGATACCAACACAATCATCAATAACGATAAAGTAACTCACGTTTGTAGATACAAACAAAATCAGCAACAACGATAAAGTAACGCACGTCTGTAGATAGGAACAAAATCAGCAATAACGACTAAGTAACGCACGTCGCTAGATACCAACAGAATCAGCAACAACGATAAAGTAACTCACGTCTGTAGATACAAACAAAATAAGTAATAATGACTAAGTAACGCACGTCGCTAGATACCAACAGAATCAGCAACAACGATAAAGTAACGCACGTCTGTAGATACGAACAAAATAAGTAATAATGACTAAGTAACGCACGTCGCTAGATACCAACAGAATCAGCAACAACGATAAAGTAACGCACGTCTGTAGATACAAACAAAATCAGCAATAACGACTAAGTAACGCACGTCGCTAGATACCAACAGAATCAGCAACAACGACAAAGTAGCGCACGTCTGTAGATACAAACAAAATAAGTAATAATGATTAAGTAATGCACGTCGCTAGATACCAACATAATCGGCAATAACGATAAAATAACGCACGTCTGTAGATACAAACAAAATAAGTAATAATGACTAAGTAACGCATGTTTCTTGTTACAAACTTGGTCAGCAACAATCATTGCTCATCTCTAGGTACAATCGTAATCAGTAACAATACATTATAATTATATTTAGTTACAAGTCAGAGCAGGAACAACAAAACTGGTGATCAACATATACTATACATTGTATGTGCTTAGTAGATAGAACCAATCGATAACAACACCCAATTATCGCACACTTACAAACCTAATAAGTGAAAAAGAACAATCAATTTATGTCTCTATTTAGACAAATATTTCCACATTGTGCACTAAGCCCTAATGCCCAAGAAAATGTCGTTTTCTGGTTATTTATTCACAATTCGTTTTACATTCAGATAGTAATACAATAAATAACAAGACGGATGGATAACACAATAATATGTGAAACATGATTTTAAAAAATAAAAGAAAAGACACAACAACTTGAAACTCGGACAACAACAACTCGCAAATAATGATGGAGTAAGGTCACGTGTTTTCACATATTAACCATCTCCTGCTCATTACATACCACCAATCGTACAGAACGTTGGAAATTAACATTAACTCCCTACCTAAAAAAACAAAATCAAAATAGATAGCAAACCACAAATTGGAGTTACGAACCGAACATGGAGTTTGCACATCAATAATACAATGCCTAACTCTGAATATGTACGAGGACAACTTGACATCCTTAGAGAACAAAAATATGTGACATCATGTGCTTTGACAAGGTAAGCTTCTATTGTCGTGTAACAATAATACAAAACATACATATAATTATTATAATGTATTTATTTCCTCACAGTTAGAACCAAATAATTACTCTAAACACAAATCGAATTATGAGCTGTGGCTGTCGTGTGTGTGCTTTGACAGGTTAGTCCAGACTCACACGGACATTCTATCACATATAAGTTACGGTTATCTCTTGACGTTGCTCCAAATGGGTCGCATCGCTCTCCAGTTTTACGTAGAGCACGACATGTTCCCTTTGATTCTCCAAAAATGAATCGCTTATTGTGTCTGCCTTCGATGCAACATTCGTGTGAATCGCACTCGGAGGCTTTGATGCATTCTTTATCCTGGGACTCTGCACCCTGCAGTATGAAAACATATAATTTAGAATTAAGCTGTTAAAATTTTTCTACTCGAAAATGGGGAAAACGACGGTGGATTTAATTTATGTCTTCTATTGTGAAAATCGATCCAACATGAAAATCAATTAGAAAATGATAAAAACAAAATAAACACACATTGTGTGTCACCACATTCGGTGGGAATCAGCTTTTGTTTTGTCCATGGTTATCAGTATTGATACATGTTTTAACACAAATTAGGAATCGTGTATTGACAATTCACTTGGCAACCATACATATACCCCGACCACACTTACAAAAGAGGAAATCCTGGACAATCATTGGTTAGTTTTATGTTCCTTCGGAATTTCAACCAAGATGGCGAACTGGACATTCCGTCACTCTACTGGATACCCAAATTGCATAACTGTCCTAACAAACAGCGTTATATTGATGGGTTTATCAAATTTTCCACGAACACCTTTTCCAAATTAGCAACATCTATTCAATCAGCGATCAAAACGGGGTTTCAGATTTACTGTGACACTAGTTATCCAAAGGGTTGTGTGAATCAGATGTCGATTCTGAAAAGTCTGACGATCTGTTAGAGTATATACAACCAATGTCAGTCTACTCATTCAATAGCATAAACAATGACTTTTCTACCCTCTACACAAATGTTCTCCACCTAAAACTATAAGAGAGATTAAAACAATTAGTTCCACTCTGTTTCGTGAACAAAAATGGACAACGAAGATATAAATACATTACTTTAGAAAGGGGCAAATACTATTTTGCTAAAAAACAACAAAAAAACAGAAAAAGCACTCTGACAATAACAAAAAGTTTCATCAAAATGCTCGGTTTTGTTTTATTAACAACATATTTGTTGCACGTGTTCTTCAGCTGTGCCACTCTTCTCGTCGACTTGTTCCTTTATGTGTATAATGTAAACTTCATACAGGGGCTTCTCAAGAAAAACGAATAGAAGCCATCCCGATCCTTTAATTTCACAATAGCGATTTTGTTGATCGCATCCATCCCATTGAGATTGGAATAAAGGATATCTCAGATATGTTTCATACCTTGACCTACACCTCGGAATTGACAATGAGAGACGGTTAAGAACGACACTTTACGTCAAACGAAATTTCAATTTTTCCATTGTGAATATATGTAGAAACATTCCAGGAGCACCTGCATATGGAGTATATATATCTCAGTTGATACAATATTCCAGAACTTTTGGTTCCTATCATACTTTCCTTAATAGAGTGTTGCTGCTAACATGGAAGCTACTGAAATAAGGGGTACTAGTGGTTAAGTTGAAGTCATCACTTGGAAAGTTTTACGGTTTCAACCATGACTTGATTAACACTTACGATATATCTGTGTCACAGATTACCACTGATATGTTCCTTTTATCATAATCACAACCCGGTCCCTGGCACTAGGAGATCAGGAACTGCTAACCCTTCTGGAGCACCCGAGTCCGCCTCTGGCCTTTGGTGTTGTTCGTATTGTTCAATCTTTAGTTTTCTGTGTAGTGTTTTGTAGATCATAGTTTGTCCTTTTTTTAGTCATTGTATTGTCTGTCTTTCAATTTACGGCTTCTGATTACCCCTTTGTTATCTTCAAACCAATTACAATGTAGTTACAATTTAATCTCCCAAAATCATGCTCGCAATTGTGGAGCTTAGCACTTAGCAATATACTTTTCTCAACATTTTTTGTTTGACAAATTTTAATGGTCAAGGTGTTACATCCTAAATATAAACTGAATTATTTCTTAAATACTATAATATAATAACACTTACCAAAATCAAGCATACGAGAGCTAGTACACACAGTCTGTTCATCGTTATCGTACTAATACTGATAAGGAAGGATGACTTGATAATAAAGTTCAAACCCTAATGCACTGAAGTAATATAATTTATCCTGAGAAAACCTTAGAATAAAAACAAATAGTATACGAAATTATTGTTTTTCCCTCTGTATATATCATTGTCCTATGCCAAAGACATCATACGCCCGACATATTCAATGGTTAGTCTTAATAATTGCAGGTCAAGTTAACTCCTAATTATCAAGTCTGATATTTTGTTTGCCTTTGATTTATTGAAGTGTCTTTGTCAAGCTAGGAAAGAGAGTTTGTGTGTTTGGGGTATATATATTCCGATTGACTTACAGCTTAAACTTTTTGATGCTATGGTTCAACCAATTTTACTTTACGGGTCAGAAATATGAGGTTATGAAAATATAAAAATAATTGAACAAGTCCATTTACAGTTTTGCAAACGAAGTTCGAACAACAACACCTAATTTCATGGTGTATGGGGAACTAGGGAGGTTTCCTTTAGAAATTAAGGTAAAGATGAGAATGATGTCATTTTGGAATAAATTATTGCAAAATAAAAAATTAAGTAGCTCTATATATCGATTATTGTTGAGTCTAAAAATAATGGTGCTCAAACCTTCAAATGGTTGAACCATGGTGAATCAATTTTTAATGACTCAGGTCTTGGCTATATTTTTGACAGCCAGGACAGTTCTGATTATACTCGCATTAAATTACTTTTAAATCAAACTCTAAAAGATCAATTTATTCAAAGGTGGACTAACGAAATGATAAATTCCTCACGAGGACAGTTTTATTCTAATTTCAAAACAGATTTTTCTTTTGAAAATTATTTAACTAGACTCTCTGAAAACAATAGAATATGGATAACAAAACTGCGCACATGCAATCTAAAAATTCCAATAGAAATGGGACGATGGAAAAATATCCCAAGAGAAAATAGTTCATGTCATTTATGTAATGAGGAAATTAGGAATGCATTTCATTACCTATTTATTTGTAATTTCCCATATTTATTAAATTTAAGAAAACAACTTATTCCAATTTACTACACAGCATACCCAAGTGACTTAAGATTCAAAGGACTTTTATCTTTTTGTAATACTAATCTATATATCAAAATATCATGTTTTATAAGGAAACTTGTTAGCATCTTATAAAATTGTATTTATTTACTCACTTATTTCAGTCAAAATAACCATGTATTGTATTTACCATGTATTGTATTTACCATGTATTGTATTTATCATGTATTGTATTTATCATGTATTGTATTTACCATGTATTGTATTTATCATGTATTGTATTTACCATGTATTGTATTTATCATGTATTGTATTTATCATGTATTGTATTTACCATGTATTGTATTTATCATGTATTGTATTTACCATGTATTGTATTTATCATGTATTGTATTTATCATGTATTGTATTTACCATGTATTGCATTTACCATGTATTGTATTTACCATGTATTGTATTTATCATGTATTGTATTTATCATGTATTGTATTTACCATGTATTGTATTTACCATGTATTGTATTTGCTATGTATTGTATTTACCATGTGTTTTATCTGTTATTTAAGAAATAATTACCGGTAACCATATATTTATATTGTTTTTACCACAGGTTGGCACTTTATGCCGAATATTTTACCACGAGTGTTGCAATGATTACGGCCATGGATTGGACTCTATTTCAGGTAAAGCAACTGACCGGAAATGTTTTTATTTCACTTCTAACGACGAACAAGACCACGAACTGGTTATTACGGAGTTTAGATTATATAACAGAGTATAGTGACATGTCATATCATATCATGTCATAAACAAGTAGCATGTTCTCGCCTTGGTATAGCTGAAAATGTGATCATTTGTCGCTAAGCATCAATAACCCACCCACTAAAATAATATACGAATATATAATTCTGGAAATAGAAACGTGCATTCTAGTATGGAAATACATGATATATACTTCATACATTGAGATAAAGAGAAAAATACATCACCTGTGTATAACATCCAGGTGTGTGACGCTATTCCACATATCGCAAAACAAACAATGGGCGATAGATATCCGAACTGAAGTACTATTTCATCAGGTAAACATCGCTGAAGCAGTGCAATTAGCAAAGGTCCAATGAGGCCCATTACCAAGGACAAACTAGCTCCGTACCAACCCATACTCTCTGAATCCCAGCAAAATGGCGATCCTAACTGATATAGATTTTGTATTGGAACGTATGCAGTAATCGAAAACATAAAAATTATAAAAATTATGCTTACCGTTTTATGACCTACAACCCCTATCGAGAAGATATGAAATTTCTGTCCGATGAGACACGCTGGATAGCTTTGTGAATTGAGCCCTGAGAATCACCAAATGTACACAGTTAGGAAATTGAACAATCCAGCGATTTCCTGTGGTTCTTACAGTTTCAATGAACCTGTACAGTTATCAAGTATGATTAGAAATAGTGGCTGCAAAAACAAAATGTTCAATATTCTTCACTTATTTATTTTACAGTTTAACTTATCCACAGAGGTATGAACCTTGAATATGTATATTATATTCACGACAATAGGAATATACATGAACATATAGTACTCGATACAACTACGTTTGTCAGTAACTTGCGACAGGTCGGTAGTTTTCTGCGGATACTCCGGTTTCCTCCACCAATAAAATTGACCACCACGATATTACTGAAATATTGTTGAAAGTGACGTTAAACACATAAACCCTAACCCATGAACATATACTGATTTTAAGTTTAATCTGTAATGTTTTACACTTCTATTAATGTCAGCTCTTCTTGTTCTGTATTTCAGGTTCATCTATCACTAATTCTGTCTCAACTTTTTGCCAACTTTTACACGTGACACCGCTTCAAAACAAAAAAGCGAAATAACTATAAAATATACATTGAAAAAAAGCAAACGACAAAGTCTGTAATGTATGACGAAAGATAAAACAGCAATTTACATGTTCAAATTTTTTTATCCCGAAAGTTGGAATGTCAAATATTTCAAAATATATTATGCACTCTCCAAATTTACGACTCTAATCAATATACATCTTAAGTATAGCTCTACGAGAAATAGGAATTAGGTACATTATAAGTTATCTACGTGTCGACCCGTGGGCATTGAGATTGTACCACCCTGAAGCACTTCTGTATAGCTTGAGCCGAAGCCGAAGGCTGTACAGTGGTGCTGAAGGGTGGTACAATCTCAGTGCCCACGGGTAGACACGTAGATAACGATTTTATCCCCGGTTTGAAAACAAAAACTGATTTTTAATGGATTTTCTTGTTCTTTTTATAACGTAATCATGACGTTTTTGTACTTGCGGAGTAAAATGCCATAGCTCATGTGAAAATTTGGGTGAATTTCGATAAAGTGTAGGGAGAATACCTTTGGTATCACCCTACAGCTAATCATTTTTAACGTTTTTTTGGTCTTATTTTGTTGTAATTTAATTTCTTGTATTTGGCGCGTATTGTCACGTGGATAGCGTTACATTATTCATGGCGTCACTAGTAATAGGATCGAGAATTCTATTGATAAAAAATATATGCGTGGTACATATTGTGGGTGGTACTATAGTACGATAAAACAAATGAAGAATTGATGTGAAAACAATAATGAGAAATGATTTTAAAATGATTGTATTCAAACAATTGACCATTTCTATAAAGACACATGACAACAAAATCAACGTTTCATGTAGCGCGAATCAACAAAATGTTACACTGTTAAACATGACCATCAATACCGTAGGAACTTTAAATCTCTCAACACTATTTGGTGCATTGTTTGTATTTTCTGCATTTATTGAGGCGCTTGATTTTTTCTCTCTCAAGAAATACGTCCTCCGTTCTCCATTCCATGTTGAATGCAAAGCGCTTTGAGATTGTTTACGCTTTACACCATCTTTACATCATGTATAGCAACGTAAAGACATCCAGTGACGTTACGTAACTACCAGCCGGTAGCATGGGTTTTGTACCAACGGGTCATCGACCAATCAAAAGCCGCCATTTTTATCAACCCGGGGATAAGTACATTTATTGGTAAAATATGTTTATCTTGATATTAAAAGTTCGATATTTCTGTTAATATTATACAAATATCAATTCAGTCATTGCAAAGAACATATCAAATTCCATATAAAAATAAATTGTGGTAGGGGATCAACTTACTAAAATAAATTCATCAAAAAATAAAACTTACCACACCGTTAGGATAGTATTACAAACGAATTTGAAAATTGGAGAAGCAGAGACAATATCGATAATTCTAACACGCATGACCGCTCACTCTTCTGGATTGATAACATTACTTCAATATGAAGCATGGGGTTTCAACAAGATTTCACTCTTAGTAAAATGGTGCGGTCATGTACATGTTAGTGTTTCCCCATGTGAGTACAATGCGGACTATAAGTCGATATAAAATATAATCATGCTAAACACAAGTTTATAATTGTGCTACAGGCTCACGTTGATAATTGTACTACAAACACAAGTCGATAATTGTGCTACAAGCTCAAGATGACAAAACAGCGAAATGAAAGAAGTCGATGCATAGAATTACGATGAGAACCTAGATAAAATAGATCCATTCAAGATGGCTCTTGTTAAAGTAAGACTTATTTTGCCATATACTTACATCATTAACATAAGAGCTGAAAACGAAAAAGCAGCCATGATGAAAAATACCATCCCTTTATAAATGGTCACTGTTTGTTGATAAATGTTGTTAAACAGAGTAGAACCACCAAGTGCACAGATAGCCTCTATCAAATAGATATTAGAAAACAATGCTCCTGAAAACAAAATGATGTAGAACAATATTAAAATACAAAACTGTTCAAAGTCGAAATACACAACGTTGATGTAGATTCTAATATATATATATATATAAATATGTTTGTAGGAGGACTCATGTCTTATTTACGTTATTGGTGTTTGTTTACGCATAGTGGCGTCCAACACATGTGTTATATGTTTGTCTTTTTTGTGGTCGTCTTGTGTACCATGTTGTGTCTATGTTGCCAGTTTCTTTTGATTGCTCCTTCGATGTTCTCTGACGTTTATTTGATGTTGTTGGTACATATTGTTAGTCACTTTTGATTGCTCCTTCGATGTTCTCTGACGTTTATTTGATGTTGTTGGTACGTATTGTTAGTCACTTTTGATTGCTCCTTCGATGTTCTCTGACGTTTATTTGATGTTGTTGGTACATATTGTTAGTCACTTTTGATTGCTCCTTCGATGTTCTCTGACGTTTATTTGATGTTGTTGGTACGTATTGTTAGTCACTTTTGATTGCTCCTTCGATGTTCTCTGACGTTTATTTGATGTTGTTGGTACATATTGCTAGTCACTTTTGATTGCTCCTTCGAAAAATCTGACGTTTATTTGATGTTGTTGGTACGTATTGTTAGTCACTTTTGATTGCTCCTTCGATGTTCTCTGACGTTTATTTGATGTTGTTGGTACGTATTGTTAGTCACTTTTGATTGCTCCTTCGATGTTCTCTGACGTTTATTTGATGTTGTTGGTACGTATTGTTAGTCACTTTTGATTGCTCCTTCGATGTTCTCTGACGTTTATTTGATGTTGTTGGTACGTATTGTTAGTCACTTTTGATTGCTCCTTCGATGTTCTCTGACGTTTATTTGATGTTGTTGGTACATATTGCTAGTCACTTTTGATTGCTCCTTCGAAAAATCTGACGTTTATTTGATGTTGTTGGTACGTATTGTTAGTCACTTTTGATTGCTCCTTCGATGTTCTCTGACGTTTATTTGATGTTGTTGGTACGTATTGTTAGTCACTTTTGATTGCTCCTTCGATGTTCTCTGACGTTTATTTGATGTTGTTGGTACGTATTGTTAGTCACTTTTGATTGCTCCTTCGATTTTCTCTGACGTTTATTTGATGTTGTTGGTACATATTGTTAGTCATTTCTAACTATTTTATGTTGTTCGTTTGTTCCTTTATTATATATAATTAGGTAAGCGTTTCAACCCAGATTAAAATTGTATTCAATCTTGTTTCGTGACATTGGTACATTTGTATTTAATCTTATATAGATGTCTGCACATGTACTAGCCTTAGTATTTTATATAGATTGATGGTGTTTGCAACAGGGGTGTTTGTCGAAACATATGCCAGTTACTCCCAAAATCACCAATGTGACATTTAAGCACCTTAGACGTCTTGTAGTGCATACACGATGATGAAGTAAAAAGGAAATCTGCATTGCACAAATGGTATTTTTTCTTATTCTTGTGTGTTGTTTTATTATGTGTCTGCGTTCTGAGTTTCGTGATGTGATGTCCATTACGAATTTTGCATAACAACGATGTTAGGTTCGTCTTTACCACGAGTTGTTTGTATGAGGGCTCATCTCTTGTTGACCTTATTTGTGTTTGTGTGCGTATAGTTGTGTCCAACACATATTGTGTAGTGATTTTGGTTTCTTCGCTTTGTCTACCATACGTTGTCAGTTTCTCTGGAATATCCATTTTGATTGCCCCGTCGGTGTTTTCTAACATTTATTATTAAATCGGCTATTTATATAGTATATTACCTTGTTTTTCTGGGTGGACTATCCTTGACATAATCGCCTTCAACAATGGGATAGGAAGAATACGTAAGATACTGGCAACAGTCGCTGAAACAATTACATATAACATGTATAATAAGAACTATGTTTACAACATCGTTGTATTTGTCATTGTGTATTATGTTATTTATATGAAACTTGTCATGCTACCAAACGTTTTTATGTTTTATCACTTTGTAAGTTTAGAAAACATCCCTATTCTGAGACAATCCACTACAATAAAATTGTATTTGTGTTCAATACCTTAAGATTGTGTAATCTCGTCACTGATTGGACGTTTATAATATGATATGACTTCTGACGTAACCCTATGCGGGATGTTGTAAATATTCATTGACCAGTGGATACAAAACATATCATATCATATATTTAGTTTGGGGCCGTCGTGGTCGTTATCATATGGTAGTTGGATAACTACCACTGTCTGACATATTTGTATGGAATATGAACTTTTCAATATTTCAATATTGATTAAGGTGCATAATAAAATATATAATATATAGAAAACACTTTGATGAAATAAAATGTTGTGTTATTAACAGAAACATGACTTTTCCAGTCAAGTATCATTTGTTGTAAAGCAAGGACTTACATTTCGTTGTAGGTTGAAGCTTAGAGGACCAGCATATAATCATTCTTGCCAGGTTGGTATGATGGGTGTGTCAGTCAGGAAGATTAATATATCAATTATTGTCTAAAGATACCTATCATGCAGAATCTACAGAAATTAGTCATTGCAATATAACATATTTTGTACGGAGGACGGGTGTAGTTTGAAAGGGAACAACTAAAAGTCCAATCCTGCCATCTGATATCAGCAATTCTATTTTCTTACGTGTTTGATAATTTTAGTTTTCTGTGTAGTGTTTTGTAAATCGTTGTTTGTCCTTTTGACCTTCTTTTGGCCATTGTATTGTCTGTTTATCGATGTATGCCTTCTGGTTACCCCCTCGGTATTCTCAAACTTTTCTTTAAAATTTGTTTTGTAATCGCTAAACACAGCTTTGATTCGAAAATAAAACATACCGGGACTAAATTGCCGAAACAAAAATTTCTATCATTGTTTGTTTCTGTTCAAGGCCGCACAAAAAGTAATTGTTTCCGTTTTATGACCTCAAGAACTATGTCAAGGGACGACAGAAAGGAAGTACAATTTTGTATATTCAATATTAATGCTATATTTTATTAACACCAGTCTTTAAATGCTGTCACACAATGATAAATCGGTTCTAATCTGTTGAATTCCGATTAAAACATGTTTTGAAATCCGTCCTTTTTTCTGTTTTTTGTTTTTGTTATTTTTAATCATATCAACAATATCAGTAATTTACTGTGAAGTATTGCACGAAAATTGACGCATAGTCGCATACACGCCATTAAATTAGTAGACGGTCGTCGTGGTCGTGATCGTATAGTAGTTGGATTTTAGCCAGTGCCTATCACCACTAACGTTGTGAGTTCGAATCGCGCTCGGACGAGGTGTACTTGATACAACATTATGTGACAAAGTTTGTCAGTGACTTGCGGCAGGTCGGTGGTTTTCTCGAGGTTCTCCGGTTTCCACCAGCAATAAAACTTACTGTATATTTTGAAAGTGGCGTTTAACACCATCACCCTAACCCTTTCTCTTGCAAATATGTAATTTAAGAACTTACCCACATACAACATCCAATCAGTCTGTGAAAATCCGAGTAATATAAAGCTGACACACGAAGAGAAACAACCACACGCAACAATCCACTCGTCTTTGATCAAAACGCAAAATGATTGCATTATTTTAAGAATAAATGTTCCAAGTATAAATATTACGAGATCACAACCAGCACTATACCATCCGATATGTTCCGAAGTCCAACAAAATGGCCATCCTAATGTATATATCGTTCTTATAGAACTATAGGAAGCAAGAGGGAACATGACGATTAGAAATATAATTAAATTTATGAGAAAATAATTCAACTGAACACCATTATTTCGTTTTACTGTGCACAATGAACAAATCTGGACAGGAATTTCAAAAATGTTTAATTTTGTGTGTGTTGTAGGACGCTTCCAAGTATCCTCTAAGGTTAATGCAATAATGATGAAAAATGCTAAAAATATTCCAGACGAAATAACGAAGGGATACAAGTAACCTTCCAGTTGTATCAAATATCCTGTTCCAACATAAGACAAGAAAGCACCTACTCCTAACAGTGCATCGTAAACTGTCATTATCCATGTCCTGTCTTTGCCTTTTGTTGTCGTATCTGCCAGTATAGCAAGATTTGCTAAATGAAAAGCGTAGTATGTTCCGGAAATACCTTCAACACCACTTCCAATCATAAAGTAAAATAAATTCATATTATAGTAAATAACTACCGATTTAATAACAAATGAAATGAACATTACAATCGTATTCCATAGCAGTAAAGGTTTTCTTCCAATTCTATCCACCATAGGCCCGGCTATAATAATAACAGGAAGACAAATTCCATATTCTATAAGACTAATATACCAGTTCCATTGTGTTGCATAACCTTGTATTTTATCATCAGAAGATGATGAATTTCCGCACGTTTCGGTATTGTTTGAGAGATTGACACTGATAGAAACATCGGTATTGTTAAAGTCATAATTCTTTTTCACGTATGCGTAGACATATTGTGTCTGAGCAGACCCAGAGACTAACAAACCAATGCTGTTTATCATGACGTATATCATAACGCGCATCCGGGTACTTATGCATTTTTTATCGTTAATATTTTCATCGAAATTCTTCGCTTCAAGCAAAGGCTTATCTTCCTCCATTTTATTTCACGGGATATGTAACATCACATTGATTTCATCGTCACTATGTTTGAATACTAACTGTGATGTAAAAGATTAAATTCAGTTTACAATATATTAGTGTGTATATATTGATTATCAAGAGGAATGTAGATAATCGTGACCTAAATGTTGACCCTCAATATTTACCTTAGTAATTTGTGTTCTATTTTTCATTGTAGAAAGTATGTATGGCACAAACATTGGGTGTATATGCACACCTTTATCCATTAAACAGGACAGATATGATAACTACATTGACAGTTACTGGTACGATTGTTTTAAAAGGAAAATATGGAATGTTTCTCCATATGCAATATTACACACACAACATATGTAGAACAGTTCAAATAGTTACATTGACGGGAAATTCTTGAGATGTAAACAAAATGAACAATTGCCAATGTCGAATGAAGACATTCATAGATTAACTGTTATTAGTATCTCCTCAGTTTGTCCTTTTTACCGTCTTGACAATATACTTTTGTAAGGTTAATTATAGGTATGTTTTTCCCACCCTACGTACAATTTTATTGTTAAGAGATGAAACGCGATCAATGTTTACAATGTTATTTTAATGGAGTCTGGTTGAATGATTTAATGTTGTAAAAGTGATTTGTGTATGTCATTAGATTGCTTTTTTTTTCTTTTTTTTTGATAGGGTTGTAATATTACAGTACATCTGGGTGTTAATATATGTTTTCATTCATGACAACCACCGTGCTTAATAACAACATGATCGTTGCTTGAAATCGTATTTTCTACCACATTACTGTAATTATATCCTTTTTAAATAAATAAAGAATTAAATTAAACTCGTATTAAAATGTTTCTCGTTATAAGCTTCTTCGGGGGCCGTGGTGATCGTATGGTGTTGGATATACAACTACCTATGCAATAAGTGCCTATTACCAATATCGTTGTGAGTTCTAATCCCGATCATTTCGATGTGTACTCGATACACCATTATGTGATAAAGGTGGTTAGTGACTTGCGACAGGTCGGTCGGTGGTTTTCTCCGGGTACTCTGGTTTCCTCCAGCAATAAAAGTGACCGATATAATTGAAATATTATTGAAAGTGGCGTTAATCACCATAATCCTAACCCATGGGCTTCTTCAATATGTCTGTTGCATTGTAAGTGCGAGGAGATACATATTTCCCCGTCGTTATATCGAGATGCTAATTTCATCTCTCGCTATCTATATGGCTTCCCTTTTGGTGTGTGCTGTACGACAAGGGTCACAATATACAAAAGCTTACAAACTATTGTGTTGTCTGTTCTTCTTTGATTTACGGATTCTGGTTACCTCTTTGGTATCTTCAAACTCTTCTTATTAATGTCTTAGGACCTCACCATAAAAAAGAAAGGTAGGTAATAATGAGATACAATGGCAGCATGTATAGAATATTCACAATATCCATTTTTCCGCGTTCTTTGCTCAGGCGTTTGCTTGCTTCGTTAATTTTTTAGTATGTATGTTTAGCTTTAGCCTAATTCTCTTAATTCTAATGATTAGTAGTTTTTGTTTGTTTTTATTGATATGTATTTGATTAAATGTGATTTTCAAAATTCGTCAAGCGTTTTTATTTAAACTGTGTCATTATACTTTTCAAATAATCGCCCCCGTTCATAGCGAGGTGTACCGGCTCGATACAACATTGTGTGATAAAATGTGTCAGTGACTTGCGACAGGTCGGTGGTTTTCTCCGGGTACTCCAGTTTCCTCCACCAATAAAACTGACCACTACAATATATTGAAATATTGTTGAAAGTGGCGTTAAATACCATAAACCACAACCACCGCCTCTAAGAATCGTTACACGTTTGAGGACAGTCCATGGATAGCATAGATGAGGACTAACATATAATATGATATACGAGCGAGAGGAAATACACCAACTGAAAACGCGGATAGATCTTTAATCATTATTTGAAAAAAAAGGAATAAATATTCACATTTTAAGGACATGTACATGTTCATAAAACTTCTTAATATTCGCATGAAATTCCAACGAACTCCATGAATATCACAGATAATATGTTTCCTTGTAGTAAGCGCCAATCATCATGTACTTTCGCTTATATTAAAACCGTCTGGGTTCATTGTCATCCACCGCCATAAATCTGAACCTACAAAATCGAATATTAACTATTATAAAGTCGTAACAAATTATGTCAGAAACTGGCAAAATGCCGCTCATTGAGGATGTTCAAATTTAGTTTGCTTATATTTTTGAATCGAAAGGTGTTTTGTTTGAATTGATGGGTGTGTTTTATCGGTACATTCGGTCTGTTTCAACGCAATTGACCGGTGCAAAGGTCATTGTCGGTAGTGGTGTAATACCACTAATCCCGGGAACCAGTCGAAAAGGATAAAGTAGAACATAAATACAAAATGAATTCCTTCATTGTTAGATAAAATAAACCCTATTACAAGATACTGCAAAATACTGAATGTCAGCAGAAATCTACATAACAATTGCTTGCATTGCCATTGGAAGGAAGCCACCTGAATTTGTGCTAAATCGAAAGTGAAAGTAATATTTTTGAGGATAGACAGCTTCGGGCTGTCATATGCCATTTAATGTATGTTGATCTTCGGAGGTAAGCTTCCAACCAGGTAGGAGTGTCATTTATATTAATCTTCAGGTGGAACCTGTATAAAAGCCCAAACAGATTTTATTTAACATAAAATGCTATAGAGAAATATTTAGTGGTATTAATTACTCCTAGTGACATCTAACTGTATTACATATACACGTGTGTTAATGTATACATAAACTTCCGAGAATAGTTATGTAAAAAATGTAATAATCATCTGAGATTTGAGCATAACAATGAATTTACGATGATTTCTGAGTATTTAGTCCTCCAATAGACATACCAATTGTAATACAAATCACAGCAATATATAGAATTGAGAAATATAATTCATAACTACTCAATCACAATGGAAAATTGTAAACAAAACATTTATTTATTTACAAATTTCGCATACAGGAAAGAAATATTCATTTGCCTTTCAGATTTAGTTAGTGCTCCCAAAATTACGATTTCATCCACAATTTGAAGAATGCAGTTACGCAGCATAATTAAGTATGGAATGATTGATTGATTGTTTAACCCGTTTAACCTCAATTTAACAGTTTTTCGGATGTATGCATTAAATGAAGAGATGTACAAGTTATAACCAAAGGTGCAAAGATAGGACTATGGACAGGTGTTCCGATTACTACAATGAAAAGTGGATAAGATGATTAAAGTGTAAAAATGTTCATTGAAATCGACCATAGCAACCACACTAATTAATTTGCTCATTCAGGACTTTTGCAAGATGTCTTTCATGCGCAAGAAGGATCACATCCTTCAAACAAAAGTTCCTCATTTAGAGTAGAGATGTGTATTTGATGCGTCCGTCACACCCACCAAATGACACGTTCGATATACGGATTCTGATTTCCCCTTTGGTATCTTCAAACTCGTCATTAACCTATGGAGGTTGTGGATACAAGATGATATTGATTACTTACACATTTCGTCTAGCCCCATGGTAGCTGTCCATCCTAACTCTTTGGCAGCTAAATCAGTGTTTCCATAAAACGCCCCTACATCCTCCATTCTCTTAGGCATTACTTTATATGGCACCTGCAATATTTGTGATAACATTAACATGTTGTATGTTGTCTTATAAGATTATACATGTAATACAATCAACCATTCGATATAATTCACTGTATTACTTGTCATTATCTCACTGCATCATAATGAATACAATATGGACAATAGCAGAAGAGAGAGAAGGGGGATAATTATGGTGTTTAACGCCACTTACAACAATATTTCAGCTATATCGTGGCGGTCAGCTTTATTAGTGGAGGAAACCGAAGTACCCCGGAAAATACCACCGAACTGCCACAAATCACCGACAAACTTGTTTTATCGAGTATACCTCGCCATGAGCGGGATTCGAATTCACAACTTTAGTGGTGATATGCAATGACTGCATAGGTAGTTGTAAATCCAACTACCTTATGATCACTACCATCCCCTGGACAATAGTAATATTTAGACTGTTGCATTTGGTTGCATATAATTAAATTAATGTATCCAAACAAAACAAATAACTGATTAATTCCTTAAATATTATAATATGTGTTTGCGACAGATATAAAGATATCATACAAATGAAGCAATATTATTATATTATTTTGTTACACATTGCAATTAATCTCTTTATATAAGGTGTAGAACAGACAACACATATTTTAGATAAAGTAGCTACTATGACATACAACAAATACGTTCACCATTATGATGATACTTATTTGTGACATAGCTATATGCTTGATGGATATGTATGTTATTAGACGATCGACTAACATCTTAAGCCATCCCTTATTGGGCCATGTTCTGATGTTCTCTGCTCCTCCATACACACTTGCTTCTTTTTAACGGTGACATCCAATTATTATGTTGCTAAGAGTTGTTGCATTGCCAGATAAAACATATGTTTCTTACTTGTTTTCCTGAAGCTTTACTTAAAGCTTTGATCATTTCCATCACTGAAGATCCATGCCCAGTTGCTAGATTATATATCTACAAACAAAAACATTAAACGGTTTAAAAAAATAATGACAGTTTTAATTCACATGTGATAATTTGCTGCTATTTGATTGGACAGTAGGACCTAATCGTAATATGGAATACTTCGTCTTTATCTTGATGTGTAGAGGGTTATGAAGTTTAACGGCACATTCTGCACCATTTCAGTTATACAGTGGCTTGATGTGTAGAAAGGGATTGATTTTACATATGAACAGAATATGTTTAATACATTTTGGATTTTTGAAAGATTGAACTAATCTTATTCAAGACGAGTTTATAAGGCTCTCTGTACCATCAGAGGGCCCGGGTGGCTCAATGAGTTACATTTTGTAGGTAGTTGGATTACCTAGCAACTCATACAAGCCTATCACCAATACGGCGTGGGTTCGCGCCCAGCTTTGTAAATTACAAAAAGGGTGCACTCGACTCGTAGCCGCAAGTGAAAAAGTTTACCAGTTGCTAGCCCATGGTCGGTGGTTCTCTCCAGGTACTCCGGCTTCTTCCACCACTAAGACTGGTCGCCATGATATAGCTGAAATATTGCTGAAAGTGGCGTTAAGCACCAAAAAATCAAAAATCAAAATCAAATCTATACCATCAGGCATATGTATCAATCTTGACTATCATGTTTAGACCCTTCGATTGTATTGCTCCAAAAGACTTTTATTTGGCTTTCCAATCTTTTTATTTTTAGTGTACCTGATGAAGGTTATTCCAGAAACGCGTCGTGGGCACTAAATTTGATATCTACGTTTGTATTATATAAATGTGTAAAACAAATGGCGATCATACTCAAACACTTGATGATTTAGTGAGTTAGTAGGCAGAGTTTACATATACACACTGATAAGCTATTAATGAAATAACATTTAATCATGTAATGAATGTGAAAACTAAACTATACTGTCAACAGGTTATGTATGATTATAGAGAAAAAAACCCACATGAAAGTCGAGAATAAAAATTAAATAAACCAAAGACCAGTGGTGATGACATGGTTAAATTGTGTTCATCCAATGTTGCTCTTTTATTGAAACAGTTGTATACAATTTGCTATGCATCACCTGACCTAATCATAATAGTTGATTGGTCATGATTAAGTAATGGATATTCAGTATCTCCACTATCAAGATGAACCTTATTTGAAATATGTAATCTCTGACTAGATAAACTACTTTACTAGATATTTCATTGTTTATTGACAGGTTCGCGTTTCCTGAATTGAATTACAAATATATTTTTAGAGTCGTACCTTCAATCCGCATTTTTCATTTAGCTTTTTCTGTGCTGCAACATGTCCTTTCGCTAAATCTACTACATGTACATAATCCCTAACTCCTAGGAAATAAAATAAGAAGACATTTTGATTTGGTGTTTATGAATTGAGAGTATAATTAAACGGTAAAAATGTGTTTTCGTTTTCATAAAGGCAAATCCCTGATGCCACTGTAATTGATTATGTGTGTTTAAGGCCACTTTTAAAAATCGTGGTGGTCAGTTTAGTTGGTCTAAAGAAAACCCCAACCAATTTTAGCTTTATGAACTGAGTTGTAACGGCTTAAAGGACATTTTATATAACCTTTCAAAGATGATGTACTGGTGTAGACTGAATTTATGATTGGTGCATATACGACATGGATTATGATGTGACGTAAATAAACAGTACAGTACATACTACCGGTATATGTATCGTACCTGTTCCGTCAGGTGTGTCATGATCGTCTCGGTACACACAAACTTCTTTTCTTTTTCCAGCTGCTACTTGTGCACAGAATGGCATTAAACATGTTGCAACACCTTTTGGATCCTCTCCAACTTGTCCTGATTTGTGGGCACCAGCTGTATTAAAATAACGCAAAATGATAATGTTCCATTCCTGTAATATAGAATTATATTTTAAGATGTAATTATCTCAAAATAAAAACAGACAAAATGAAAAACATAATTCCGGGCTCGGTTAACATAATAGGACAAATATATACCACCCAACATCAGACAAAAGTTAAAGCAAGCAATAAAATGTAGTAGGTAAACTCTAACAAAAACGGTGTGCTATAAAAGTGTAGTGTTCTGTTAAACTGGTGGAATCATCCATTCAAACTCAATTTTATAAGAGGAGTTTGAAGAGAACATAGGGGTAATCAGAATCCGTATATCGATTTGATTTGATTTTTGGTGTTTAACGCCACTTTCAGCAATATTGACGACCAATTTTAGTGATGGAAGAAGCCGCAGTACCCGGAGAGAACCACCGACCATGGGCAAGCAACTGGTAAACTTTATCACTTGCGACTGCGAGTCGAGTGCACCCTTTTTGTAATTTACAAAGCCGGGCGCGAACCCACGCCGTATTGGTGATAGGTTTATATGAATTGTTAGGTAATCCAACTACCTAACTCATTGAGCCATCCGGGCCCTCCGTATATCGAAGAAGAACAGACAACACAATGGCCCAAAAAAAAGTACAAAACGACAAATAAATTTATTTGACCCAAAAAGGATTAAGAATACAGAGAAGAAATTGTGGGAAATATATTGGCTTCTCTGTCTATAAAATATCTTGTGCTTTACCACCCACATTCGTGCTACCTGACAAAACTGTTTTTTTTCAAAATCATTAAAAATGTTTAAATGTTCTGTGATTTTATACAGATAACCAAAGGAGACAATCATCTGAGGTCAGAAATTACTTTTTGATATTTTTTTCAAAAGGAGTATTGTTACCGGTGAAATCAATCTACTGACCTTTGATGCTACAGCATGATTAACCTTAATGTTAAATATGGAAACTTGCCACAAATAAAAGTTAGAGAAACCCAACAACGGGACAATAAAAATGGACATTCAGAGACACAGGACTAAGACAAACAAAACACAAGAACACAACACAGAAAACTCAAAAGATGAGCAACAAGGACCCCATCAAGAACCGGGGATGAAGAGTAAGCAGTTCCTGCTTCTGATAAGACACCACCGTGTTACACTCATATATATAGCAAAGTCTGATAAAAGTATTTGTCGTTGATAGAAGAAATACACAATCTACATAAAAAGTGTAAGATTTCTATATACTTACAGGTTCAGCTTTGCACAAATCTTTTAGTATTTCTTCTACAATATATTTTGTTTTTCCATATGGATTTATACATTCCCCAGTAGGATGAACTTCATCTACAGGCAAATATTTAGGCTTCCCGTACACTGTGGCTGAACTAGAAAAGATAAAATTGTTCACACTGTTTTCTCTCATCACCTAAAACATTTAAAAAACAAATCAATGTAAAATAACGCATCTGCAACAAATTGTGACAACAAAAGAACAAATAAAAACGTACATACAGTCAAATCTGCCCATGCGATCACCTCTATTAAGCAGTCACCTATATTCAAAGGTCACATTTTCTTGTCATGTCATAGAAAATTTCATTTAAATTGAACCTCTTTTAAGGGGTCACCTGTCTTATATATGACCACTTTATCTTTGTAAGGTGACCTCTTAATACAGGTTTGACTGTATATAATTTAGTGCGCTCATGACCACTTTATCTTTGTAAGGTGACCTCTTAATACAGGTTTGACTGTATATAATTTAGTGCGCTCATGACCACTTTATCTTTGTAAGGTGACCTCTTCATACAGGTTTGACTGTATATAATTTAGTGCGCTCGGTGAGTTTTTGCAATAACGTCCATCGGGTACATTTATAGTCAAAGGTTAACAAAATGTAAAGTAAATAATAATTGAATGCATAAACAAATAGATGAATGAATAATAACATTTGAGTGAATGAGAGAATTATACGGGAAATCATTATAAAAAGAGAATTTAAAGTCATGATTAACAATTCCACCAATATCAACAAAACGAACAACCACCAGATTGTTCAAAGATGCAAGTCACCCATGATCTACCTTTGACCTACATCTACCGTATCAAAAACACAAATATGTACTCATTAATCGACAGCAATGTACATGTTTATGTAAATATCACGAGTATGACGATACACAACGGTATTATTGTTATATAATATAGACGATATCTAGATAATCATATTAACAAATGTAAATAATTCTCAAAGCAAATCAATGATGGTCAATGACGGAATTTCAGTCTTAAATCTTAAAATAATATACACAGAAAGTGAGTGCGTCATTGTTAATTAAAGCGACATCATCCATAAAGTCATTGTGACGAGAACGTCAGACTATCATATTTTGTACCATAAGATTGTGGCAACTATGGTGACTTGTATCCATAGAAAGTGAAACAATATACATACATATTAGGGGCGGATCCAGGATTTCAAGTTAGGGGGGGCGCACTTAAAAAAATGGCGCCGAGCGGAGGGAGGCGCGAAAATTTTGGGGGTATTTCGTATGAAAAATCACGATTTTACGCCAAAAAATCATATGTTTTTCAATTGCCGAGGGAGGCGCGAAAATTTTTGAGGTATTTCGTGTGAAAAATCACGATTTTACGCCAAAAAATCATATTTTTTTCCAATTTTAGGGGGAGCGCGCGCCGGGTGTGCGCCCCCCCCCCCTGAATCCGCCCCTGCATATGGAATATGTTTCAAATGCATACATAAAGGGTATCAATTTTGCCTCTCTTTCTGCGATTTTGATATTGGAGTTTAAGCTGTTCTGACGGTGTGCTGTTTTTTGCTTTTCATTATGTATGCATTTGCAATGGACATAATATAATATAAACAATGTTATACTTGGTCCATGTGGTATTTAATTGCTTACACTAATATATTCAGTTATGTTTTGAGCTAAGAAACAATGAAATGGGGAACCTTGATTGAGGTCACGGAAATCATTTTGTACAGAGAGGAAATATCAATTAATAATTACATACTGTATTGTAAGCAGTTCGTATTGCTTTAAGAGTAGGGTCTGAATATGTATAAAACATTAGGGCAGTTATAACGTTTGTTTAATTGTAAGATTTTTTTTTATCTATCATTCTGTTTCAAACCAAAAAGCTATAAAAAAAAAAACCAATAGGATATGGTTTATAATAATAAAAAAAAAGATATAAATGGATATGGCTTTGGATGAGGCTTCTTCGATCTGCGGTTTCTGATTACCCCCTTGATATGTTCAAACATATCTTGGCCGAATGATCTATATGCAATATATAAACCTTACCTCGAGCAAGTTTAAAGTTCCAACAACATTAACTCTGTAATACAGCAAAGGTAATCGACTAGATTCTCCTATTATCTTTAGTCCAGCTAAATGTATTATACTAGTGAAGTTGTGCTGTAATAAAATCATTCAAAAATATTTAGAAAAAAACCCATTATTCTAAATAATATAAATATTGCTATAAGTATAAATGTATACATGTATTTCATACTATGTGCTACAAATTGTGCATGTATTGCAACCTTCCAATGTCTCACATTAAATGTTATAACATTCTTGGAAATTGCACGTTTACTAATGAGATGACAATTATTGCTTTACTTGATTGTCTCATTCCTTTTTAAATTTAAGCGAGGAGTATGCCAGCTATACAACAAGCTTACAACAACAATAACAACAACACCAACATCATATTTAGTGTACACGACGACCCTCTAGATCAACCCCCATCAGACACATTTAGTGTACACGACACGCCTCTAGATCAACCCCCATCAGACACATTTAGTGCACACGACCCGCCTCTAGATCAACCCCCATCAGACACATTTAGTACACACGACGCGCCTTTAGATCAACCCCCATCAGACACATTTAGTGCACACGACCCCCCTCTAGATCAACCCCCATCAGACACATTTAGTGCACACGACCCGCCTTTAGATCAACCCCCATCAGACACATTTAGTGCACACGACGCGCCTCTAGATCAACCCCCATCAGCATATTTAGTGCACACGACGCGCCTCTAGATCAACCCCCATCAGACACATTTAGTACACACGACGCGCCTTTAGATCAACCCCCATCAGACACATTTAGTGCACACTACAAGCCTCTAGATCAACCCCCATCAGACACATTTAGTGCACACGACGTGCCTCTAGATCAACCCCCATCAGTGCACACGACACGCCTCTAGATCAACCTCCATCAGAAACATTTAGTGCACACTACGCGCCTCTAGATCAACCCCCATCAGACACATTTAGTGCACACGACGCACCTCTAGATCAACCCCCATCAGACACATTTAGTGCACACGACGCGCCTTTAGATCAACCCCCATCATACACATTTAGTGCACACGACACACCTCTAGATCAACCCCCATCAGACACATTTAGTGCACACGACGTGCCTCTAGATCAATCCCCATCAGACACATTTAGTGCACATGACACGCCTCTAGATCAACCCCCATCAGACACATTTAGTGCACACGACGCGCCTCTAGATCAACCCCCATCAGACACATTTAGTGCACACGACGCGCCTCTAGATCAACCCCCATCAGAAACATTTAGTGCACACGCCGCGCCTCTAGATCAACCCCCATCAGACACATTTAGTGCACACGACGCGCCTCTAGATCAACCCCTATCAGACACATTTAGTGCACACGACGCCCCTCCAGATCAACCCCAATCATACACATTTAGTGCACACGACACACCTCTAGATCAACCCCCATCAGACACATTTAGTGCACACGACACGCCTCTAGATCAACCCCCATCAGAAACATTTAGTGCACACGACGCGCCTGTAGATCAACCCCCATCAGACACATTTATTGCACACGACGCGCCTCTAGATCAACCCCCATCAGACACATCTAGTGCACACGACACACCTCTAGATCAACCCCCATCAGACACATGTAGTGCACATGACGTGCCTCTAGATCAATCCCCATCTGACACATTTAGTGCACATGACATGCCTCTAGATCAACCCCCATCAGACACATTGCGTGCACACGACGCGCCTCTAGATCAACCCCCATCAGACACATTTAGTGCACACGCCGCGCCTCTAGATCAACCCCCATCAGACACATTTAGTGCACACGACGCGCCTCTAGATCAACCCCTATCAGACACATTTAGTGCACACGACGCCCCTCTAGATCAACCCCAATCATACACATTTAGTGCACACGACACACCTCTAGATCAGCCCCCATCAGACACATTTAGTGCACACGACACGCCTCTAGATCAACCCCCATCAGAAACATTTAGTGCAAACGACGCGCCTGTAGATCAACCCCCATCAGACACATTTAGTGCACACGACGCGCCTGTAGATCAACCCCCATCAGACACATTTAGTGCACACGACACGTCTCTAGATCAACCCCCATCATACACATTTAGTGCACACGACACACCTCTAGATCAACCCCATCAGACACATTTAGTGCACACGACGTGCCTCTAGATCAATCCCCATCAGACACATTTAGTGCACATGACACACCTCTAGATCAACCCCCATCAGAAACATTTAGTGCACACGACGCGCCTCTAGGTCAACCCCCATCATACACACTTAGTGCACATGACGCCCTCTAGATCAATCCCCATCAGACACATTTAGTGCACACAACACACCTCTAGATCAACCCCCATCAGACACATTTAGTGCACACGACACGCCTCTAGTTCAATCCCCATCAGACACATTTAGTGCACACGACACACCTCTAGATCAACCCCCATCAGACACATTTAGTGCACACGACGCGCCTCTACATCAACCCCCATCAGAAACATTTAGTGCACACGACGCGCCTCTAGATCAACCCCCATCATACACATTTAGTGCACACGACACACCTCTAGATCAACCCCCATCAGACACATTTAGTGCACACTATACGCCTCTAGATCAACCCCCATCAGAAACATTTAGTGCACACGACGCGCCTCTAGATCAACCCCCACCAGACACATTTAGTGCACACGACACACCTCTAGATCAACCCCCATCAGAAACATTTAGTGCACACGACACGCCTCTAGATCAATCCCCATCAGACACATTTAGTGCACACGACACACCTCTAGATCAACCCCCATCAGACACATTTAGTGCACACGACGCTCCTCTACATCAACCCCCATAAGAAACATTTAGTGCACACGACGCGCCTCTAGATCAACCCCCATTAGACACATTTAGTGCACACGACACACCTCTAGATCAACCCCCATCAGACACATTTAGTGCACATGACACACCTCTAGATCAACCCCCATCAGACACATTTAGTGCACACGACGCGCCTCTAGATCAACCCCCATCAGACACATTTAGTGCACACGACGCGCCTCTAGAACAACCCCCATCAGACACATTTAGTGCACACGACGCCCCTCTAGATCAACCCCCATCAGACACATTTAGTGCACACGCCGCACCTCTAGATCAACCCCCATCAGACACATTTAGTGCACACGACGCGCCTCTAGATCAACCCCTATCAGACATATTTAGTGCACACGACGCCCCTCTAGATCAACCCCCATCATACACATTTAGTGCACACGACACACCTCTAGATCAACCCCCATCAGACACATTTAGTGCACACGACACACCTCTAGATCAACCCCCATCAGAAACATTTAGTGCACACGACGCGCCTCTAGATCAAGCCCCATCAGACACATTAAGTGCACACGACGCGCCTCTAGATCAACCCCCATCAGACACATTTAGTGCACACGACACACCTCTAGAACAACCCCTATTAGATACATTTAGTGCACACGACACACCTCTAGAACAACCCCCATCATACACATTTAGTGCACACGACGCCCCTCTAGATCAACCCCCATCATACACATTTAGTGCACACGACATACCTCTAGATCAACCCCCATCAGACACATTTAGTGCACACGACAGTGCCTCTAGATCAACCCCCATCAGACACATTTAGTGCACACGACACGCCTCTAGATCAACCCCCATCAGAAACATTTAGTGCACACGATGCGCCTCTAGATCAACCCCCATCAGACACATTTAGTGCACACGACGCCCCTTCAGATCAACCCCCATCAGATACATTTAGTGCACACGACGCGCCTCTACATCAACCCCCATCAGAAACATTTAGTGCACACGACGCGCTTCTAGACCCCCATCAGACACATTTAGTGCACACGACGCGCCTCTAGACCCCCATCAGATACATTTATGGCACACGACACACCTCTAGACCCCCATCAGACACATTCATAGCCAAAAGATTGGAAAACCAAATAATTTAAAGTCTTTGTGAACAATAAATTGAAAGGGCCTAAACATCACAATAGGCTAAGGTCCCCAATGCCTGAGGGAGGAAAACATTAGCTTTAATTATGATTACGTTACTTAGAAACTCTTAATTTTGATTTACGAGGTAAAAGGTGGAACAGATATTGACCTACTATTGCCTCCCACAGATAAACGACCCATAGAGTTAAAAATGTAGAGTCGAAAATGTTTGCATCTACATTTTATCGACTGTTATATCTACAATTGTATCGACTTTTATATTTACAGTTTTATCGATTGTAATATCTATACTTTATGGATTATTATATCTACAATGTTATCGACTGTTATACCTACAATTTCATCCACACGTACATCTACATTTTCATCGACTGTCATATCTATATTTTCTTCAACTGTTATATCTATACTCTCACTGACTATTCTATCAACATTAGTCTTGACTATCATATAAATACGTTTTCATTGAATATTATATCGACATTCTCCCTCACTGTTACATATATGCAGTGCATCCTTCACTATTATATATTTGCAGTGCACATAGTTACCTTTTTAAATATATTTTGTATAGCCTCTTTATCTGTCAAATCTACGTTGTACATAATTAATTTTGTGCCGGTTATTTCTTCTACTCTTTTCATACATTCTAAAAATGAATAAGGAGCTATTTCATTTAACATTTATCATATAAGTATACAACAGATTTTGTAATGTCAAAAGTCCCCCAATATTGGCAAATTTTACTGTCAAGAGCCTGTTAAGTGTCCTTTCATTCAATTGTGTCATATTTCTCGTTCCAGCTATTCTGTTGCCATTTATTATCATTCACTTTGCACCAACTAGGTACCAGATCATTTTTATTAGTATACAAGGCCAATGAAGCACACATTTATTCGCAATACCTTTACTGTACAACGCACGTAATGATTGCAAGATTTGCAAGTCACAGCATGTTGTCATGGTTTTCATGTGGACAGCATTATATGACGCAGACGTAGTATATAAGGTTACTATGTCATAAAATAAGCCAAATCTCCAGTTGGAATGTGATAGCCGTATGAAGTTAGCTGTAATGAGTTTTTTTTATGTATTAACTTATTACGGAAATATTCGGGGGTGTTGTCTGTCTCTGCCTATTAATGGCCACCATCAACAAACTGATTGGTCTGCCATGTTGTCGATACACTTTTGATTTGCTTTCCTTTGTTTTTACGCGGAATACAACACAGAATTCAGAATTGCGACAATCGCGAATTTTTCATAACTATAACAACTGTACTGCTGCTTGTTTGAATGACAGTTCGTATTTTATGGATGTGTCAAGTATATCATTAGGTACTTTGTATTATATACTGATATTTAGTAGCCATAGTGAAATATTTAGTGAAAAACTACACATTTATTGACGTGAAATGAGTATTAAATTGAAAAACAAAAATACAACACTGTAGGAACAGTTCCTAAATCCAATTGCAAAATCGCAGAAACAGAGGAACAATTGAAACCCCGAAAGCACATACATGACCGCTCATTTTCCTGGTTTGATACAGGGATTTCAATAAAAAATGGCGGATTTAAAATAGGCTGATAGGCTCAAACGTGAAACGAGTATTTATTATTATTGCAACATAAACCGAGATTTCCACTGTTTTTAAATTCTCGGAAGACACTATAATTGGTTGTTGGTTAAAAATCATTCTCAATAAAAAAAAAAAAAATTGATATGCATATATTCTGTATATATTTGTGAATGTTATAGTATATATCTGTAGATACTACCGGTTCATTAGTACATTCAATCCAAAGCTCTTCGAGTAACCTACCATGACTAGCATTAACAAAGTTATCTAAGACAACAACATAATATCCTGCATTAATCAACTCTATCACAGAATGGCTGCCAACAAATCCAGCTCCTCCTGTTACTAGAATGCATTGTTCGGACATTTTTCTGTGTAAGAAGAAAACATCCTTTTATAAATCAAGTAAATAATCATTTGTTTTTATTCAAGACCATCTGTATTGTCTTCGATTACCGACTTCTGATAACCCCCTTTGGTATCTTCAAATTTTTCATATTAATATCTGTCATACTTTTAGAATAAAAGGCTATTAAATGTTCCTTAGTTAAACAGTTGATACAGAGAAACCACAATTTTTCATACCACAGTTAATGATAGCTGGTCATCAATGATTACACGACTTTCATACAAAAATACAAATAATTAGTATATATCAAAGATAAAAATATTAATTTGGTGCCATCACTGTTCCGATGGTTCCTAGTGGTTAAGTTTAAGTCATCACTTCGAAAGTTTTACGGTCGCCACTACTTGGTGGTTAACCATTGCGGAATATCTGTGTCACAAATGACCACAAATGTGTTTCGTTTGACGTAATCGGTCTCTGGGCTTTTCCTCATTCATGATTATCGCAGGTTTTGCAACAAGAGAAACACGACGGGTGTCAAAACTGGACCAGTAACTGCTTTACCTTTCGAAAGACATGAGTTCACACCGGTTTTAGTGGTGTTTGTGTTGTTACTCAATCGCTCGTTTTCTGTGTAGTGTTGTGAAGATCAGTATTTGTTCTGTTGTTTCTTTAGGTCATTGTATTGTCTGTCCTCGGATTTACTGCTTCTGATTACCCCTTTGGTATCTTCAAACTGTTGTCTTACTTTATGTTATTTTATTAGTATGTTTCACTTGTATTTATTTGTGTATCCCTTTGTGTGTTTGTACTCTTCCCTTTAATTTGTATTTTATTTGACTTTATTATAAAAAAAAACCCATTGAATAATAGCAAACAAATCCGGAAATGTCGGAACTTAGAGGCAACCCAGTCATTATAATGATATGTTCTACCTTAAAACTGGAAGTGATTTTGATATGTTCTACTTTGCTTGTTAGTATTAGATGTATCTGGCCAGTTTTAACTCAGTCTTTAAATTAATTTGTATGTTTGGTTCTTTCACAAACTATAACAGTTTTTCTGAAAAAAATGAAAACTAACCAAAAATCATACATATATTTATTATATATAATGTGTGTGTGTTTGTGTCAGCTTCAGCGATATTCCAGAGATTGTGGTTCCTAACATTTCTGTGATGGAGAGTTGCTGCTAAAAACGAAGTTACTGAAACAAGGGTTGCTAGTGTTTGGTTGAAGACATTACTACATCATGACTTGGTTAAGAATTACGGAATATCTCTGCCACAAATAACGATGGATGCGTTCCGTTTGACGTAATCACGGTCCCGAGCTTTCCTCGTTCATAACTTGTCACCAGATTGTTATCAAGAATAACACAACGTTTACCACTAGAGGAGCAGAATCTGCTCATCCTTCAGGACCACCCGCATTCACCATCGTCGTTTATTTGAGTTCATGTTGCCCCATCTTTAGTTTTCTGTGTAGTATTTAGACATCCATTTTTTGTCTTTTTTCCTTTATCTGGTCCTTCGAGATTAGGCTTCTGATTGCACCTTTGTTGTCTGCAAATCTTTTGTTCTGCCCTATATTGCACACAACATGTTCATTTATACTCAACATATTCTGACCATATTGGACAAAAGTGCAATTCATATTCAACAACAACAACCGGTTATGTCCAAGCCATATTTTTTATCAACCATATTGTACAAAATTATAATTTTTATTTAACATGTACTGATTTTAAACCATAAAAGTCTTCAGGAAATTAATACATAGCATTATTTTTATGTCTTACATCAGAAAGTGAGCTTAAAGCACGTGTGTTACAGCGATCATTTTAACAGGAGTTGAAATACTAATTTTTAAAATAACGAAAAAGAAAAGATCCCAATATCCAGAATATTGATCAAATCATCTTGATATATATCCTGTTTCTAATATTTTACCCATATGAGGTGATATAAACCATTTGCCATTAACGTATTGAATTGGCGTAACGAAAATGATGTCAATGCTTGCTTGGTACAATCACTGATATAGGACCATTTTGCTCTTTGTGCAAGTTCACTAATAACAGTACACCTGTCCTCAGAATGGGTATAAGTAGATGCCTCGATTTCGTTAATGTCATTTTACTTGCAGCTAAATTAACCCATGTCATCAGATCTCAGTGAGATTGGTCCATCACGGTGTGCCTATGTATTGTTGATGAATTGTTTATTAATGTGGTCTCGTTATGAACATATCTGATATACTGCTCAATGTCAATGACCTAATATATAGCGTAGGAAAAGGGAGTGAATTGTCTCCCTTATGTAATCTCAATCGATTTTGAAAAGGTAGATAATTTGATTTCTTACAGAGTGGAAGATGTCTCTAGTGTGTCACATGAAATTAAATATATACGATCCCTTAATTTTAATCTTGGAAAGCTTAAAGTAATATTACACCAGTTTGGAATACGGCGGTACCTTAACTAAGCTACTCATGCATGTTTCAAGTCGAAATATGTTCCCAACAACTAGAAATCTGCAAATCCGTGTGCATGTTTTTCGGCCTCTCCATTGTTGTGGAGACTAATTAAATTTCGGTTGTTTTGTTCCGATGATTGCCGATCATTGTACCTCGTGAAGAAAAGTTTGGTCCGATGATTGCCGATCAAGAAAAGATAAACGGGTGTGTTCGATTTGCGTTTCAATTATCTCCCTTTTTTAAACCTGGCTGTCAAAAGTAGACATTTATTTTTATGTTGATATGTTTTAATGATATATTTTGTAATGATAAAGCTATTTGTAATATATTTATCGTATTCAAACATTGACAACCTTCTTCAAATAAAATTTGTTAAGAAATTTGCAGAATTAAAATAATAACCATACCATTGTCAAGGCGACGAATGTTTTATATAATATTTAATATTTACATTTTCAACTTGTTCTAGGAACCATTGGCTATTAACAGTATGGCCTACCTAGTATAACTTTTGATTCTGCTTCTATAGGAGTAGTAACCAATCTATTTGTTTTTGTGATAGCTTAAAATGGGAGACTAAATTTTGTTAATTTTCGGCTTTACATTTAGATTAGCTTTAACCCCAGAATGCTTTAAAATATAAACTTTTTTTTAGCTGCTCACCATATCATGTTTTTCTGGGTTGATTTTTTACATTCGAACCTCAGTGCTACCTAGGTTATTTTTGATATTGGTATTTTACAGCCGTTTTTGAATCTATTTTTTTGTGCAGTATTTATTTGAAGCCTTTACAATTGTTGATATTTATGTTCTGTTATATCATGCCTTTTGTTGACTATATAAAGTATTGAAAACTTATTAACCTTAATTCATATTGCCATAAGCTCGAATCCCAGTGGAACAAACCTGGATATGTCTAAATCTCATTTTGTATCCATCGTCAACTAATTCAATCACTTTCTGTAACAGGAGCGTGTTTGGATATGTCTCGCTTGGTGGTTGCCAATCAAAAAGCTCACAGACAGACAGACACAGGATCAAAAGTTATACTTTTTAATATTTCAAACATCAAAGTTATACTAAGTAGGCCATACGGTTAATAGCCAATGGTTCCTTGAACGAGTTGAAAATGTAAACATTAAGCATTATATACACTCCGACAAAAGTTAAGCACCACCCTATATTTTTTAACATCAATACTGTTAAAACAATAAAATAGGTATCACCATTTTTCTTACACTTCTTAAAAGACTACACAAAGGGCTCTAAAATTACCAATCTACGAAGTATTTATCATCCTGAAAGACGTGACTATGACGTGGCAAAAATGGGGTTCAAAACAGGCGCTGGGAAAACGTAAAACCAGTTTGTCTTTGATGGACGTTTTTAACATTGCATTAAAATACAGAGTCTTCAGATTTTAAGAACTTTTAAATGCATCTATTGTGCGTATGTGTAAGGAATAACAATCAATAACGAGTATATCCACCGCGTTTATTGTGAAGTTCTGTAACACGCCTCGTCATGCTTCGCACAAGGCGCCTAAGCCGTTCTTGGGGGGAACTGTTGCCACTCCTGTAAGATACCAGTTCTTAATTCGTCAATATTTTGACATTTTGGATTGCGTTGGTTAATATTTCGGCCAATAAAGCCTCATACATGCTCTATAGGGTTCATGTCTGGCGACATCGCAGGCTATGTAATTGTCTGAACAGCCTCTTGCTGTAAAAAATGTTGTACAATTCGGGCTCTATGTGTCCTAGTGTTGTCGTCCATGAAAATTGGCCTGTCAGCCAACGCATGATTGTCGAAATGGGGGACTACGTGTGGAGCGAGCACATTGTCACGGTATTTTTGGCCTGTTAGATTACCATCAAGAACGTACAAGTCCAACTTACAGTCAAAGGAAAAACAACCCCAGACAGTTACACCCCACCCCCAAAAGCAGTTGTGCCCAAAATGTGGTTGTCCTGAAATGAAGTGTTTCGTTGGCGCCAAACCCTTGCACGACCGTCGGTAGGGCGTAACAAAAAACGACTTTCATCAGACCAGTGGACCCGTCTCCATGTGCGAATAGTCTACCCCAAATGATCATGTGACCAGTCAAATCGAGCATGGCGATGACGTAATGTCAACTGTGGACGTTTTATGGGTCATCGCGCTCGCATTCCCTGATGGTGGAGGCGTCTGATTACAGTGCGTGTGCTAATGTGGCCTCCAAACGCTAAATTACCACTAAGTGCACCAGCTGTACTGAACGGCCGTTGCCGCGCCCGTCTGGATATGAGCCGGTCCTCTCTCGGCGTCGCTTTGCGAGGTCTACCTGCACGTGGACGGTCAGTAACATTCCCCGTTTGACGAAAACGCTGCATCAGTCGTACAATGATGGAATGGTTAACCCTGAAGTGGTCTGCCACCCTTCTATGGCTAAAACCACCGTTATGCATGCCAACAGCTTGCCACCTTTCTGGTATGGTTAATTTTCGCCGCACCATACCAAACCAATAGAAAATGAAACTTAAAACTCTACACAAAAAAAATCAGTTTTCGTTCGCAAACACAAATGTTGAAAAGTACACGTGGCACTTTACACACCCTGTCATATACACATAAATAAAATTCGATCAATAACCTGTTTCACAGGTAAGTAAGTATGTGTGTACAGATAACGAAAACAGCAAACCGATTTGAAATAAGTTCATTATTAGAAAAGATATTATTGAAACAAATCAGGTGGTGCTTAACTTTTGTCGGACTGTATAAAACATTCGTTACCTTGACAATGGTATGGTTATTATTTTGATTCTGCAAATGTCTTAACAAATTTTATTTGCAGAAGTTTGTCAATGTTTAAATACGATAAATATATTATAAATAGTCTTATCATTACAAAATATATCAATAAAACATATCAACATAAAAATAAATGTCTACTTTTGACAGCCTGGTTTCCAAAAGGGAGATAATTGAAACACAAATCGAACACACCCGTTACTCAATCTCCCCGAAAGAGTTCAAATCTTGGGTCACGCGCATATCATTTGGATTACTGTTGTGGAGAACAGAATTATCTGCTGTCAAATATTTTGCGATTTGCTCATAAATTCTGCTTTTGAGCGGATTTTTAATGTTATGCAGTTTATTTCACAGGCGCATGGGGCATGGATTTCGTTTCCTCCTCCCCCCCCTTTTCTCTACTACCCCCCCCCCCCCTTTTTTCAAAATTTTCATATAAATCATTCCTTTTTCAAAATTTTCATAATCATTTGTTTTTTCTTCATTTGACAATATCAGTAGACGTCATACATCATGAATAATACGTGTATTCTGTGTCCACATTTTTTCGACTGATACAGTATAAGAGAGAAGGTATGCAACTCCATTTTCATATTTCGCGCCATATCGCTCACCTTGGTTGGGAAACCCCAGTGTTTTTTTACACTTTTTACCTTGTCTACATATGGCACTGTCGTATCAAACTGTTTCTAAGACACTTACCTAATTGCCCATGTTCGAATTTCAGTCTGTACGTCGATCTTTTCCAAGAAATCTCGCCGAGAATAGCGAGGCAGATTCGTTTTTATGTCAAACTACATCATTTGAGATGGAAGTGCAAGAACGGGAACCCTGGGATTTTTACGAATGGATTACCTGCAATGAAAAACCCAGATGCGCTCCGAATATTTTTCCCATAATGTTTTGGCGGGAAATATAAACCGCTGAAAAAACCTAACAGCAGACGGATTATTTCGTAAAAATGGCACAACGACCATCTGAATATGGAAACATTGAAATAATTTGATGGTAGATAACTGTTCAAAAAGAAATTCAAACTGAGAAATAGATGATTGAATGGTTAGAACTGAAGTCAAAATTTCAATGAAAAAGAAATATTCAGCTTGCCTCTACTTCAAATTATTAAAATCATACCCAAACAAATACATATACATTGTACAAGTAAAAAAATAAATAAATAAATAAATAAATAAAAAAAAAACAAAGGAAGAAGAAGCTGAGAACAGCTATTGAATGGGACTATGGCATTTTACCCCCTTCCTCAATAAAAGGGCTCCCAACTGACAAAAATGTGTAAGGGAGCCGGAGAGACCATTTAACTAAGGGGGCTATTTCTTTTTCATTTCATGTCACTGATTTTATAAAACAATAATCTGTCTTACAGGGGTAAAAAATAAATAACTTGTGTAACTCCACTTTTCAGCAGTGACAGAAATCAGTGTTGAAATCCAGAAAAAAAATCCTATTTTACCGTATAAGTGATTATTTTGGTGGGTATTTAATTTTCGAGGATGTTAAATGCGCGAAAAAAGTTCACGAATTATTATTTCACGTTCAAATAGTTAAACAAGTTATTTATTTTTTTACCCCTGAAAAAGAAATAGCCCCCTTAGTTAAATGGTCCCTCCGGCTCCCTTACACATTTTTATCAGTTGGGAGCCCTTTTATTGAGGAAGAGGGTAAAATGCCATAGTCCCATTCAATAGCTGTTCCCAGCTTCTTCTTCCTTTGTTTTTTTTTATTTTTTTTTAGTTGTATATGTATTTGTTTGGGTATGATTTTAATAATTTGAAGTAGAGGCAAGCTGAATATTTCTTTTTCATTGAAATTTTGACTTCAGTTCTAACCATTCAATCATCTATTTCTCAGTTTGAATTTCTTTTTGAACAGTTATCTACCATCAAATTATTTCAATGTTTCCATATTCAGATGGTCGTTGTGCCATTTTTACGAAATAATCCGTCTGCTGTTAGGTTTTTTCAGCGGTTTATATTTCCCGCCAAAACATTATGGGAAAAATATTCGGAGCGCATCTGGGTTTTTCATTGCAGGTAATCCATTCGTAAAAATCCCAGGGTTCCCGTTCTTACACTTCCGTCTCAAATGATGTAGTTTGACATAAAAACGAAGCTGCCTCGCTATTCTCGGCGAGATTTCTTGGAAAAGATCGACGTACAGACTGAAATTCGAACATGGGCAATTAGGTAAGTGTCTTAGAAACAGTTTGATACGACAGTGCCATATGTAGACAAGGTAAAAAGTGTAAAAAAACACTGGGGTTTCCCAACCAAGGTGAGCGATATGGCGCGAAATATGAAAATGGAGTTGCATACCTTCTCTCTTATACTGTATCAGTCGAAAAAATGTGGACACAGAATACACGTATCATTCATGATGTATGACGTCTACTGATATTGTCAAATGAAGAAAAAACGAATGATTATGAAAATTTTGAAAAAGGTATGATTTATATGAAAATTTTGAAAAAAGGGGGGGGGGTAGTAGAGAAAAGGGGGGAGGAGGAAACGAAATCCATGCCCCATGCGCCTGTGGTTTATTTTAGTTAAATTAACTGGCATATTAAGTAAAAATATTTAATCCAAAAATTTCATGATATTGTGGTGTAATATTACTTTAAAGGTATTGAATTGTTTGTTCTTCTTCTCCAAATATAAAAGACATGCTTACAAAATAAATATTCATATTTCAAGTAGGAATGAACTCTTACCTCTTCTTAAATCTTAAAACCCACGTGATTGTAATTCAATTGAAGTTGTGCAACACCAAATCATTGCAGACGTAATAACACCCGTCTTCCTCGTTGCACATTAAGAGCCAGTTCTAAAAATAAATATACCCAACATTGCCTTTTACACTATATATGAATCAACGCATGATTAATCTTGTGTCAAAAAAATACGCTCGTATTCCAATGATTTTTTGTTATACGTGTGTGTTTTAATATGCACTGTTGATTTTATTGTCAAGTTGTGACATTTTGATCAAATATATACACATTTAAAATCCAAACATAATACCTTATCAATATTCATGTTTAATAGTTAATACAAATTATTGAAAATATGAAATATCGACAAAGGAGATATATTTGTGTTCCAATTATCAGTTAGCACACAATATGCTTCTGTGTACCGTTGTATTGCATTCCAATTATTTCATGATCATTCAGAAAACACGCAATTAATGTCGTGTCCATCACACACTCACAAATTTATGTTAGCCATGGTGACAATGTATTCCGGAAGTTTTTTTTAAACACACAGAAAACCACACAATATATATTTATTGCACTGTGATAGTTTTCTGATTTTTATTTTGTCTTTACTGTCCCGTTGGCAGGACGACATACACCCTTTTATTTGTTGTCACAAAACATTCATTTATATGTTTACTGCATATAAATTAAAAACAATCAGTCGTTACTATCAACAGCAACTGCATATTTCTGAACGTGTTACATGATCGGATAGATGTGTGCGTAACCTGTTAAAAATATGCTAACACCAGATTTTGCAATAAACATTAAATGTTTAAGAATACCAAAGGGATAAACAGAAGCTGTAAACCGAAAAAGGACAGACAATAAAATGACCATAAGAGAAACGACAAAAGGGGAAGCAGTGATCTACAAAACAAAACACAGAAAACTCGAGCAACACGAACCACACTAACAACTGAGGGTGAACTCAGATGATTCAAAAGTGCAAGAAGAGTTTGAGGATACCAAAGGGTACTCAGAATCCGTAAATTAAAAAATAACGATCAACAAAGCATACACATAAAACTAAAGATCGAGTAACACGAACACCACTTAAAAGCGGGGGTGAACTCAGGTGCTCATGTAATTAAAGCCACGTCATCCATAAGGCAGCTAAGTCATGTGACGAGATCGTCAGAATAACACATTGTGTACCATAAGATTGCTGTTACTATGGAGACTTTTATCCATATAGAGAGCGAAAAAATAACAAACATACGTTTTATGTTTCAAATGCTCCGGAAGGGTAGACAGTTCCTGTTTCACTCGTTGTTTTTCCTTGTCACAAACCCCGTGGTAAGTCATGAATGAGGAGAGGACCGGATTGTTATTGCGCCAAAAGGAACATATCCATTGTCATTTGGGACATATACATTGCGTAACGGTCAACCAGGTCATGATGGCGACCGTAAAACGTTCGAAGTGATGACTTCAACTTAACCACTAAGAACCATTGGTTCCGTAGCGGCCATGTTAGCAGCAATTTACAGTTAAGAAAATCATGATAAGAACAACAAGTTCTGGAATATCGGATCAACTGAGAGAGATATACTCCATAAACAGGTGCTGCTACTACATGGACAATTCACAATGGGAAAATTAAAATATTCTCTTTTGTCTTAAAGTTTCGTTCGTAACCGGACTTAACTGTCAAACTCGATGTGTAGGTCAAAGTATGAAGCAGACCTAACTGTATATATGGTGTCCTTTATTTCAGGTTTAATGGGATAGATAGGAAGACCAACATCACCAAACGTTGAATTATTTAATGAAACGACATCATCTATATAGACCAACGTTAAATTAAAAAATCATTATATCTACTTGTCGTGTTTCTTGAGAGGCCCCTCAATCATACGAATAAATGAACAAGTTGACAAGAAATGCAGCACATTTGGTACCCATAAAAATACCGACTGTATGGTGGAAAAACACGTCCACCAAGCATAACTACTAGTATATGTTCTTAATAAATAAAAACTCGAGTATTTCGAAGGTATCAGCTGCACTGAACTACTTGATAGAATAAGAGTGGTTCTATTAATACACAAGGTTTGTCCCTTCACTAGACAAGGTATTTGTATTTACGTTGATGATTCCTTTTTTATGAAACGCAGATAGACTCATCCTTTCAATATGTCTTGTAGCTTGCAGTGGGGAATAGTTGCGTGGTGGTAGAGAAGTCAAATGTATTAATGTTATTGCATGAGAACATGGTCGTTGATTACTAACAGATTCTTAGAATTGCACACATCCACATCCCATTCACACCATCCCTTGGAAGCTGTTGTCACAATACTCCTGAAGCCCGGTGTTGACCACCGATAGGATAGATGCTAATAATTTGGAAAGAATTTTTGTGGAACATTTGGCAGACCCAGCAATATACGATGTTTGAAAGAAAACTTGTGTAATTTAGTACGGAAGATCCAGTTCTTCGTATTTGCTTGAAATTCCAACGGAACAAAAAACAGATTTATGATTGTCAATAATTTCTCGTTCGTAAGTGTGGTCGGGATATATGTAGGGATGCCAAGTGAATTGTCAATACATAACTCCTTTATCAAGCAGTCTATGTAAAGTGATTAATGCATGTTTATAAACACACATTCTAAATGTATATTTAAAGATACTCTATGGAAATATTCCAAGCCATGTCAGAAACACTAATATGTAAGAAGGGTTTGATTATATATACCAAAGGGGTAATCAGAATACGTAAATGAAATGGAAGAAAGACAATACAATGGCCAAAGGAAAGAGAAGAAAGGGACAAACAACGATCTACAAAACACTACACATAAAGCTAAAGATCGTGGAACACGACTCCCACTAAATACCGGGGGTGAACTCAAGTGCTCCAGAAGTGTAAACAGTACCCGTAACATTAGGAGCAGTTACACTGTCAACATGTGTCAGTGTATTGCCATAGATTTGGAATGGTATATTTTTCATATAATTGTCATGATTCTGATGTTAATATATATATAAGTCGTGATACCATTACTGATATCCTGCCCTGTAAAACATCGTAGAGGTAACAAAACAACTGCCCTGTAAAACATCGTAGAGGTAACAAAACAACTGCCCTGTAAAACATCGTAGAGGTAACAAAACAAAGCCACAACCAACGTGGACCCCATTTGAAATGTGATTTGTATTATCTACATAGTAAGTAGACACTAACAATGAGGCATTCAAGACATTTAAATACATGTCGAGTCTGTACCACTTCTAATTGTGTCAGCTACAGATGTCTATCGCATTGGACATTTAAAGTACAAAATTAGCTCTACACGTCAACTCCTAATTATGTAAGGGATCTTAGTTATAGCTTCAAAATTTCAAAACAAGCAATTAATCTATCAACGTTTTTCTTTTGCTTTGTGTCTTATCACTATTAAAGATAATTGATTACATGTAAATATAAGTACAATATGCTTCTAAATATCAAGAAGAGCTTGAAGATACCAAAGGAGTAATAAGAATCCGTAATTCGACGAAGAACAGACAATACAATGGCCAAAAGAAAACGTATAAACAACGATCTACAAAACATACATATAAAACTAAAAGATCGAGTAACACGAACCCCACTAATAGCCGGGGTGAACTCCGGTTATTTCATTCTTAAAGATAAATAATCGTTTTCAGAATTAACTTTTTAATAACAATTGTTGTTTGTAAGTTTCATATTAAATGTGCATTGCTTCTTATATTAAGTTTCATCTATTGTCTTGGTGGATATTATAGATCCACATCTAATATTAAAACCTAGTCTCAAAATACTTTCCAGTAAAGTTGTACATTTCTGCCGACGCTCATCTCCAGTTGGTTCATTGTGAAATCGTTGCAAATTTTTCAGGTAAAAACCTCTAGAATCCATGCTAGCAACTGTATCAAATGAGTTATCTTGTTCTATATTCATTCTATCGACAAATGAAATGATACTTTCATGAAACTGAAATATATTCCATGTCTTTCCATGTATGATAGCCATTTTTTCAAGAGTTTTAAAATTAATGGTACCCTGATAGCAACAATTGTTACTACTAGGACCAATTATCATTGTATGTAATAGCTTACATTTTCTAACCATCATAATAAGTTCAATGTCACAATCAGCTAACTCACAATAAACGATAAATGTTTCTAACGACTTGTAGTATTTAGATACAAGAGAGTTAATTATACGAACGTCACACCTGGCTGTCTCATTGAACATAATTTTAGAAAGAAGACAGCAAGGGGACAACACTTTATCAAGGTCCTGATTGGTCACTGAATCTATTACTGTGAATTCCAAACGCACATGAGGATTAATATTTGTGAATAACTCCCACGAGAATGGATTAATTTCTTCTGAAACTGATCGAATGTCAGTAATACGAATTTTTATTGTCTTTAATTTAGATCTCTGGGATTTAGATAAATGTCCTATCAATTCATTAGTTAACATCGACACATTCAACCCTATGGCTGTCAAATGCGCAAAGTGGTTTATAAGCTGCAATGTGCAACTTGCAAGTCCGTAGTTGTGTTGTTGTAATGGTGACGGCCACAATAGTAGATGTTCTATATCTATGATGTTTTGAATGTTCATTAGAGTTGTAACAAATGTTGCTGCTATTGACATTTCTTTAGTGTGTGGCCAACTATCGATTAAAATCGATTTTAATCTGGAACTATCAATGCTTTCGAAGAAAGACCCTATCAATAACATAATATGATCTATTGGAGGCGAATCCCCCTTGAGAACGTACCGACATGCATAGGACCAGTTGGAGGAAAATTTTAGCAAAATCTTCTCAGGTCTACACTTTTGACTAAGAATCGCCAAAATGCGTTCCAGTCCTTTGAAATCGGTGAGGACGTCAGACATTATAATCCTTATAGTTTTAATATATGTTCCATATTTAGATATAATGCTGTTGTATTGTTCTGGACAATAGGTAATCGTCTGTTGGAAGTTGGCATCATAGCGACGGCTAGTTGCTAGTTCCAGTGTTTGCCACGACTGTGAATGATTGAACGCGTCATACAAATGACGACAAGTACTCGAAATGTTACACCTTTCTGACAAAGACAGATAGTTAATGATATTGCTTAGAACTTCTACAGGTACATCGATCAATGAAGTGTCACTTCTATTTGGAAATTTCGCCATTGTCGTCAACGTTGTTCAGTTGTTATAGGGACAGCCATTCGTTCATTAAATCTACTAAAATGAAAACAATAATTAGGAATGAATTAAGTAATTCCTATATTGATGTTTATTAACCACTTCAATGATTTGAGATGTAATATAAATTCATGATTTCATTATGTAAGTGTATTTTGCTCTTTAAGCAAAGTTTTTTCTTTTGATCTTAAATTTCAATAGTCTCTAACAATTATCGTTTAAGGTGTAACTTATTATTATTGTCATTTATTAATATGATTACGTGGTTGTTACGTTTAGATATGGTGCTCCGTGACCGTGATTGCGTGGTTGTTACGTTTAGATATGGTGCTCCGTGACCGTGATTGCGTGGTTGTTAAGTTTAGATCTGGGACTATGTGGACATTATCGCGTGATAGTTACAATAATATCTGAGGCGAGGCTTCGTGGCAGTGATTATGTGGTAGTTACAATTAGAACTACGGGGGGTCTCCGAGGTAGTGATTGTGTGGTAGTTACCAGGGGCGGATCAGGATTTGTGGTTAGGGGGGCGTGAGTAGGCGAGGGTACTGTGGACCGCTTAATGTCCCCCAGCGGATCGTAGGCAGAGCCCTGGAAGGGCCCCAGGGGGGGCCAAGCCCCCTCCTAAGCTCTGGGGGTTTGAAGAATTGCAGACATTTAATTGAACGACAATTTTGAACTACCGGTAACCACACCATTTTTATCAGACTAAAAAAACTTGACTTTGAGTCTTAATTTTGTCGGATAATTGTTAACAGTATGTTTTTGTCAGATTATAAGAACCTAAAGTAAAACTTTTTTTGAACAACCGTGACGCGAATTGTTCAACTCATGACTGATCGATCAGATATTTTAACCCTTCAAAGAAGAACTATTGGTTTAGTTTTAACGCATTCCTCATTTCACTAATTGGTCTGTACTTTCGGTGCTTGTCCTTTCGGGTGGTTCTAGTTAATACTGCCCATCCGGATGGAGCTTTTCTTTTCGTCGTTTGATTCATTCATTGAAAACGTATGATTCGACCGTTCTTGTTTATAGACAAACAAAAGCGGAAATTGTCAATACATCATGTGTAGGAATATTTTACTACAGGTCACGAGTTAACCATTCATGAAACAGTTGTTTGCTGAACTATTTGATTAACGTTGTATAACATATGCTTTGCGAGTTTTATGGGGGGCGCACGCCCTGCACGCCCCCTCTAAATCCGCCTCTGGTTACATTAACATCTGGGGTGGGGCTTCGTGGCAGTGATTGTGTGGTAGATACATTTAGATCTAGGGTAGGTCTCCTTGGCAGTGATTGTGTGGTAATTACAATTAGAACTAGGGAGGGTCTCCGTGGCAGTGATTGTGTGGTAGTTACATTAACATCTGGGGTGGGGCTTCGTGGCAGTGATTGTGTGGTAGTTACATTTAGATCTAGGGTAGGTCTCCTTGGCAGTGATTGTGTGGTAGTTACAATTAGAACTAGGGAGGGTCTCCGTGGAATTGATTGTGTGGTAGTTACATTAACATCTGGGGCAGGGCTTCGTGGCAGTGATTGTGTGGTAGATTTAGATCTAGGGTAGGTCTCCTTGGCAGTGATTGTGTGGTAGCTACAATTAGAACTAGGGAGGGTCTCCGTGGTAGTGATTGTGTGGTTGTTACAATTAGAACTAGGGAGGGTCTCCGTGGAAGTGATTGTGTGGTAGTTACATTAACATCTGGGGTGGGGCTTCGTGACAGTGATTGTGTGGTAGTTACATTTAGATCAGGGGCGGGACTCTGTGGCAGTGATTGTGTGGTAGTTATATTTAGGTGTAGGGCGGGTCTCCGTGGACGTGATTGTCTGGTAGTTACATTTAGATCTGGGGCAGGGCTCCGTGGTAGTTCATGTGTGGTAGTTAGATTTAGATCTGAGGTAGGGCTCCATGGCAGTGATTGTGTGGTAGATCTGGGGCTCCGTGTCCATGATTGTCTGGTAGTTACATATAGATCTGGGGCTCTGTGTCCATGATTGTCTGGTAGTTACATATAGATCTGGGGCTCTGTGTCCATGATTGTCTGGTAGTTACATATAGATCTGGTGCTCCGTGTCCATGATTGTTTGGTAGTTACATATAGATCTGGGGCTCTGTGGCCATGATTGTCTGGTAGTTACATATAGATCTGGGGCTCTGTGGCCATGATTGTCTGGTAGTTACATATAGATCTGGGGCTCTGTGGCCATGATTGTCTGGTAGTTACATATAGATCTGGGGCTCTGTGGCCATGATTGTCTGGTAGTTACATATAGATCTGGGGCTCTGTGGCCATGATTGTCTGGTAGTTACATATAGATCTGGGGCTCTGTGGCCATGATTGTCTGGTAGTTACATATAGATCTGGGGCTCTGTGTCCATGATTGTCTGGTAGTTACATATAGATCTGGGGCTCTGTGTCCATGATTGTCTGGTAGTTACATATAGATTTGGGGCTCTGTGGCCATGATTGTCTGGTAGTTACATATAGATCTGGGGCTCTGTGGCCATGATTGTCTGGTAGTTACATATAGATCTGGGGCTCCGTGGCCATGATTGTCTGGTAGTTACATATAGATCTGGGGCTCTGTGGCCATGATTGTCTGGTAGTTACATATAGATCTGGGGCTCTGTGGCCATGCTTGTCTGGTAGTTACATATAGATCTGGGGCTCTGTGGCCATGATTGTCTGGTAGTTACATATAGATCTGGGGCTCTGTGGCCATGATTGTCTGGTAGTTACATATAGATCTGGGGCTCGGTGGCCATGATTGTCTGGTAGTTACATATAGATCTGGGGCTCTGTGGCCATGATTGTCTGGTAGTTACATATAGATCTGGGGCTCTGTGGCCATGATTTTCTGGTAGTTACATATAGATCTGGGGCTCTGTGGCCATGATTGTCTGGTAGTTACATATAGATCTGGGGCTCTGTGGCCATGATTGTCTGGTAGTTACATATAGATTTGGGGCTCCGTGTCCATGATTGTCTGGTAGTTACATATAGATCTGGGGCTTCGTGTCCATGATTGTCTGGTAGTTACATATAGATCTGGGGCTCCGTGGCCATGATTTTCTGGTAGTTACATATAGATCTGGGGCTCCGTGGCCATGATTGTCTGGTAGTTACATATAGATCTGGGGCTCTGTGGCCATGATTGTCTGGTAGTTACATATAGATCTGGGGCTCTGTGGCCATGCTTGTCTGGTAGTTACATATAGATCTGGGGCTCTGTGGCCATGATTGTCTGGTAGTTACATATAGATCTGGGGCTCTGTGGCCATGATTGTCTGGTAGTTACATATAGATCTGGGGCTCTGTGGCCATGATTGTCTGGTAGTTACATATAGATCTGGGGCTCTGTGGCCATGATTGTCTGGTAGTTACATATAGATCTGGGGCTCTGTGGCCATGATTGTCTGGTAGTTACATATAGATCTGGGGCTCTGTGGCCATGATTGTCTGGTAGTTACATATAGATCTGGGGCTCTGTGGCCATGATTGTCTGGTAGTTACATATAGATTTGGGGCTCCCTGTCCATGATTGTCTGGTAGTTACATATAGATCTGGGGCTTCGTGTCCATGATTGTCTGGTAGTTACATATAGATCTGGGGCTCCGTGTCCATGATTTTCTGGTAGTTACATATAGATCTGGGGCTCCGTGGCCATGATTGTCTGGTAGTTACATATAGATCTGGGGCTCTGTGGCCATGATTGTCTGGTAGTTACATATAGATCCGGGGCTCTGTGGCCATGATTGTCTGGTAGTTACATATAGATCTGGGGCTCTGTGGCCATGATTGTCTGGTAGTTACATATAGATCTGGGGCTCTGTGGCCATGATTGTCTGGTAGTTACATATAGATCTGGGGCTCTGTGGCCATGATTGTCTGGTAGTTACATATAGATCTGGGGCTCTGTGGCCATGATTGTCTGGTAGTTACATATAGATCTGGGGCTCTGTGGCCATGATTGTCTGGTAGTTACATATAGATCTGGGGCTCTGTGGCCATGATTGTCTGGTAGTTACATATAGATCTGGGGCTCTGTGGCCATGATTGTCTGGTAGTTACATATAGATCTGGGGCTCTGTGGCCATGATTGTCTGGTAGTTACATATAGATCTGGGGCTCCGTGTCCATGATTGTTTGGTAGTTACATATAGATCTGGGGCTCTGTGGCCATGATTGTCTGGTAGTTACATATAGATCTGGGGCTCTGTGGCCATGATTGTCTGGTAGTTACATATAGATCTGGGGCTCTGTGTCCATGATTGTCTGGTAGTTACATATAGATCTGGGGCTCTGTGGCCATGATTGTCTGGTAGTTACATATAGATCTGGGGCTCTGTGGCCATGATTGTCTGGTAGTTACATATAGATCTGGGGCTCTGTGGCCATGATTGTCTGGTAGTTACATATAGATCTGGGGCTCTGTGGCCATGATTGTCTGGTAGTTACATATAGATCTGGGGCTCTGTGTCCATGATTGTCTGGTAGTTACATATAGATCTGGGGGTCTGTGTCCATGATTGTCTGGTAGTTACATATAGATCTGGGGCTCTGTGGCCATGATTGTCTGGTAGTTACATATAGATCTGGGGCTCTGTGGCCATGATTGTCTGGTAGTTACATATAGATCTGGGGCTCTGTGGCCATGCTTGTCTGGTAGTTACATATAGATCTGGGGCTCTGTGGCCATGATTGTCTGGTAGTTACATATAGATCTGGGGCTTTGTGGCCATGATTGTCTGGTAGTTACATATAGATCTGGGGCTCTGTGGCCATAATTGTCTGGTAGTTACATATAGATCTGGGGCTCTGTGGCCATGATTGTCTGGTAGTTACATATAGATCTGGGGCTCTGTAGCCATGATTGTCTGGTAGTTACATATAGATCTGGGGCTCTGTGGCCATGATTGTCTGGTAGTTACATATAGATCTGGGGCTCTGTGGCCATGATTGTCTGGTAGTTACATATAGATCTGGGGCTCTGTGGCCATGATTGTCTGGTAGTTACATATAGATCTGGGGCTCTGTGTCCATGATTGTCTGGTAGTTACATATAGATCTGGGGGTCTGTGTCCATGATTGTCTGGTAGTTACATATAGATCTGGGGCTCTGTGGCCATGATTGTCTGGTAGTTACATATAGATCTGGGGCTCTGTGGCCATGATTGTCTGGTAGTTACATATAGATCTGGGGCTCTGTGGCCATGCTTGTCTGATAGTTATATATAGATCTGGGGCTCTGTGGCCATGATTGTCTGGTAGTTACATATAGATCTGGGGCTCTGTGGCCATGATTGTCTGGTAGTTACATATAGATCTGGGGCTCTGTGGCCATGATTGTCTGGTAGTTACATATAGATCTGGGGCTCTGTGGCCATGATTGTCTGGTAGTTACATATAGATCTGGGGCTCTGTAGCCATGATTGTCTGGTAGTTACATATAGATCTGGGGCTCTGTGGCCATGATTGTCTGGTAGTTACATATAGATCTGGGGCTCTGTGGCCATGATTGTCTGGTAGTTACATATAGATTTGGGGCTCCCTGTCCATGATTGTCTGGTAGTTACATATAGATCTGGGGCTTCGTGTCCATGATTGTCTGGTAGTTACATATAGATCTGGGGCTCCGTGTCCATGATTTTCTGGTAGTTACATATAGATCTGGGGCTCCGTGGCCATGATTGTCTGGTAGTTACATATAGATCTGGGGCTCTGTGGCCATGATTGTCTGGTAGTTACATATAGATCCGGGGCTCTGTGGCCATGATTGTCTGGTAGTTACATATAGATCTGGGGCTCTGTGGCCATGATTGTCTGGTAGTTACATATAGATCTGGGGCTCTGTGGCCATGATTGTCTGGTAGTTACATATAGATCTGGGGCTCTGTGGCCATGATTGTCTGGTAGTTACATATAGATCTGGGGCTCTGTTGCCATGATTGTCTGGTAGTTACATATAGATCTGGGGCTCTGTGGCCATGATTGTCTGGTAGTTACATATAGATCTGGGGCTCTGTGGCCATGATTGTCTGGTAGTTACATATAGATCTGGGGCTCTGTGGCCATGATTGTCTGGTAGTTACATATAGATCTGGGGCTCTGTGGCCATGATTGTCTGGTAGTTACATATAGATCTGGGGCTCTGTGGCCATGATTTTCTGGTAGTTACATATAGATCTGGGGCTCTGTGGCCATGATTGTCTGGTAGTTACATATAGATCTGGGGCTCTGTGGCCATGATTGTCTGGTAGTTACATATAGATCTGGGGCTCTGTGGCCATGATTATCTGGTAGTTACATATAGATCTGGGGCTCTGTGGCCATGATTGTCTGGTAGTTACATATAGATCTGGGGCTCTGTGTCCATGATTGTCTGGTAGTTACATTTAGATCTGGGGCTCTGTGGCCATGATTGTCTGGTAGTTACATATAGATCTGGGGCTCTGTGGCCATGATTGTCTGGTAGTTACATATAGATCTGGGGCTCTGTGGCCATGATTGTCTGGTAGTTACATATAGATCTGGGGCTCCGTGTCCATGATTGTTTGGTAGTTACATATAGATCTGGGGCTCTGTGGCCATGATTGTCTGGTAGTTACATATAGATCTGGGGCTCTGTGGCCATGATTGTCTGGTAGTTACATATAGATCTGGGGCTCCGTGTCCATGATTGTCTGGTAGTTACATATAGATCTGGGGCTCTGTGGCCATGATTGTCTGGTAGTTACATATAGATCTGGGGCTCTGTGGCCATGATTGTCTGGTAGTTACATATAGATCTGGGGCTCTGTGGCCATGATTGTCTGGTAGTTACATATAGATCTGGGGCTCTGTGGCCATGATTGTCTGGTAGTTACATATAGATCTGGGGCTCTGTGTCCATGATTGTCTGGTAGTTACATATAGATCTGGGGCTCTGTGGCCATGATTGTCTGGTAGTTACATATAGATTTGGGGCTCTGTGGCCATGATTGTCTGGTAGTTACATATAGATCTGGGGCTCTGTGGCCATGATTGTCTGGTAGTTACATATAGATCTGGGGCTCTGTGGCCATGATTGTCTGGTAGTTACATATAGATCTGGGGCTCTGTGGCCATGATTTTCTGGTAGTTACATATAGATCTGGGGCTCTGTGGCCATGCTTGTCTGGTAGTTACATATAGATCTGGGGCTCTGTGGCCATGATTGTCTGGTAGTTACATATAGATCTGGGGCTCTGTGGCCATGATTTTCTGGTAGTTACATATAGATCGGGGGCTCTGTGGCCATGATTGTCTGGAAGTTACATATAGATCTGGGGCTCTGTGGCCATGATTGTCTGGTAGTTACATATAGATCTGGGGCTCTGTGGCCATGATTGTCTGGTAGTTACATATAGATCTGGGGCTCTGTGGCCATGATTGTCTGGTAGTTACATATAGATTTGGGGCTCCGTGTCCATGATTGTCTGGTAGTTACATATAGATCTGGGGCTCTGTGGCCATGATTGTCTGGTAGTTACATATAGATTTGGGGCTCCGTGTCCATGATTGTCTGGTAGTTACATATAGATCTGGGGCTTCGTGTCCATGATTGTCTGGTAGTTACATATAGATCTGGGGCTCCGTGTCCATGATTTTCTGGTAGTTACATATAGATCTGGGGCTCCGTGGCCATGATTGTCTGGTAGTTACATATAGATCTGGGGCTCTGTGGCCATGATTTTCTGGTAGTTACATATAGATCTGGGGCTCTGTGGCCATGATTGTCTGGTAGTTACATATAGATCTGGGGCTCTGTGGCCATGATTGTCTGGTAGTTACATATAGATCTAGGGCTCTGTGGCCATGATTGTCTGGTAGTTACATATAGATCTGGGGCTCCGTGTCCATGATTGTTTGGTAGTTACATATAGATCTGGGGCTCTGTGGCCATGATTGTCTGGTAGTTACATATAGATCTGGGGCTCTGTGGCCATGATTGTCTGGTAGTTACATATAGATCTGGGGCTCCGTGTCCATGATTGTCTGGTAGTTACATATATATCTGGGGCTCTGTGGCCATGATTGTCTGGTAGTTACATATAGATCTGGGGCTCTGTGGCCATGATTGTCTGGTAGTTACATATAGATCTGGGGCTCTGTGGCCATGATTGTCTGGTAGTTACATATAGATCTGGGGCTCTGTGGCCATGATTGTCTGGTAGTTACATATAGATCTGGGGCTCTGTGGCCATGATTATCTGGTAGTTACATATAGATCTGGGGCTCTGTGGCCATGATTGTCTGGTAGTTACATATAGATCTGGGGCTCTGTGTCCATGATTGTCTGGTAGTTACATTTAGATCTGGGGCTCTGTGGCCATGATTGTCTGGTAGTTACATATATATCTGGGGCTCTGTGGCCATGATTGTCTGGTAGTTACATATAGATCTGGGGCTCTGTGGCCATGATTGTCTGGTAGTTACATATAGATCTGGGGCTCCGTGTCCATGATTGTTTGGTAGTTACATATAGATCTGGGGCTCTGTGGCCATGATTGTCTGGTAGTTACATATAGATCTGGGGCTCTGTGGCCATGATTGTCTGGTAGTTACATATAGATCTGGGGCTCCGTGTCCATGATTGTCTGGTAGTTACATATAGATCTGGGGCTCTGTGGCCATGATTGTCTGGTAGTTACATATAGATCTGGGGCTCTGTGGCCATGATTGTCTGGTAGTTACATATAGATCTGGGGCTCTGTGGCCATGATTGTCTGGTAGTTACATATAGATCTGGGGCTCTGTGGCCATGATTGTCTGGTAGTTACATATAGATCTGGGGCTCTGTGTCCATGATTGTCTGGTAGTTACATATAGATCTGGGGCTCTGTGGCCATGATTGTCTGGTAGTTACATATAGATTTGGGGCTCTGTGGCCATGATTGTCTGGTAGTTACATATAGATCTGGGGCTCTGTGGCCATGATTGTCTGGTAGTTACATATAGATCTGGGGCTCTGTGGCCATGATTGTCTGGTAGTTACATATAGATCTGGGGCTCTGTGGCCATGATTTTCTGGTAGTTACATATAGATCTGGGGCTCTGTGGCCATGCTTGTCTGGTAGTTACATATAGATCTGGGGCTCTGTGGCCATGATTGTCTGGTAGTTACATATAGATCTGGGGCTCTGTGGCCATGATTGTCTGGTAGTTACATATAGATCGGGGGCTCTGTGGCCATGATTGTCTGGTAGTTACATATAGATCTGGGGCTCTGTGGCCATGATTGTCTGGTAGTTACATATAGATCTGGGGCTCTGTGGCCATGATTGTCTGGTAGTTACATATAGATCTGGGGCTCTGTGGCCATGATTGTCTGGTAGTTACATATAGATTTGGGGCTCCGTGTCCATGATTGTCTGGTAGTTACATATAGATCTGGGGCTCTGTGGCCATGATTGTCTGGTAGTTACATATAGATTTGGGGCTCCGTGTCCATGATTGTCTTGTAGTTACATATAGATCTGGGGCTTCGTGTCCATGATTGTCTGGTAGTTACATATAGATCTGGGGCTCCGTGTCCATGATTTTCTGGTAGTTACATATAGATCTGGGGCTCCGTGGCCATGATTGTCTGGTAGTTATATATAGATCTGGGGCTCTGTGGCCATGATTTTCTGGTAGTTACATATAGATCTGGGGCTCTGTGGCCATGATTGTCTGGTAGTTACATATAGATCTGGGGCTCTGTGGCCATGATTGTCTGGTAGTTACATATAGATCTGGGGCTCCGTGTCCATGATTGTCTGGTAGTTACATATATATCTGGGGCTCTGTGGCCATGATTGTCTGGTAGTTACATATAGATCTGGGGCTCTGTGGCCATGATTGTCTGGTAGTTACATATAGATCTGGGGCTCTGTGGCCATGATTGTCTGGTAGTTACATATAGATCTGGCGCTCTGTGGCCATGATTGTCTGGTAGTTACATATAGATCTGGGGCTCTGTGTCCATGATTGTCTGGTAGTTACATATAGATCTGGGGCTCTGTGTCCATGATTGTCTGGTAGTTACATATAGATTTGGGGCTCTGTGGCCATGATTGTCTGGTAGTTACATATAGATCTGGGGCTCTGTGGCCATGATTGTCTGGTAGTTACATATAGATCTGGGGCTCTGTGGCCATGATTGTCTGGTAGTTACATATAGATCTGGGGCTCTGTGGCCATGATTGTCTGGTAGTTACATATAGATCTGGGGCTCTGTGGCCATGCTTGTCTGGTAGTTACATATAGATCTGGGGCTCTGTGGCCATGATTGTCTGGTAGTTACATATAGATCTGGGGCTCTGTGGCCATGATTGTCTGGTAGTTACATATAGATCTGGGGCTCTGTGGCCATGATTGTCTGGTAGTTACATATAGATCTGGGGCTCTGTGGCCATGATTGTCTGGTAGTTACATATAGATCTGGGGCTCTGTGGCCATGATTGTCTGGTAGTTACATATAGATTTGGGGCTCCGTGTCCATGATTGTCTGGTAGTTACATATAGATCTGGGGCTTCGTGTCCATGATTGTCTGGTAGTTACATATAGATCTGGGGCTCCGTGTCCATGATTTTCTGGTAGTTACATATAGATCTGGGGCTCCGTGGCCATGATTGTCTGGTAGTTACATATAGATCTGGGGCTCTGTGGCCATGATTTTCTGGTAGTTACATATAGATCTGGGGCTCTGTGGCCATGATTGTCTGGTAGTTACATATAGATCTGGGGCTCTGTGGCCATGATTGTCTGGTAGTTACATATAGATCTGGGGCTCTGTGGCCATGATTGTCTGGTAGTTACATATAGATCTGGGGCTCTGTGGCCATGATTGTCTGGTAGTTACATATAGATCTGGGGCTCTGTGGCCATGATTGTCTGGTAGTTACATATAGATCTGGGGCTCTGTGGCCATGATTGTCTGGTAGTTACATATAGATCTGGGGCTCTGTGGCCATGATTGTCTGGTAGTTACATATAGATCTGGGGCTCTGTGGCCATGATTGTCTGGTAGTTACATATAGATCTGGGGCTCTGTGGCCATGATTGTCTGGTAGTTACATATAGATCTGGGACTCTGTGGCCATGATTGTCTGGTAGTTACATATAGATCTGGGGCTCTGTGGCCATGATTGTTTGGTAGTTACATATAGATCTGGGGCTCTGTGGCCATGATTGTCTGGTAGTTACATATAGATCTGGGGCTCTGTGTCCATGATTGTCTGGTAGTTACATTTAGATCTGAGGCTCTGTGGCCATGATTGTCTGGTAGTTACATATAGATCTGGGGCTCTGTGGCCATGATTGTCTGGTAGTTACATATAGATCTGGGGTTCTGTGTCCATGATTGTCTGGTAGTTACATATAGATCTGGGGCTCTGTGGCCATGATTGTCTGGTAGTTACATATAGATCTGGGGCTCTGTGGCCATGATTGTTTGGTAGTTACATATAGATCTGGGGCTCTGTGGCCATGATTGTCTGGTAGTTACATATAGATCTGGGGCTCTGTGTCCATGATTGTCTGGTAGTTACATTTAGATCTGGGGCTCTGTGGCAATGATTGTCTGGTAGTTACATATAGATCTGGGGCTCTGTGGCCATGATTGTCTGGTAGTTACATATAGATCTGGGGCTCTGTGGCCATGATTGTCTGGTAGTTACATATAGATCTGGGGTTCTGTGTCCATGATTGTCTGGTAGTTACATATAGATCTGGGGCTCTGTGGCCATGATTGTCTGGTAGTTACATATAGATCTGGGGCTCTGTGGCAATGATTGTCTGGTAGTTACATATAGATCTGGGGCTCTGTGGCCATGATTGTCTGGTAGTTACATATAGATCTGGGGCTCTGTGGCCATGATTGTCTGGTAGTTACATATAGATCTGGGGCTCTGTGGCCATGATTGTCTGGTAGTTACATATAGATCTGGGACTCTGTGGCCATGATTGTCTGGTAGTTACATATAGATCTGGGGCTCTGTGGCCATGATTGTTTGGTAGTTACATATAGATCTGGGGCTCTGTGGCCATGATTGTCTGGTAGTTACATATAGATCTGGGGCTCTGTGTCCATGATTGTCTGGTAGTTACATTTAGATCTGGGGCTCTGTGGCCATGATTGTCTGGTAGTTACATATAGATCTGGGGCTCTGTGGCCATGATTGTCTGGTAGTTACATATAGATCTGGGGTTCTGTGTCCATGATTGTCTGGTAGTTACATATAGATCTGGGGCTCTGTGGCCATGATTGTCTGGTAGTTACATATAGATCTGGGGCTCTGTGGCCATGATTGTTTGGTAGTTACATATAGATCTGGGGCTCTGTGGCCATGATTGTCTGGTAGTTACATATAGATCTGGGGCTCTGTGTCCATGATTGTCTGGTAGTTACATTTAGATCTGGGGCTCTGTGGCAATGATTGTCTGGTAGTTACATATAGATCTGGGGCTCTGTGGCCATGATTGTCTGGTAGTTACATATAGATCTGGGGCTCTGTGGCCATGATTGTCTGGTAGTTACATATAGATCTGGGGCTCCGTGTCCATGATTGTCTGGTAGTTACATATAGATCTGGGGCTCCGTGTCCATGATTTTCTGGTAGTTACATATAGATCTGGGGCTCCGTGGCCATGATTGTCTGGTAGTTACATATAGATCTGGGGCTCTGTGGCCATGATTTTCTGGTAGTTACATATAGATCTGGGGCTCTGTGGCCATGATTGTCTGGTAGTTACATATAGATCTGGGGCTCTGTGGCCATGATTGTCTGGTAGTTACATATAGATCTGGGGCTCCGTGTCCATGATTGTCTGGTAGTTACATATATATCTGGGGCTCTGTGGCCATGATTGTCTGGTAGTTACATATAGATCTGGGGCTCTGTGGCCATGATTGTCTGGTAGTTACATATAGATCTGGGGCTCTGTGGCCATGATTGTCTGGTAGTTACATATAGATCTGGCGCTCTGTGGCCATGATTGTCTGGTAGTTACATATAGATCTGGGGCTCTGTGTCCATGATTGTCTGGTAGTTACATATAGATCTGGGGCTCTGTGTCCATGATTGTCTGGTAGTTACATATAGATTTGGGGCTCTGTGGCCATGATTGTCTGGTAGTTACATATAGATCTGGGGCTCTGTGGCCATGATTGTCTGGTAGTTACATATAGATCTGGGGCTCTGTGGCCATGATTGTCTGGTAGTTACATATAGATCTGGGGCTCTGTGGCCATGATTGTCTGGTAGTTACATATAGATCTGGGGCTCTGTGGCCATGCTTGTCTGGTAGTTACATATAGATCTGGGGCTCTGTGGCCATGATTGTCTGGTAGTTACATATAGATCTGGGGCTCTGTGGCCATGATTGTCTGGTAGTTACATATAGATCTGGGGCTCTGTGGCCATGATTGTCTGGTAGTTACATATAGATCTGGGGCTCTGTGGCCATGATTTTCTGGTAGTTACATATAGATCTGGGGCTCTGTGGCCATGATTGTCTGGTAGTTACATATAGATTTGGGGCTCCGTGTCCATGATTGTCTGGTAGTTACATATAGATCTGGGGCTTCGTGTCCATGATTGTCTGGTAGTTACATATAGATCTGGGGCTCCGTGTCCATGATTTTCTGGTAGTTACATATAGATCTGGGGCTCCGTGGCCATGATTGTCTGGTAGTTACATATAGATCTGGGGCTCTGTGGCCATGATTTTCTGGTAGTTACATATAGATCTGGGGCTCTGTGGCCATGATTGTCTGGTAGTTACATATAGATCTGGGGCTCTGTGGCCATGATTTTCTGGTAGTTACATATAGATCTGGGGCTCTGTGGCCATGATTGTCTGGTAGTTACATATAGATCTGGGGCTCTGTGGCCATGATTGTCTGGTAGTTACATATAGATCTGGGGCTCTGTGGCCATGATTGTCTGGTAGTTACATATAGATCTGGGGCTCTGTGGCCATGATTGTCTGGTAGTTACATATAGATCTGGGGCTCTGTGGCCATGATTGTCTGGTAGTTACATATAGATCTGGGGCTCTGTGGCCATGATTGTCTGGTAGTTACATATAGATCTGGGGCTCTGTGGCCATGATTGTCTGGTAGTTACATATAGATCTGGGACTCTGTGGCCATGATTGTCTGGTAGTTACATATAGATCTGGGGCTCTGTGGCCATGATTGTTTGGTAGTTACATATAGATCTGGGGCTCTGTGGCCATGATTGTCTGGTAGTTACATATAGATCTGGGGCTCTGTGTCCATGATTGTCTGGTAGTTACATTTAGATCTGGGGCTCTGTGGCCATGATTGTCTGGTAGTTACATATAGATCTGGGGCTCTGTGGCCATGATTGTCTGGTAGTTACATATAGATCTGGGGCTCTGTGGCCATGATTGTCTGGTAGTTACATATAGATCTGGGGCTCTGTGGCCATGATTGTCTGGTAGTTACATATAGATCTGGGGCTCTGTGGCCATGATTGTTTGGTAGTTACATATAGATCTGGGGCTCTGTGGCCATGATTGTCTGGTAGTTACATATAGATCTGGGGCTCTGTGTCCATGATTGTCTGGTAGTTACATTTAGATCTGGGGCTCTGTGGCAATGATTGTCTGGTAGTTACATATAGATCTGGGGCTCTGTGGCCATGATTGTCTGGTAGTTACATATAGATCTGGGGCTCTGTGGCCATGATTGTCTGGTAGTTACATATAGATCTGGGGTTCTGTGTCCATGATTGTCTGGTAGTTACATATAGATCTGGGGCTCTGTGGCCATGATTGTCTGGTAGTTACATATAGATCTGGGGCTCTGTGGCAATGATTGTCTGGTAGTTACATATAGATCTGGGGCTCTGTGGCCATGATTGTCTGGTAGTTACATATAGATCTGGGGCTCTGTGGCCATGATTGTCTGGTAGTTACATATAGATCTGGGGCTCTGTGGCCATGATTGTCTGGTAGTTACATATAGATCTGGGACTCTGTGGCCATGATTGTCTGGTAGTTACATATAGATCTGGGGCTCTGTGGCCATGATTGTTTGGTAGTTACATATAGATCTGGGGCTCTGTGGCCATGATTGTCTGGTAGTTACATATAGATCTGGGGCTCTGTGTCCATGATTGTCTGGTAGTTACATTTAGATCTGGGGCTCTGTGGCCATGATTGTCTGGTAGTTACATATAGATCTGGGGCTCTGTGGCCATGATTGTCTGGTAGTTACATATAGATCTGGGATTCTGTGTCCATGATTGTCTGGTAGTTACATATAGATCTGGGGCTCTGTGGCCATGATTGTCTGGTAGTTACATATAGATCTGGGGCTCTGTGGCCATGATTGTTTGGTAGTTACATATAGATCTGGGGCTCTGTGGCCATGATTGTCTGGTAGTTACATATAGATCTGGGGCTCTGTGTCCATGATTGTCTGGTAGTTACATTTAGATCTGGGGCTCTGTGGCAATGATTGTCTGGTAGTTACATATAGATCTGGGGCTCTGTGGCCATGATTGTCTGGTAGTTACATATAGATCTGGGGCTCTGTGGCCATGATTGTCTGGTAGTTACATATAGATCTGGGGTTCTGTGTCCATGATTGTCTGGTAGTTACATATAGATCTGGGGCTCTGTGGCCATGATTGTCTGGTAGTTACATATAGATCTGGGGCTCTGTGGCAATGATTGTCTGGTAGTTACATATAGATCTGGGGCTCTGTGGCCATGATTGTCTGGTAGTTACATATAGATCTGGGGCTCTGTGGCCATGATTGTCTGGTAGTTACATATAGATCTGGGGCTCTGTGGCCATGATTGTCTGGTAGTTACATATAGATCTGGGGCTCTGTGGCCATGATTGTCTGGTAGTTACATATAGATCTGGGGCTCTGTGGCCATGATTGTCTGGTAGTTACATATAGATCTGGGGCTCTGTGGCCATGATTGTCTGGTAGTTACATATAGATCTGGGGCTCTGTGGCCATGATTGTCTGGTAGTTACATATAGATCTGGGGCTCTGTGGCCATGATTGTCTGGTAGTTACATATAGATCTGGGGCTCTGTGGCCATGATTGTCTGGTAGTTACATATAGATCTGGGGCTCTGTGGCCATGATTGTCTGGTAGTTACATATAGATCTGGGGCTCTGTGGCCATGATTGTCTGGTAGTTACATATAGATCTGGGGCTCTGTGGCCATGATTGTCTGGTAGTTACATATAGATCTGGGACTCTGTGGCCATGATTGTCTGGTAGTTACATATAGATCTGGGGCTCTGTGGCCATGATTGTTTGGTAGTTACATATAGATCTGGGGCTCTGTGGCCATGATTGTCTGGTAGTTACATATAGATCTGGGGCTCTGTGTCCATGATTGTCTGGTAGTTACATTTAGATCTGGGGCTCTGTGGCCATGATTGTCTGGTAGTTACATATAGATCTGGGGCTCTGTGGCCATGATTGTCTGGTAGTTACATATAGATCTGGGGTTCTGTGTCCATGATTGTCTGGTAGTTACATATAGATCTGGGGCTCTGTGGCCATGATTGTCTGGTAGTTACATATAGATCTGGGGCTCTGTGGCCATGATTGTTTGGTAGTTACATATAGATCTGGGGCTCTGTGGCCATGATTGTCTGGTAGTTACATATAGATCTGGGGCTCTGTGTCCATGATTGTCTGGTAGTTACATTTAGATCTGGGGCTCTGTGGCAATGATTGTCTGGTAGTTACATATAGATCTGGGGCTCTGTGGCCATGATTGTCTGGTAGTTACATATAGATCTGGGGCTCTGTGGCCATGATTGTCTGGTAGTTACATATAGATCTGGGGTTCTGTGTCCATGATTGTCTGGTAGTTACATATAGATCTGGGGCTCTGTGGCCATAATTGTCTGGTAGTTACATATAGATCTGGGGCTCTGTGGCAATGATTGTCTGGTAGTTACATATAGATCTGGGGCTCTGTGGCCATGATTGTCTGGTAGTTACATATAGATCTGGGGCTCTGTGGCCATGATTGTCTGGTAGTTACATATAGATCTGGGGCTCTGTGGCCATGATTGTCTGGTAGTTACATATAGATCTGGGGCTCTGTGGCCATGATTGTTTGGTAGTTACATATAGATCTGGGGCTCTGTGGCCATGATTGTCTGGTAGTTACATATAGATCTGGGGCTCTGTGTCCATGATTGTCTGGTAGTTACATTTAGATCTGGGGCTCTGTGGCCATGATTGTCTGGTAGTTACATATAGATCTGGGGCTCTGTGGCCATGATTGTCTGGTAGTTACATATAGATCTGGGGTTCTGTGTCCATGATTGTCTGGTAGTTACATATAGATCTGGGGCTCTGTGGCCATGATTGTCTGGTAGTTACATATAGATCTGGGGCTCTGTGGCCATGATTGTTTGGTAGTTACATATAGATCTGGGGCTCTGTGGCCATGATTGTCTGGTAGTTACATATAGATCTGGGGCTCTGTGTCCATGATTGTCTGGTAGTTACATTTAGATCTGGGGCTCTGTGGCAATGATTGTCTGGTAGTTACATATAGATCTGGGGCTCTGTGGCCATGATTGTCTGGTAGTTACATATAGATCTGGGGCTCTGTGGCCATGATTGTCTGGTAGTTACATATAGATCTGGGGTTCTGTGTCCATGATTGTCTGGTAGTTACATATAGATCTGGGGCTCTGTGGCCATGATTGTCTGGTAGTTACATATAGATCTGGGGCTCTGTGGCAATGATTGTCTGGTAGTTACATATAGATCTGGGGCTCTGTGGCCATGATTGTCTGGTAGTTACATATAGATCTGGGGCTCTGTGGCCATGATTGTCTGGTAGTTACATATAGATCTGGGGCTCTGTGGCCATGATTGTCTGGTAGTTACATATAGATCTGGGGCTCTGTGGCCATGATTGTCTGGTAGTTACATATAGATCTGGGGCTCTGTGGCCATGATTGTCTGGTAGTTACATATAGATCTGGGGCTCTGTGGCCATGATTGTCTGGTAGTTACATATAGATCTGGGGCTCTGTGGCCATGATTGTCTGGTAGTTACATATAGATCTGGGGCTCTGTGGCCATGATTGTCTGGTAGTTACATATAGATCTGGGGCTCCGTGTCCATGATTTTCTGGTAGTTACATATAGATCTGGGGCTCCGTGTCCATGATTGTCTGGTAGTTACATATAGATCTGGGGCTCCGTGTCCATGATTGTCTGGTAGTTACATATAGATCTGGGGCTCTGTGGCCATGATTGTCTGGTAGTTACATATAGATCTGGGGCTCTGTGGCCATGATTTTCTGGTAGTTACATATAGATCTGGGGCTCTGTGGCCATGATTGTCTGGTAGTTACATATAGATCTGGGGTTCTGTGGCCATGATTGTCTGGTAGTTACATATATATCTGGGGCTCTGTGGCCATGTTTGTCTGGTAGTTACATATAGATCTGGGGCTCTGTGGCCATGATTGTCTGGTAGTTACATATAGATCTGGGTCTCTGTGGCCATGGTTGTCTGGTAGTTACATATAGATCTGGGGCTCTGTGGCCATGATTGTCTGGTAGTTACATATAGATCTGGGGCTCTGTGGCCATGATTGTCTGGTAGTTACATATAGATCTGGGGCTCTGTGGCCATGATTGTCTGGTAGTTACATATAGATCTGGGGCTCTGTGGCCATGATTGTCTGGTAGTTACATATAGATCTGGGGCTCTGTGGCCATGATTGTCTGGTAGTTACATATAAATCTGGGGCTCTGTGGCCATGATTGTCTGGTAGTTACATATAGATCTGGGGCTCTGTGGCCATGATTGTCTGGTAGTTACATATAGATCTGGGGCTCTGTGGCCATGATTGTCTGGTAGTTACATATAGATCTGGGGCTCTGTGGCCATGATTGTCTGGTAGTTACATATAGATCTGGGGCTCTGTGGCCATGATTGTCTGGTAGTTACATATAAATCTGGGGCTCTGTGGCCATGATTGTCTGGTAGTTACATATAGATCTGGGGCTCCGTGTCCATAATTGTCTGGTAGTTACATATAGATCTGGGGCTCTGTGGCCATGATTGTCTGGTAGTTACATATAGATCTGGGGCTCTGTGGCCATGATTGTCTGGTAGTTACATATAGATCTGGGGCTCTGTGGCCATGATTGTCTGGTAGTTACATATAGATCTGGGGCTCTGTGGCCATGATTGTCTGGTAGTTACATATAGATCTGGGGCTCTGTGGCCATGATTGTCTGGTAGTTACATATAGATATGGGGCTCTGTGGCCATGATTGTCTGGTAGTTACATACAGATCTGGGGCTCCGTGTCCATGATTGTCTGGTAGTTACATATAGATCTGGGGCTCTGTGGCCATGATTGTCTGGTAGTTACATATAGATCTGGGGCTCCGTGTCCATGATTGTCTGGTAGTTACATATAGATCTGGGGCTCTGTGGCCATGATTTTCTGGTAGTTACATATAGATCTGGGGCTCTGTGGCCATGATTGTCTGGTAGTTACATATAGATCTGGGGCTCTGTGGCCATGCTTGTCTGGTAGTTACATATAGATCTGGGGCTCTGTGGCCATGATTGTCTGGTAGTTACATATATATCTGGGGCTTTGTGGCCATGATTGTCTGGTAGTTACATATAGATCTGGGGCTCCGTGTCCATGATTGTCTGGTAGTTACATATATATCTGGGGCTCTGTGGTCATGATTGTCTGGTAGTTACATATAGATCTGGGGCTCTGTGGCCATGATTGTCTGGTAGTTACATATAGATCTGGGGCTCTGTGTCCATGATTGTCTGGTAGTTACATATAGATCTGGGGCTCTGTGTCCATGATTGTCTGGTAGTTACATATAGATCTGGGGCTCCGTGTCCATGATTGTCTGGTAGTTACATATAGATCTGGGGCTCTGTGGCCATGATTGTCTGGTAGTTACATATAATTCTGGGGCTCTGTGGCCATGATTTTCTGGTAGTTACATATAGATCTGGGGCTCCGTGTCCATGATTGTCTGGTAGTTACATATAGATCTGGGGCTCTGTGGCCATGATTGTCTGGTAGTTACATATAGATCTGGGGCTCTGTGGCCATGATTGTCTGGTAGTTACATATAGATCTGGGGCTCTGTGGCCATGATTGTCTGGTAGTTACATATAGATCTGGGGCTCTGTGGCCATGATTGTCTGGTAGTTACATATAGATCTGGGGCTCTGTGGCCATGATTGTCTGGTAGTTACATATAGATCTGGGGCTCTGTGGCCATGATTGTCTGGTAGTTACATATAGATCTGGGGCTCTGTGGCAATGATTGTCTGGTAGTTACATATAGATCTGGGGCTCCGTGTCCATGATTGTCTGGTAGTTACATATAGATCTGGGGCTCTGTGGCCATGATTGTCTGGTAGTTACATATAGATCTGGGGCTCCGTGTCCATGATTGTCTGGTAGTTACATATAGATCTGGGACTCTGTGGCCATGATTGTCTGGTAGTTACATATAGATCTGGGGCTCTGTGGCCATGATAGTCTGGTAGTTACATATAGATCTGGGGCTCTGTGGCCATGATTGTCTGGTAGTTACATATAGATCTGGGGCTCTGTGGCCATGATTGTCTGGTAGTTACATATATATCTGGGGCTTTGTGGCCATGATTGTCTGGTAGTTACATATAGATCTGGGGCTCCGTGTCCATGATTGTCTGGTAGTTACATATATATCTGGGGCTCTGTGGCCATGATTGTCTGGTAGTTACATATAGATCTGGGGCTCTGTGGCCATGATTGTCTGGTAGTTACATATAGATCTGGGGCTCTGTGTCCATGATTGTCTGGTAGTTACATATAGATCTGGGGCTCTGTGTCCATGATTGTCTGGTAGTTACATATAGATCTGGGGCTCCGTGTCCATGATTGTCTGGTAGTTACATATAGATCTGGGGCTCTGTGGCCATGATTGTCTGGTAGTTACATATAGATCTGGGGCTCCGTGTCCATGATTGTCTGGTAGTTACATATAGATCTGGGGCTCTGTGGCCATGATTGTCTGGTAGTTACATATAGATCTGGGGCTCTGTGGCCATGATTGTCTGGTAGTTACATATAGATCTGGGGCTCTGTGGCCATGATTGTCTGGTAGTTACATATAGATCTGGGGCTCTGTGGCCATGATTGTCTGGTAGTTACATATAGATCTGGGGCTCTATGGCCATGATTGTCTGGTAGTTACATATAGATCTGGGGCTCTGTGGCCATGATTGTCTGGTAGTTACATATAGATCTGGGGCTCCGTGTCCATGATTGTCTGGTAGTTACATATAGATCTGGGGCTCTGTGGCCATGATTTTCTGGTAGTTACATATAGATCTGGGGCTCTGTGGCCATGATTGTCTGGTAGTTACATATAGATCTGGGGCTCTGTGGCCATGATTGTCTGGTAGTTACATATAGATCTGGGGCTCTGTGGCCATGATTGTCTGGTAGCTACATACATATCTGGGGCTCTGTGGCCATGATTGTCTGGTAGTTACATATAGATCTGGGGCTCCGTGTCCATGATTGTCTGGTAGTTACATATATATCTGGGGCTCTGTGGCCATGATTGTCTGGTAGTTACATATAGATCTGGGGCTCCGTGTCCATGATTGTCTGGTAGTTACATATAGATCTGGGGCTCTGTGTCCATGATTGTCTGGTAGTTACATATAGATCTGGGGCTCCGTGTCCATGATTGTCTGGTAGTTACATATAGATCTGGGGCTCTGTGGCCATGATTGTCTGGTAGTTACATATAGATCTGGGGCTCTGTGGCCAGGATTGTCTGGTAGTTACATATAGATCTGGGGCTCCGTGTCCATGATTGTCTGGTAGTTACATATAGATCTGGGGCTCTGTGGCCATGATTGTCTGGTAGTTACATATAGATCTGGGGCTCTGTGGCCATGATTGTCTGGTAGTTACATATAGATCTGGGGCTCTGTGGCCATGATTGTCTGGTAGTTACATATAGATCTGGGGCTCTGTTGCCATGATTTTCTGGTAGTTACATATAGATCTGGGGCTCTGTGGCCATGATTTTCTGGTAGTTACATATAGATCTGGGGCTCTGTGGCCATGATCGAGTGGTATTTACATTTATATATAGGGGGCTCTGTGTCAGTGAATGTGTGGTATTTACATTTATATATAGGGGGCTCTGTGTCAGTGAATGTGTGGTATTTACATTTATATATAGGGGGCTCTGTGTCAGTGAATGTGTGGTATTTACATTTATATATAGGGGGTTCTGTGTCAGTGAATGTGTGGTATTTACATTGATATCTCTTTGTACTTGTGTAATCATTTCCACTCGCCACAAAGGACTCTAATTACGATTATTGATATTTCATTTTTCTCCTTGAATTTATAAAAAAAAATATTTGCAGTCGGAATTCTTTCTTACCTTTTCAGCGGAATGATAATGTCATATTTATTTTTAAATTACAAGTAGATTTATTTTTAGAACGTAATGACGGTGAACTGTAGGGTAAAGGTGAAAGGTAAAATTCATTTTGTAATCGATACCAACTATATAAGTGTAATTTAAAAACATGCATATTTAAAAGTATGAAATAAAACAAGTACGCCAATGCTAAAAAGCACTTATAGCTTGAGATCTTTCCAAGGATGACCCATGAAAACGTTTCTGCTCTGCTTTTTTACAAGTAGGATCCTTTAAGTGTACGTTTTGTATATCATTCAAATTAAATCAACGATAAGATATCAATTGATATTTAAAGATACACATTTACTTACTTTTCATATGTTATTTACTACAGCTTTGAATGCGTCGTGGCCATTTATTGATTTTATGCTATTGTGAAGCGCATTCCAATTATTATTAGCATTAAAGAAAGAAAAAATGAAGAATCCACTCGTTTAATTTGGAAGTACGATATTGATCTATTTATACCTGATCACTCGTACTTCATAATGGCAAAAATAAAACTGCCAATTGTAATTAAACGCTGGCCGTTATTAAACTCCAACTTCATATAAGAAGGTTACTCTTTACAGTATTTGTTAAGTTTTTAATGAAATGTGTTTGATTGATTTTTGGTGTTTAACGCCACTTTCAACAATATTTCAGCTATATCATGGCGACCAGTTTTAGTGGTGGAAGAAGCGGAGTACCTGGAGAGAACCGCTGACCATGGGCAAGCAACTGGTAAACTTTATCACTTGCGGCTGCGAGTCGAGTGCACCATTCTGTGTAATTTACAAAGCCGGGCGCGAACCCACGCCGTATTGGTGATAGGCTTGTATGAGTAGTTAGGTAATCCAACTACCTAACTTATTTCGAAACGTGTTTGAAATATTTCTCTGTTTTCTATATCATTACTTACTATTTGATGCGTAATAACAATGCGTCTAAAACCAAATAATATGCATTTGTACATTGACGGTTTAAATGGGTTAGCGTTATGGTTATGGTGTTTAACGCCACTTTCAACCATATTTCAGCTATATCGTGGTGGACAGTTTTTTTGTTTTAAGGAAACCGGCGTATCGAGGAAAACCACCGACCTGTCGCAAGTCACTGACAAACTTTATCACATAATGTTGTATCGAGTACAGCTCGTCATGAGCTTCATTAGAACTCAAAACTTTAGTGGTGATATGCACCGATTGCATAGGTAGTTGTAAATCCAACTATCATACGATCACGACCACGACGGCACCGACTGTAGAACTAATTGATACTGACTTAGGCTATTGTTTGTAAAGGATCCAGTAGAAATAATTGATATTCACTTAGGCTATTGTTTGTAAAGGATCCAGTAGAAATAATTGATACTCACTTAGGCTATTGTTTGTAAAGGATCCAGTAGAAATAATTGATACTCACTTAGGCTATTGTTTGTAAAGGATCCAGTAGAAATAATTGATACTGACTTAGGCTATTGTTTGTAAAGGATCCAGTAGAAATAATTGATACTGACTTAGGCTATTGTTTGTAAAGGATCCAGTAGAAATAATTGATATTCACTTAGGCTATTGTTTGTAAAGGATCCAGTAGAAATAATTGATATTCACTTAGGCTATTGTTTGTAAAGGATCCAGTAGAAATAATTGATATTCACTTAGGCTATTGTTTGTAAAGGATCCAGTAGAAATAATGGATACTCACTTAGGTTATTGTTTGTAAAGAATCCAGTAGAAATAACCTTAAAGGCTTTCGTGGGTTATCCTTGGTTGACAATGTCAATTAATAATTAAATTTTAAATTTTATCTTTAGATAAATATGAAATGTTTAATCACGTGTGTGGAATGTTGATATATTTTTAACCTAACAATATGTTAACCTTGTTATCTATTCTTAGTAAATATCTACAATATTTACAATATAATGTGTACAATAAAGTATTATGTATTAATATATACCCTGAGAAAATATGAGGTACGAGAACATAATAAAAACCAAGACATGTTGATGACTGTTTAAGTTTAACAATTCATAATTTTAAGTTTTCGTCTTGATGAGAAAGTTGTACATTGTATTAAAATGATCAGGGTTAGAATTATTACTGCTTAACGCCACTTTCAACAAAATGTCAGTCATATTGTGCCTTGAACTGTTTTTTGTACATCAACAAAGGAAACCGAGTTCATATGTGTGGGAATAAAAAATGCAGTTGTTGAAACAACTCACAATCTTGGCTTTCCTTTAATAAAATTTAGTTATTAAACAGAATCGAGATAGAACTTTGATATCATTCACCAAAAATTATATTTGAAGGTACGGTCTAGAAAGATTGATTGATTGATTGATTGATTGATGCTTCACGTCCAATGATCAGTATTTCAGTTATATTCAGGACGAGAAAAAGTTTGATAATATAAAAAAAAACTATATAGAAATGCGGGAAGTAATGGGGCAACCAGTTCAAGGACTTTTGACTATCACTGAAAACGTATGTGGAGTAGGGTATGAATGAACAGGTCTTTTAGCTGCTACAATGCGACTACTTCTTTTCCAAGTCTACATAAGAAGTATTTAGCGTGCAGAGATTGTGGCACTCTCCAAACACGTTACCCACTATTGTCCACGATTTTGCTTTCCTTATTATTACGTGAAAACCCCAATAGAGAGGACTCCCTTTGTCTGCCACCCTGGACACTGGACAGCTCTGTGGGTTTGAGCCCATAAAGGTTTAGAAGGAATACGACACTGATCAATAAATAATCTTAATTTGGATACTTTTTTCAACTTTATTTACCTACACAATATTCATTATAAACTATTATGTTGGAAATTGTTTTCTAACCACACAGTTAAGTGAGTTGCCGACGGAGCATAATGGGGATAAATGTGTTTGTTAACTCATGACGTCACGATTTAATAAAAAATAACCTAGTTCGCAATGAAATAAATGTGGGTTTGACTTTTTTTTTAATTGGTCACGAAATAACATCATTAAACGAAATAACAAAACAAAACAAATGTTGCTTTACATATTTAAATCTTTACATGAAAGAATATTCTTTCGTGACTAATGGAGTTGGCCACATATAATCATGTTTTTGGTGTACGCGAGATTGTAGTAATGAAGACGTTCCGTCCTCTTATAATACACCTATATTTATCTCCTAATGATAATACTGTTTTTATGTATCATATAATTTGATTGACTAAGTGTAAGCAGATAATTCGCACTCTGCAAGTCATAACTTAGTGTTACGTCTTACGATAAGATTAGGTGTAAAAAATCTCTGTGATAAATAGTATAACTACTGTTGCGTTCCGAATTCGAAAATAAATCATTCATAAGAAGAGTTTGAAGATACTAAAGGGGTAACCAGAATCCGTAATTCGAAGGTGTTCCGGAAGGGTGAGCAGTTTGTATTCCACTAGTGGTACCCGTCTTGTTACTCTAGTTACAAACCCGGAGATCAGTCATGAATGAGGAAAGGACCGACAAGTGCTTACGACAAATGGAACATATCATTCGTCATTTGTGACACAGATATGCCGTAAGGATTAACTCAGTCATGGTGGCGACAGTACAATTATCGAAGTGATGACTTCAACTTAACCAATAGGAACCCTTGGTTCAGTGGCTCCTTGTTAGCAGCAACCCTCTATCAAGGAAATCCTGATAGGAACCACAAGCTCTGGAATATCGGATCAACTGAGAGATATATACTCCATATGCAGGTGCTGCTGGAATGTTGCTACATATGAATGGAAAGTTCACAATGGCAAAATTGCAATCTTCTCTTTTGTCGTAAAGTTTCATTCCTAAGGTTCCGGCCCTCATTGTCAATTTCGGGGTGTAGATCAAGGAATGAAGTAGACCTGGGTGAAACTGTGGTATCCTTTATTACAAGCTCAATATGATAGATAAGATCAACGAAATTACAGAGCAAAAATAAAGGATCGGGCTAGCTGCTTATCGCTTTTCTTGTATGGGCTAGCTGCTTTTCGCTTTTCTTGTATGAAGTCTGCCTCCTACCAATAAAGGAACACGTGATGAGAAGAAGATCACAGTTTGTGCCGATTGTCTGTTGAAAAACACGCCCTCCCAAGTAAAACAAATATATTGTCAATAAAAAAAATTAGCATTTTGATGATATCAGTTTCAGAGAACTGCTTACGTAAAATCATGGCGCTTTTTTTTTTTACAAAATAAGATTTGTCCCTTCCGAAGACAAGGTAATTGTATTTACATTGACAATTCTTTTCTCTGAAAATGTCTCAATGCTATTACAGGAGGAGAGGGGTCTTGATTGTATGTACTCTAAGAGATCGCTAGAGATCTCCAGAATCCACATCTGATTCACATCACTCCTTGAGTAGCTAATGTCACAGTACTATATTCATTATACTCAGATTGTGATACTTTGTTGCGAAGATGTATGCATTGTTTGAAAGTGCATTTGTTATATTTAATTATTATTGTTTTAAGGGAAGATTAGCTTATTGTTGCTAACTGTGCTACCCCCTTGAAATAAAGTCATTACTTACTTACTTACTTACTTACATACTTACTAACACTGAAGCCCGGTTTCGACCTCTGATAGAACAGATATTAATAATTTGGAAAGAGGTTTCGCATTTCGCAGACCCAGCAATATTACGCTGTTTGTAAGGATACTTGTTTAAATTTAGGAATCCAGTAGAGTAACTGTAAATCCAGTTCTTCATGTATTATAAACGTTTTTATTTTACTGTGTGGAATACCGGTTTTTAGTTCTCTTTGAAATATTCGTAGTCAACGGGGCATCTATGTAATAATAGTAATAAAAGATGACATTATACAATTACGGCCCTCGGAAGAGGTGAATATTTAAATTGGCAACCTCACTAGGGTTATTTCCCTCGGGCTGACAATTTTGGATATCCACCTATTCAGAGGGCCGTAGCTGTTTTATTATACCGAACAAACAGTTGAAATATACTGTTTAATATTTGAATTGTTAAAGTATTATTTCATTAGGGTTATTCACTGGACGTTGTAATTCTTGAGGGTTATTCACCGTTGAATAATAGGGTTATTCAATGGACGTGTGTAATTCTTGAGGTTATTCACCATTGGCGGCGATTAGAAGCAAAAATATCCAGATTATTTTATGTCATGTGATTATCTTTTAACCAACAGAATTGATTCAATAACATGCTATTTACATTACTTTTACATTACGGTTTTCACAGTTTTCCGGTTGTTGACTGATTTTGTCTGTTTATATACTTATGAGTTTTGACTTTCCTTTTGTAAGATTGTTCGGAGTTCGGTAATTTTGTTATTACCCTTATTTACTTATATGGGTAATAATAATTGTAAATAATATTTCTAAGCAAAAACGTTAAGCGAACTAGCACCATTTCCCTTTCATTCGGAGTTGTTCCCTCCTCTAAATCCTACTCCTCCGTAACATTGACATCATTCTCATCTTTAATTATTTTTCTTTCATTGCTTTGAATTTCAGATTTCTCTATCACACATTCGGACTGAGTTGTATGTGAATTTGTACAACTAACAAATCTGGAAAAAAAGAATAATCATTTGAAAGCAACAGAACTCCATTACGAGAACACTTATTAAAAAATCAGAAATAAAGTATCCCTTTCATCTTATCATTGACATATCCAAGATAGGTATACATTTTATATGTTTGTTTGATAGTGTTTAACGCCACTTTCAACAATATTTGAGTTATATCGTGGCGGTCAGTTTTCTTGGTGGAGGAAACCGGAAGATCCGGAGAAAACCACCGACCTGTCGCAAGTAACTGACAAATGTTATCCCATAATGTTGTACACCTCGCCCTGATCGAGATTCGAACTTACAACATCAGTAGTGATAGGCACTGATTGCATAGGTAGTTTTAAATCCAACTACCATACGATCACGGTCACGACGACCCCTTTACATTTTATATACAATTACATATATAATCATAGTTTCTGTTCACTTTTATTTTCCTACCTTTGTGGTATATTGCTGTTCCTTGAATTATTTATAATTAATTAATCTATTAGATCTGAGTGTAAATCACAGTGTTGTCTTCAAGTTCTCTATTTACCATGCAAAATAATATAAAACTATACCATAATATTTATAGAGCATACTCTTCTCAAATGTTGTGTGTTGTATGAAAATGTAATGAAATTTTAATTTGATTAGAGTGGTAATTAGGGAGGAAGGTGGTGGCTTTAAAGATAACGCTGGAACTGTTGGGTTTTTCTTGGGTGGGGGTACCTTCAAGCTAAACAGTAAAAGGGAAATATATATATATATATTAGATTGTGGTTGTTTAATGTCACACCACTCTTGTTATACATTTCAATTATTATCGCATAATTGTATTGGTTACACTTTATCATTGAACCATTATATGCTTATATATAGAATTTCAAAAAGGACATAGATTTGAGAATTTGAAACATAAATCTGAGGTACATAGGTCTGTGACATAGATATCGGACATGGATTTGAGGATTGGACGTCGATTATAGGCTGGACGTCGATCTGAGTCTTGTATACAAAAAACCTGGAAATACAAAGAAGAACTGTGATAACTTACATCATAAGGAAAAGTGCAATAAATGGAAAACCTGCCATGACGAAAAATGTAAGGCCTTTGTATATCATCTGAGTTTGGCTATACATGTTGTTAAATGTAGTTGATCCGACAAGTGTGCAAGTCACTTCCATTAAATAGATGTTTGAAAACAATACTCCTAAAAAATAAAAATAAAATGTATTAACAAAAATGTTAAATCATTATAACTTTTTCGACTGTACAATATTGAAGAAATCATGGCTTAGATATATTTAAGAGTTATTTCTTATTATAATAAAGTCACTCATTTTCGACGGTCACCTGTTTTCGACGGTTTGCGTCATCAGAAATAAAAATTGCGTTATTAGGATCGGTACATATGTCAGAGGTTGTGTTATGATGTTGAAATAACGTAAGCTCATCTCGAGATATCTGAGCTTACAATGCCATCATTGCAGGTTGGAAAACGTCTTTTGTCGTATTTCCATTTTTTTTCTTTTTTCTTTTCCTTAAAACAGTTTTTTTCAACAGACAGTCGGCATACCTATGGGTACAAACTGTGCTTCTCTTCTCGCCGACTTCTTCCTTTATTCGTATGAGGCAGACTTCATAGAGGGGCATCTCAGGAAAAACGAAAAGAAACTAGCCCGATCCTTTAATTTCACATTCCGCTATATAGATGATGTCCGTTCACTAAATCATTCTAGGTTTGGTGATTTCGTTGATCGCATCTATCTCATTGAGCTTGAAATAAAGGATACCACAGATACAGATACGTCTGCTTCATACCTTGACCTACACCTCAAAATTGACAGCGAGGAGCGGTTAAGAATGAAACCTTACGACAAAAGAGATGATTTCAGTATTCCCATTGTGAACTTTCCATTCATATGTAGCAACATTCCAGCAGCACCTGCATATGGAGTATATATCTCTCAGCTGATACGATATTCCAGAGATTGTCGTTCCTATCAGGATTTCCTTGATAGAGAGTTGCTGCTAACAAGGATGCTACTGAACCAAGGGTTCCTCTTGGTTAAGTTGAAGTCATCACTTCGAAAGTTTTACGGTCGCCACCACGACTTGGTGTCACAAATGACCACGGATATGTTCCACTTGTAAGCAATTCCCGGTCCGTTCCTCATTCATGACTTATCACCGGGTTTGTAACTATATTAATAAGACGGGTGTCACTAGTAGAGCAGGAACTGCTTACCCTTCCGGAGCACTTGAGTTCACCCCCGGTTTTTAGTGGGGTTCGTGTTACTCTTTAGTTTTATATATATATATGTCTTGTTGATCGTTGTTTGTCCTTTTGTACTTTTTCTTTTGGCCATTGTGTTGTCTGTTCTACTTCGATATACGGATTATGGTTGCCCCTTTGGTATCTTCAAACTCTTCTTAATCATTTCGAAAACACACCGGTGCAGACCAAATTTGGTTTTATCGTCTGCCATGTCTTTAATAATGTAAATATTGACGTCATACCTTCTGCGAATAAAGGTAATAACAAAATTACCGAACTCCGAACAATCTTACAAAGGGAAAGTCAAAACTCATAATTATATAAACAGACAAAATCAGTCAACAACCGGAAAACTGTGAAAACCGTAATGACCCTGACTTGGTACAGGCATTTCTAAAGAAATGGTGGGTTGAATCAGATTTTAAGGCGCCAAACCTCCCGCTCTCATTACGGTTCAAAGGTTCCGGCTGTCACTGTAACAGTATTTAAATACAGGAACAAAATAGTTGTCAAAGCAGTACCATATTCGGTGACGTAAATGTCAAAAATACTTTTACGTCACACATTGACAAAAAAATTATTGACATTTGCGACTTCTTTATCTTTATACATTTTCACTATATGGAAATGCATCGCTTATAATTTTTTCTGCAGAGACGGAATATATTTCGACAAGATATTGGTATCGGAATATAAACTTTTTAAGAGATCGAATAAGGCGAATCTTTTTATAGCCCTGGTCCAGTAGCCTGTTTCTCAGATGAAGATGACGTTTCAGGAAATCAGAATAATTGCTACTGGCCCTTGCATAGCGAATCAATTGCGAGATGTAAACACCATATGCAGGAGAAGCTGGTATATTGCTGCACATGTTTGGAAAATTTATGATTTTAAAATTGAAGTCGTCCCGCTTATCATAAATTTTAGTACTGAGTTGACCACTGTCGTCAAATTCGAGGTATAAGTCCAAAAATGATGCGGACGAAGCTGTATCGGTGGTCTCTTTAACTTCCAGCTCTGGAGGATATATCAATGGAAGAAATTCTGCAAATCTAGAATTATTGATAGATAAAACGTCATCAATATACCTGTATGTGAAATTAAAGGCTCTAGCCTCATGAATCTTCTTATCTTTTACAAGCTTTTGAAGAAACTCCGACTCATATGAGTATAAAAATAAATCGGCTAGAAGAGGGGCACAATTCGTACCCATTGGTATGCCGACGACCTGCTGAAACAGTGTCCCTCCAAAGGAGACAAATATGTTATCGATGAGGAACTCCATCATACTGATCACTTGTTCCTCGGAGTAGCATGTTTTACCTTTATGAATTTTGTTTGAAAAATATGTGGAATTGTAGCCTAACACAACAAATTTTGAGCCATAGTTTCTATGACTAAAAGCTTTATGAATTGTTTCTTTTAAGCGGGTTTTTAATTTGTCATGCGGTAGGGTGGTATATAGAGTTGAAAAATCAAATGTTTTGATGGAGGATACCTGAGAGAAAGATCTTGATTTCAGGTTATCCAAAAGATCTTTAGAGTTTTTCAAAATCCACATGTGATTTATGCCACTACGCGAGTAAACAGTTTCACAATATTTCTGTTGTCCCTCTTTTACTGCAGACAGAATCTTTGTCAGGTGAATAGACAATTCTTTCGTCGAACAAGTTGATGATCCCGCTATGTACCTTTCTTTGTATGGTGTCTTATGGAGTTTAGGTATCCAATATAAGTAGGGTAAATCCTCAGACTCTTTACCAGAGGGAATGTTTAAAGAGGTCATGAATGATCTGTGGTTAGCTAGGATTTCATCTTTGTCGAACGAAGTTGGTTTGTATGTGATATTACTAGAGGTGTTGCTATTTATGCCTAATTCCTTGATTAGGCATTCGAAGTAATATGATTTACATACAAACACGATATTGTTGGAAGCCTTGTCAGCAGGAACGATAACATATTTGTCATGAAGAGAGGAAAGACATTTAACAGCTTCTTGGTCTTTAAATACAGACTTAGGTCGACTATTAACACAATTTTTTAGTTTGTGAATCCGACCTTGTACTAGAGACCTAATTGTTCTAACCCAGTCTGACAAGGACTCTAACTCAGGATCTTGGTCTACTTCTCTCTTTATCCACCTTCTGGCATAATCTTCAACAGCATCCATAATTATCTTGAAATTATGTTTCCAATTGATGTGTTGAGGTTCTCTGAATTTAGGACCATGAGAAATCACCTTTCGGAGACTCTCATGTTGAATGATATTCAGATCACCAGTGATTACATGTCCAGATGGGTTGTATTGAAAAGGAGAGTGGGAGCAGTCACAAGTCAGAGGGTTCTTAAGGTACTCTTCTATGTTAATATCTAGCAATGCTTCTTTGTAGTTGAAAATTTTACGGCCAATGCTGTTAGTGTAGCTATAGGAGACAATGGGAACAGATTGATTTTTGAAATATGGTGGAATTTCTTTTACGACCTCTTTTCTATTAAGAATGTTGCTGATGTTAATAGCATCGATTCCTTTGTTAGCAAACGGAATATGGAGGAATTTTCTGTTGTTATCATGAAGAGGTTCAGATCGAACTGGTTTAAAAAGACGAAAGAACGCCACGTCACATATAATACTAGACAATCTGTACTTAGGAGAAAAAGGATCTACGCCTCCTTTGTCAAGTCCAAAATCCTTAAGATCTTTGAGGTAGTTTACAGGTAGTGAAAATAAGATTGTACGAATATGATGAATTCCAAGAGGTTTCTGTATATTAGAAAGTAAATCATTAAAAGTATCTTGTAACGTTCTTGGTTTAGAGGACTTTTTAACATTAGGATGTTGAATTCTTTTATGACCATGGCTACGTTTAGTTCTTGGAATAGTATTAAAAAGGCTCATCACGTTGATTTCGTTGCATCCAGGACTTGACAAATTTCCCACTCCTTTGATGTTATCATTGCAACCGTAAGGCATTGCAGTGCCTAATTCTTTTATCCAGAACAACTCTCTATCGGTGCGGTAAGGTGTACTAAGAATAGGACTGTTTGTATGATGGTAAATCTTCTCGATGATTCGAACTTTCATCGTCAAACAGCGGTCATGACCCGGTTGATTGAAATGATTATACAAAATCCTGTATTTGGGATCTTTTGCATCATATCGATGTTGGCTCATCCTACTTCGCAATGTTTGACGAGTTTCACCAACATACAAAAGTCCACAGAGTGTACATTCTATACCGTAAATAACATTTTTAGTAGAACAGTCCAGAGGTTCAAACGATTTGGTGTAGTACGTTTTTCCAGTTAAATTACTTGTAAATTCAGGAGAAGTTATTAGCATGACGCATGTTTTACAAGTATTATTTTTGTCAGTTTTTATTTTGCAAGTAGTAATGCATGGAGAAGAGTCGCAAGTACCTGGAGATTTAAGACAGTCCGAAATATTAATAGAACAAGATTTTAAAATTTGATACGAATCTGAAGTTTTGAAATAATAATTACCCTCCGGCTGAACGTAAGACAAATCGGGGGTATCCCGTAGGATATTCCGTGGAACGCATATATCATTTGCTACCCTGTTCCGTGTAGTAGCAAATGAGGACCTTGTTAACCCGGGTGACGTCCTAGCCGGTATGTTGTCGTTAATTTCGTTATTCATAATTGCTTAAGTAAAGCTACCAAGTTGCAATGACCTCGGGGAAAAAAATTCCACCAGCAGTGACATTGGGCATGGTTATAGTAAATAAAGGTAATAACAAAATTACCGAACTCCGAACAATCTTACAAAGGGAAAGTCAAAACTCATAATTATATAAACAGACAAAATCAGTCAACAACCGGAAAACTGTGAAAACCGTAATGACCCTGACTTGGTACAGGCATTTCTAAAGAAATGGTGGGTTGAATCAGATTTTAAGGCGCCAAACCTCCCGCTCTCATTACGGTTCAAAGGTTAGAGTTAATATTTAATCTACCTAAACCATGGAAAATTGATGACGTAGTAGACATGGTTTATAATAAATACACGTGCCATCGCTTTGACAAGAAAAGAAAAATCTTGATTTAACACGGGAAAAAAATGCGTTTTTCAATTATATAATCCAAGCACAAATGGTGCGTTTTTCATGTTTTACTTGACAAACTTCGATTATGATCGCTTTCATGAGATATTAATATTTGTGTGTTAGAGCATCGAAAACTGGTGATACAAGGATACGATTTACATGAAAATACACGAATTTCCTAGTGCAACTTCAATTTTAAATGCTGTCATTTTGAGGTAGTGTATTCTTGCTTGTTTCCATATGGACATGCATGTAACATGCATATCATGTAGATGAATGGCACACGTACTATCAGGTGAAGGTTAATAATAGATTGTTGTTTATCATACAGGTAGCAATATTTCAGAATGGAGAAATCTACAATAGTCATCAAATACTAGATAGTCATTTATGTGTCGTCCTATTTGTGTATGTTTTTTTTTAGTTCCGTGCAATCAGGGAGCGACTTAATTTTTGAAGCTTTCATGATGACCTGTTATTGATTGATAGCGTTTAGATATAACATTTATCTATATTCTAAATTAGTTCACTAGCCTTGTTTTCCAGGATGGACCATTCTTGAAAGTATAGCTTTTTGTAATGGCAACACAACGACTTTCAATGTTTCAGCCGCTGATGCTAGGAAAAAAATATAAACAACAAACGTACATGGCTATTGTTTAATAGAGCATGGTATGTCACAAATACAAAAATTATCAAACTTCATCTACAAACAATAAATGCTTTTTGATACACCACAGTTTTAACCAAATGTAAGCTTAAAAAGCATGATGTTTGTTTAAATACAAACGAATCGAATTGAATTGAAAGAAAAATGCTAAAGATATAATGACGTTCGTTATCAATGATAGCATTGCTATATATCGAATATTAATACAGTTTCTTTTTGGGTGAAGGTTCTTTCGAGCTACACAAGGACATTCATTTTTAAGCAAAATGGAGGGGGGGGGGGGACAATAAAAGGCTAAAACAAAAACATAAAAAACACCACACTGTCGAAACAATTCCGAAATAATAAATCGTAAAAATAGGCCAAATGGATAAATTGATATATTAGAGTGTATTTAGAGTAATGTAGGCGAGGTTCTACAGGTTGCACAGTTTATTCAATCTCAATCAGTATTTTCTAGAAATGCTACACTATGAACAGAGATAACAGTAACTTTAATCTTTTATATTAATGATCTTTTAGTATACGTATATATATTTACCTCCATAAACCATCCAGTCGCTGTTAGAAAAGCCAAGAAGTACCAGAGAAGCTACAGAAGAGACCAATCCAAGTACGACAATAATCTCATCCTTAAGACGGACACACAATACATGTATGATCTTTAGAATTCCAGTTCCACCTATATATTTGAGGAAGTCACTTCCTGCCCCAAACCATCCAATGTGTTCAGATGTCCAACAAAATGGTGGACCAATCAAATATAAGGTTCTTATTCCAGATACAGAACTATATGGAAATATACCCAGACTCAAAATCAATAAATATAATATAAAGAAGAACATTTTACTGTTGATTAACTGTTTATTACAACACAGTGAAAATGTCTGACCTGGCAACTTTGCTATCGTTAATGTTGACTTATTTCCAGAAGGTTTCCATGGATCATTTAATGTTGTTTTTATCACAATCGGGATGAGAAATAACATGCCAGTTGCTATGATATAAACATATGTGTAGCCCAATAGCTCAATGATATATCCCGTTGCTATGTTGGAGCAAACCGCCCCTACTCCAATCAAGGCGTCATATACGGTCATCATAAATGATCTATCTTTACCAGTCGTAGTTGTGTCCGCTAAGATAGTGTGATTGATTAAATTGAAGCCATACACAGTTCCTGATAATCCCTCTACACCACTGGCAATAAGATAATAATATAATGGCATTTGTTTGTATACAACAAGGGTTTTTAGAATAAATGAAATGAACATAACTGTTGTATTCCATAACAACAAAGGCTTCCGGCCAATTCGGTCAGCCATAGGTCCGATAAAAAATATAACCGGAAGTGCAAGTCCATATTCTGATAGAGATATATACCAGGTCCACACTGACGCACTTCCTTGAATGGTGTTGTCGGAAGTTGACGAATTAGCGGAACAATTTTGATGACTGTTCGTTTTATTATATATACTGTGTTTAATATCAGTATCATTTGATTCTTCTAAACTTTTTAAGTAATGAAAAATGTATTGTGGCTGAGCTAGTCCAGTAATATGAATTGCACAACAATTAATCAAGATATATATCATTATTTTCATCCGAGTACTTATGCATTCAGATGCACCTTCTTTCTGCAGCAAAGGCTGTTTTTCGTTCATTTTTATTTCCATGAACCCATACCGATGTCCATGTTATAAATTATGAAATGAATGTTATTAAATATCTACCATAGTTATCAAGATGCTTAAATAAATATACATAGTATTGTTTACTATTGATGAACCCGATAATACATGTAAACCAAGCCTGTAGTCAAGCATACACACCGCAGCTTAATGACCACCAACTGATAACAACACATACGTGGGAGATGCCACGTGCTTGCTCTGACAGACCATTCACTCGTTTCCTATTGACAATTACTCACTTATAAGTGATAGAATTGAATATGTTGTCACAAAACGTAATAGAGTCTAACTGATGTATACCAAAAAGTGTTTGATACACAAAACTATAAATTGAAGAAACAATAGAAGGTATTTAACTGCGAAACTTCTTGAACCATTTTCATATGCAAATACTTTTAGTGAGGTTCGTGTTACTCGATCTTTAGTTTTATGTGTATAGTTTGTAGATCGTTGTGTGTCCTTTGTATTTTTTCTTTTGTCGAGTGTGTTGTCTGTTCTTCTTTGATATACGGATTCTGATTACCCCTTTGGTATCTTCAAACTCTTCTTGGACGTCACGGTCAATAAAGTAGTAACACAAAACAAAACCATATTAATTGTTTGTTTTGCATTCGTCTTTTAGCTTTGAACATATCCGACGTGGATTATTCTAGAAGCGCGTTTATGTTGATATTATTCATGCATAAAACGACTTACATGAACAATTTCCTCAGTGCCCATATTTTCCTTGTAATTAAATTAAATTTGAGCATAATTTATATTCTAGCTAATGACATAAGGATCAAGACAATTTTTTTTCCCAATTTTACCGTTACTCCAAGGAGGCAGAAATTATTTATGAAAGTAAGGGTAATATCAAAATTACCGAACTCCGAACAATCTTCCAAAAGGAAAGTCAAAACTCATAAGTATATAAACAGACAAAATCAGTCAACAACCGGAAAACTGTGAAAACCGTAATGAGCCTGACTTGGTACAAGCATTTCTAAAGAAATGGTGGGTTGAATAAGATTTGAAAGCGCCAAACCTCCCGCTTTCATTACGGCTCAAAGGTTCGGCTGTCACTATAACAGTATTTATATCAACACTGGAACAAAATAGGTAAAATAGTTGTCAAAGCAGTACCAAATTCAGTGAGGAGGGTGGAACATCTATCGTGAACCATCTCCATCAACAACCCCGAATCACCTGAAGTATTTTAACTACGAAAGTAAATGTCAAAAACACTTTTACGTCGCACATTGATAAACAATATTTTTGACATGAACGACTAAAGAATTATAGAAGCTGAAGCTTTAATCTCACTTTCATATATATTGTTGATATTCAGTCAATTAATAATCCAATCGTCGGATTTATATACGACCAAGAACCTGACAAAGAGCTAAACTATTTTACTCTGCCTCATTTCTTGCAAAGAATTTGATACATTGTTCAATTTTCTCCTAGACAAAAGAGACGCATATGGACTTTATGTTTCACAATTCATACAGTAGTCTAAGGATTTCCATATGCATCCAGACGTTTTACCTTTACAACAGAACGGTCTTCTGAGTACTCAACTATTAAACCAAGGCCTTTAAGGAATGGCGTCATCTATATCGTTTTTAGAAGATATCAACACCTGGTTACAAAGTATTATGTTACTTGCGAACAGATGAGGAAAGATGGTATTAACAATTAAACTTTGGTTTAGCGTTGACAATTGTTTCCGTGTTATTTCTTCTGCATTTTGTACTATCTAATATGTAAATGTCCGTTGGGGTCATCGGTTCTCTTTAGTAGATATAATATTATACATAAACGTTAGAGAAAACCGAACTGAGCAATCAAAATGAACAATCCAAAGACACTGGCAACATTGGGTACACAAGGTACAGGACGAAGACAAACAAACACATAAGATAAATAAGACATGATCCAAGACGAACCAAAATCGCTTTCTATGTGGATGACAACTTCAATTGGATTTTGGAACTGTGGGGACAGTGAGGTATATATACTTCGCGGAAATAGTTCGTTATCGCTGATATGTAAAGTCGTGTTTATCCATGTGGATTAAGTACTTAAGGATTGATCGCAATTTTTGTTCCGTTCATGAAGAAATAACATCAATCAGGTTGTACACACCGTGTAACCCGCGTAGCGGGTTACGCAAGGGTGTGTACAACCTAATTGAGGTTATTTCGAATGAACAGAACAGATAATTTCGATCAATCCTTATAAATTAATTCAAACTTGTTTTGCTATGATATTGAAAAATATATATATTTTTTCAAAATAAGACAAATAATCAGAAATAAATTTAAATAACCCCAAAGGTGCCTCATTTAAAGAAAATCACCTGATCACAACGGCACGCGACGCCTTGAGAACGTCTATTTTTCGATTCCGTACATTGACAAATAACCTCAACTTTTTAAACCAATCAAAACACGTATAAAATGACATGTGACTCTAAAATTAATTTACATATGAACGGTGACAAATATTCATGGAATGTGAATGTGAATGTAGTGCTTTGGTATGACACACGAAATAGACGAAAATATGCATATCACGAATAATACTAAATTCAGAGTATTTTCCCTTCTGACTTGCAGTTACATGTCCCATACGATGTAAATTCATAAAGAATAAATTATATGTCTGAATACTCATTCCAAGGAATTGTGTGTGTGAAACAAAGTTAAAAAGAATTATAAACAAACATCTCAATCATTATAAACCTTTCTTTATGGTAATACCATCGACAATCATATATATTCAACATTTTTAAAATTTCATCTTCTCTTGCAGTCAGAGACAAAACGTTTGGGTCCCCATTTTGGTTTGTGTTCCTCGATCTTTAGTTTATTGTGTAGTGTTTTGTTGAAAATGTTTTGTCCCTTTTTTTCCTTTTCTTTTTTTGCCATTGGATAGTCTGTCCATCTTCGATTGACGGTTTCATTTTACCCCTTTGATATATTCAAACCTTTGTTAACTGACTTATGTTTTTGATCACTTCGACTTATCCACTAGGAAGCTTTATGTGATAGTTTCTTTATTAGCAGCAACACTCTATCAAGGAACTCATGATATGAACATATCAACAAAGAGATGTATATCCTATATACAAGTGCTGCTCTAGAATGTTGATACATATAAATGGAAAATTCATAATGTGAAATCTGTGAATTTCTTTTGTGATAGAGCTTCAATCTTAACATATCCTCGTTGTCTATGTCTATGTGTAGGTCAAAGTATACTGCAGACCTAGTTTAATCTGTGGTATCCTTTATTTCAAGCTCAATGTGATAGATGTGGTCAACGTAATCACCAAATTGAAAGTATAAACATCTTGTAGTTTAAATTTGGATAGAAGTTTGTGCAGCTATGAATAAGGGTAATAACAAAATTACCGAACTCCGAACAATCTTACAAATAAAGGTAATAACAAAATTACCGAACTCCGAACAATCTTATAAAGGGAAAGTCAAAACTCATAATTATATAAACAGACAAAATCAGTCAACAACCGGAAAACTGTGAAAACCGTAATGACCCTGACTTGGTACAGGCATTTCTAAAGAAATGGTGGGTTGAATCAGATTTTAAGGCGCCAAACCTCCCGCTCTCATTACGGTTCAAAAGAGAGCTTAAACAGTGATCGTCAACAATATCACCAATAACAACAAAACAGATATTAAACTCTCAATTGACCACGACATATGAGAAAATTGGAAATTAAAGTTCTAGATTGGGACAGGCACAACATTGTGGTGGGATTAAAATGTTGTATGCTATCTTAACCACCCATCTCTTGCTAAATGGATATCCAACGGCAAATCAGATATAAACAAACATTAAAAGAAATAACATGCACATACTTGCTTCCACTCAAAAAGACCACATACTATCACAAAATGAAAATAATTGAATGACAACATAAACGTGAATAGTGTTGTTGTCAGTATGTCTTTCTCAGATGAATCACATATCTTTTTGTTCTGCATCAACCTTCTGAATCGCCGGGTCTTCTTTTTCTAGTTCTCGTTCAATTTTTGTAGACTTTGAACAACTGGCATATCTGTAAAAATATCATTTATTCTAATGTAACTACGCTATTATTTGTAATGTGTATGGGCATATCAATGCAATTTCATGTACGATTACTGAAAGTTGGAATGGTGGTGTAGTGACTTATGTGATCGTCGGATGCTTAATCCCTAATCTAGTGAAATCAAAGACAATGCCAATTGATAGTTGCTGCTTCTCCGATAAGTACATAGTATGAATAATTTGCGAGCGATATATGTATCAGTAGACTGCTGTTATATTAGCGAGCCAGCCCAGAGTATTGGTCTAGCACACAACGTGAGTATTTCATATAAAAGAACCTATTCTCACCATGATATCACAGACAAAATGTTCATCAGCGCTACCAGTATCGGTTTAATTATCGTAGTCTTCACTTTATTTTGTCCTTTATTCATAGCTCATCTCACTTTCGTTTATGGAAACGTCTCCTAATTAACTTTAGGTATGACCCCACAGTCTTTACCATCATCATATGATTTGTTTGGTATAAGATCTAGATTTTGCATTTCATTTATTTTCATCCATTCAATTTTATTTTTCATTTTTGTCTGTTTGTTGCTACCACAATTTAAGATTAGCCGACGTCTGTTGAATTTTACTGTGCTATATTGAGTTAGACATAGAACAAAGTACATTATAATAAGTTAAAAATAGTGGTTTAAACAGCAAAAAAGACAAATGATAACTTGTGTGTGCTACAAATATACGTATGCAAAACATAAAATGACTTTTAATGCAAACCACATCAATGCACATGGTGTGATGGTTAGCGTGCTCGCCCCGAGTGTGATAGATCGTGGTGTGCAAAACCAAGCCAATAAGATTGGCATTTGATGCTTGTCCGCTGGCACACATCATTAAGTAGTAAGAGCAAAAATAGTTTGCCCTGAATCGGGACAATGTGTCCGAGTTGAGCGATCGTTATTTCATTGCACTAACACTTTTAAAACTCAGATTGACCGCGTTGGTCGAATACAAAGCAGACATGATCTAATCGAAATATATGTGTTACCTTCCCATGATATAGCTAAACAATTGCTCACTTGGTGTTGAACAACAGTTACTCTCGCACCAGCTTTCGTTTACAGCCAGCAATTGGAATGGAAAGGTGTTTTTGTTGATTATGAACGACTAGAATATTTCTGATTAATTTCAACGTAAAATTAATATGGTAGTTTTTTTTTCATATATATAAAAATAATTTTTCTTAGTTTTTGTTCATTTATTTTTGTTTCGCTTTGTTTTGTATTTTGTTTTTGATTTGTTTTGTTTAAAACTTACGTCATCAGAATAAATGCAATGAACACGAACCCGGTCATTACCAAAAATACTAATCCATGATAAATCGAAAGTGTCTGATGGTAAATGTTGTTGAATAAAGTTGCCCCTCCGATTCTGCCAATGGCCTCCATTACGTGTATGGCGGAATAGAGGACTCCTACAAAATAGAAGGAATAACATTTATATGCATGGATATTTAAAAAGACCAAGAAATTGTTTTACGTATTGGTGATATAATTTAAGATGGATGAACGAAAAAATAGAATTGACTTATTGTTATTATTTGCGAAATATTTCAAAAGTACTACAGTTTCAGGTTCTATTTCAGTTTTTATATTACAATGTTGCAACATTACTTCATTTTTTATCATAATATATTTTGTTACGGAAAAAAAGAAAACAAGTTAAATAAAAGCGTAAAAGGTCGCTTTGTGACAGCAATGATTGTTATTGAATATATACCAGCACGGTTCCAACAACCGGTCGAACACGATCCAAAAGTTACTATTCTGGGACATTCCATCTAATTGAAAACCTCTCTTTTACGATACACTGCATTCGTGTTTTATTCATGTCGTTTGTGTTTGTTTCGTGGTGTGCCTTTGAGTAATACTCGAAAGATTTAGAATGGCGAGGAAAGATCATAGATATAGAAAATAAAAATATAAAATAGGAAAGATATTACAAACCTTGTTTGTCTGAATGAATCATCTGAGACATTAACGCTCTCACCAATGATATAGGTAGAAGACGAATAATGCCAGCTGGAATTGCTACAAATGTAAAAAAAATAATATGCCATGCATTGTGATAAAGGGTTAATTGCTATTTTCGGATGAAAGCTATTTAATTTGTAAAGACATTGACTAGAAAGATATGTTTTTATTAAACTGCATAACGTTATACTAAACTCTATAACACGATAATGTCACAGTCCACAGGCCCGACGAGTAGCCGATTATTTCAGTTATTGTCCTTGATAAAACAAGAGAAAACAATCACGACATATCAGACATTCGCCTTTATTTCAAATTAACATGGACTCAGCTGCAATTATGACTGCATTTTTCTTTCATACCAAAGGGGTAATCATAATCCTTATATCGAAGAAGAACAGACAACACAATGGCCAACAGAAAAAAAGGACAAAAGGGCAAACAACGATCTACAAAACATGCACATAAAATTAAAGATCGAGTAACACGAACCCCACTAAAAACCGGGGTGAACTGCGGAAGGGTGAGCAGTTCCTGCTCCACCAGAGGCACCCGTCGTGTTAATCTAGTTAAAAACACGATGATAAGTCATGAATGAGGAAAGGACCGGGAAGTGTATGCGACAAGTGGAACATATCCGTGGTCATTTGTGACACAGATATTCTATAGCGGTCAACCAAGTCATGATGGCGACCGTAAAACTTTCGAAGTGATGACTTCAACTTTACCAAGATGAACCCTTGCTTCAGTAGCTTCCTTGTTAGCAGCAACCCTCTATCAAGGAAATCCTGATATTAACCACAAGCTCTGGAATATCGTATCAACTGAGAGATATATACTCCATATGCAGGTGCTGCTGTAATGTTACTACATATAAATGGAAAGTTCACAATGGGAAAATTGAAATCATCTCTTTTGTCGTAAAGGTTCATTTTCATCCCTCACTGTCAGTTTCGAGGTGTAGGTCAAGGTATGAAGAAGACCTATCTGTATCTGTGGTATCCGTTATTCCAAGCTCAATAGGATAGATGCGATCTACGAAATCATCAAGCCTATTATTAAAAATGAGTTGAAAACATACTTCGAAAAGAAAACAGAGGTGGCTATAATTAGATCAAGCGCATGTTGGCTGAGGGAAGGGGAACGTAACTCAATTTTTTTCTTTAATTTAGACAGAAGAAACTATATTAATAAATCAATACAAACCCTAGTCACAGATAGTGGGCACACAGTCTCTATGTTTACAGATGTGTTAAATGAGCAAAACAAATTCTACAGCTCACTTTATTCAAATAAAGAAACAGAATATAATTTAAATGTTCACTTAGTTGACAATTTTTTTCCGGATGATGCCGAAATTCCAAAATTAAATGAAAATGAAAAAGAATCTTGTGAAGGTATGATATCTGAGAAAGAATGTGCTAAAGCTATCAAACGTAGAATGGAAAATCACCAGGAACTGATGGTCTTCCAGTCGAATTTTACAAAGTATTTTGGAAAAACATTAAACAATTGGTAATGGATTCATTTTCATATAGCTATGAAAATGAAAACATGTCAATTTCACAAAAACAAAGCATTATTACATTATTATCCCAAAAAAGTTAATGATATAAGATTCCTAAGAAAACTGGAGACATATATCTTTACTAAATACAGACTATAAGATAATGACAAAATGTATTGCGACACGATTAAAAAATATTCTTAAGCAAATTATTAACATAAAACAGTCCGGTTTTATAAAGGGTCGATATATAGGTGATAATATTAGAAGTCTTCTAGAGGTTATAGATCTTGCAGAGGAAGAGAACCTTTCATGTATTGTTTTGTCAATAGACGTTGAGAAAGCATTTGATACAATCAGTTGGAAATTAAAAAAAAATGTCTTTCCTTTTTTAATTTTGGTGAATCATTTCAGCAATGGATAAAAGTATTTTTCACTGACATAACCAGCTGTGTATTAACTACTGGGTGGACTACACAATTGGTTTCTGTGTCTCGTGGTGTTCGTCGAGATATCCGATTTCTCCTTATTTATTTAGTTTATGTGCAGAAATTCTAGGAATAGCCATAAGGCAATCGAAAGATATAAAGAGTTTTTGTTATAAAGGAAAAGAGATAAAACTGTCTCAATATGCAGACGATACACACATTTTATTTGACGATTGTCAAAAATCGGTCCGCAATACAGTAAATTTATTAAATAATTTTACAAAAAATAGTGGGTTGAAAGTTAATCATAATAAATCGGAATTAGCGCCACTGGGTCGATCTCGAATGGAAATTTGCACACATAATTGCTCACCATGTATGCAAATTACAGTTGAAAAAATATTGGGAATCACTATACCAACAAATGGAAAATATGAAGACTTGATAAAGTTAAATTATGATGAGAAAAGGGTAGAAATAAAAAATATCATTCAGTCGTGGAGTAAAAGAAGCTTGACTTTATTTGGAAAGGTAACAATTATAAAAAGCAGCTAACATATCTCTTATCTGTATTACCAAATGCAGGACAAACTACCTTAAGGATATTGATAGCTTAATTTTCAATTTTCTGTGGGATAATAAACCGCCAAAATTAAAGAGGGAAGTAATTTTACAAAAGACAAATCAAGGAGGTTTAAACATCACTGATATATATACTTACAGCAAATCTGTGAAATTTCAGTGGGTCAAAAAGCTGTTGGATAGTTCATTTGAAAGCTCTTGGAAGGATATTATAAAATTGCGATATCACATATTTAATCAAAATTTTATTTTTAATTGTGATCTAAATACATCTGATATTGACAACATAACAATGAAAGATATATTTTGGACAGATTTGTTGAAATTTATCTTTGAATTAAAATCAAAAGAAAAGATACCTCTTAATGTTGGCAGTATTATTTGGTATAATTCATCTCTAAAAATTGAAGGAAAAACACTTTTTTACAAAGAATTGTTTGATAATAATATCATATTTATCAAAGATATCTTAGATGAGAAAATAAATCTAAAACTTATGATGAATTAAAATATCAGTTTAATTGCAAACTTAACTTTTTGAATTACTTTAGTCTAATATCCATGATTAAAAGTAAAAATGTAACCAACATAACAAATGCAGAATATAGAAGCCATTTAATTAACATAATTCTGAATTCCAAGAGCTTATCAAAGGAAATATATAACAAACTTAGCCAACTAGAAGTTTAGAAGTTGATTCAATAAAAGGCATTTCTAAGTGGAAATCAGATATGGAGACAGATATTAATTTCAGTGACGTCTTCTGTAATTTATATTTTGTCACAAATGATTCGAAACTAAATAATTTCCAGTACAAATTTCTTCATAGAGCTTTACCGACAAACACATTCTTGGTTAAAATTGGGATAAAGAATTCGGACCTTTGTAACTTTTGTAAAAGTGCCTCTGACTCAATTCTTCATTATATCAGGCTTTGCCCTGTAGTAAAACTGTTTTGGAATCGGATAAAAACCTGGTTAGAAGAAATATTTGATATCCCTATTGAGTTGAATATGGCAAATATTGTGTTTATTACAAATGTCAATGAATATCCATTCGAGATCATCGAATTTGTGATGCTATTCACAAATTATTATACCCATTGGTGCAAGTGGTCAAATAATTTGCCAACAATAGAAGTACTTAAAGCAAAATTAAAAAGTAGGGAAAAAATGGAGAGATCAAATTCAATCTTTAAGGATAAGTTGAAAGACCATGAGGATAGGTGGCTGAAAATACTGTAATTTAGCATTGGTATTGCTGTTCTATACCATTAGCAGAGACAAATTATATAAACTATTTGTAACAGTTTTATCATTCTGATCATTGTAAACTGAATTTTTAGATTAATTTATATATTTATAAACATATAATGGTTTGGGGGGATTAGGGTGGTAATTACGATTACAATTGATTTCAGGAAAAAGTTGCTATGTGCTGAGCACACAAATAACAATAACTGTCATTTACACCTATAATATGTTTGTCTTGTTCTGTGCATGTGATGTGATGAATGTGTTGTCTGTAAAAAAAATGAAAATTTACCAAAAAAAATAATAGAAAAGAAAAGAAAAGAAGCCTATAATTATTTAGTGAAAGGACATCATATATATAGCGGAATGTGACAGACGTGTATTTGGGTTTTACGTTTGAATATACAGAGCTTGCAGTAATTTGGAGTAACTTTTAATGGTCGGTTTTAAGAAATGGGTAAGGTATATTTAACAGTGTTTGCTCTTTTAGTTCTGCAATGCAAATGTATACTAGTTAATAAGTAGGGGGGTTATGATGTGTAACCTACTTTCGACAATATTTCAGTTATATCGTGGAGGTCAGTTTTATTGGTGGAAGAAACCGGAGTACCCGGAGAAAACCACCTACCAGTCGCAAATATGATCACATAATACTGTACGAATACATCTCGCCTGAATCGAATTCGAACTCACAACGTTAGTGGTTATAGGCACTGATAGTTAATAAGTAATTTCTCAAATATAGAGTTTTGACCAATTATTTTGTTTCTGTAAATATTATTAGTACATTATATGTAGTTAATGATAGTTTTAATGTTGTACTTCCGTTATGATTATGGTTCTGTTTGTTGAACTCCTCATTCAACTTTATTGCATTTGTTGAGGAAAGCATTTTACTCAGTAAATACTCTTATAATGCATTATCACATAAGGATGTATTGAATACATATTGTCTCGAAACAATAATAATAGGGATTACGGGTTATGATGTTTAACGCCACTTTCAACAATATTTCACTTATATCGTAGCAGTCAGTTTTATTGGTGGATGAAACCGGAATACCCGGGAAAAACCACCATCTTGCCGAAAGTCACTGACAAACTTGATCACATAATGTTGTATAAAGTACACCTCGCCATGAGCGGGATTCGAACTCACAACATTAGTGGTGATAGGCACTGATTGCATAGGTAGTTGTAAATCTAATTACCATACGATCACGACCACGACGGACCCTCAATAATAATAGGTTCTGAATGTAATAGGTAGATGTAAATATAGTTAACCAATAATGGCGGTATTGGATACCTCGTGTTAAACAGATAGCAAGAATTTGTGATACAACAAGACGTACCTGCATATAATATCCAGTCAGTAGAAGAAACGCCATACAGTATATATGTGCTCAAATATGATAACATTCCTAACAAGGTAATCATTTCGTCTTTTAATCCACCACACATAGTATGCATTATTTTCAATATGATAACTCCACCTATAAACGAAACAAAACTGGCTCCAGCACCATACCATCCGATATGCTCTGACGTCCAACAAAATGGCATCCCTAACTGGTATAATGTTAGTATTGAAATAACTACACAATGAGGTATGTAAAAAAGACAGTATGACAAAAATTCTAAAACAAATGTAACCAATTTGTACGGTTTATTCATATTGTGGTCGTTCAGACAAAATGAAAACAATTCTAAAGTTATTTCTTTAATTCGTAATTTAGCAAGTTTATCAGGCGGTCTCCATGAATCAAGGAGTGTAAATTGCACAAATATGCACATGAATAAAAACAATCCGGTAGAGATCAGGTAAGGATCCGTAAAACCGATTAGTTGTATAAGATAACCAGTTCCAATCTGAAAAGCTACGACTCCAATGGCTGACAAAGCATCATACAAAGTCATCATAAAAGATCTGTCTTTCCCTCTTGTCGTAATGTCGGCTAGAATAGCAAAATTAGTAATTTGGTATGCATAAAATGAACCAGCTAGACCAAATATACCACAAGCTACCGTATAATAATATAAATTCATATTTCTGTAAACAATTACAGTTTTGAAAACAAATGAAAGTAATGTTATTATTAAGTTCCACATTAATACGGGTTTCCTTCCTATTCTGTCAGCTATCGGTCCCACAATTATGAGAACCGGAAGTGCTACTCCAGCTTCCGCTAATTGCATATACCAAGACCAATCAGAAGACAGTTCTTGAAGCCTGTCGTCCGATGACGTTGAGTTTTGAACACAAGTTTTTGCTTCTATTTTCGAGTAATTCTTTGCTTCAGTATTTGAATTGTTCTTGTATTGATTCTTTAAATAAGAGTATACAAATTGTGGTTCAATCGTTGTCGTGATTGTAAGGGCACAGTTATATATCAGAGAATACAGCATTATTTTCACTCTTGTATTCATACATTCCTTCGTTGTTTCAGATGGCTTTGCTAGTAATGGTTGCTGGTCACTTTCCATAATCTATTTTGTTAACTTAATGCAATTATTTAACTTAATTCTCACAATTAATATGTGCACTTGTTAATAACATTTTTCTGTAATGATATTATCTCTGTTGTTCTATAGATAGAAGATAGTGTGTACAAATATACATCAATATAAATCTAGCCCTTCGGTTATAGGTAAATATTAATCAATACACTTTGACATGGGGGACAGTACGTATGTCACTCTAGATCTCATTGATGCTTAGTGTGCATGTACTAGTATCTTCCTGCAGTAAAATTTGTACTATGTACCTTAAATGACAATGGTAAAATCTAGTTCACCCAATTTATTGCAGAACAAACTGTTCCTACAGATGTCATATTTAACTTGACGTTAAACAACATTAAACTAATTACCATAGTGCAAATGTTTGATAGTAATCATTTACCAGGAATGAAAACAAAGTTCCCACATTCACCTCACATTTAAACCTGCAAAACAAAATGTTCATGACAAATGTTCAATGAAACCTAGTCGTGAAACATGTACAAATATAAATTTTGCGGGTTAAACCCGAATCTAAAGACATCCGCTTATCATGGAAATAATGCTATATACTATTTGCTCTCCTTGCGACTTATTCTTATTACCACTTTGGTCTGTTCAAACTTTGTTTTATTCAATTAATCCCCTTTTTATTCTGTCAATGTAAATTTCAGTTATTAGGCCTATACAAGTGCCTCCATTTCACCGGTTTAATGATTTTTTATAAGGTTGTTCTCGTCATAAATACAGATAAAATACAAACCACTGGACGATTAACAAGAATATAACAGAATCCTGTTTAGGCTCTTTGGTTTACTTGATACCAAGAACTTTTAAGTTATTTGGCATTCCGTTTATTTGATCATGAATGTACGGTGTACCCGATGAACGTGTCTTGCGCTATAAATAAGATATCTACGTTTGTATTGTCTTCAATTTCTTTTGATCTGTATTTCATGTAATACAACTTAGCTATTTTCTTTTTCAGGTAGGGCTAAATGCATATTTTTCTTATGGGAGGTATTCATGTAAAGGCAGACATTCTTAAGAAGAGCTTGAAGATACCAAAGGGGTAATCAGAATCCGTATATCGACAACACAATGGCCAACAGAACTAGAGGCTCAGTGGGCTGATCATGTGTCGCTTACCTTTCATTCTGTTTTGAGGAAGCTTAATACAGAACCTTCCATAGGGGGATCCATCAAGTTTCAGTCAGTTCATTTGGCTAAGTAGTTTCAGAGAAGAAGATTGTTAGAAATCGACCAACCAGAAAAAGAATTGCCTATGGCAGCCATGTTTGTTAACAGATCGGGATGAAAGTAGCAATCTTTATAGAGGAACTTCCATAGATGCTTCCTACCAAGTGTCGGTTTAATTGGCTAAGCAGTTTCAAGGCAGAAGATTATTAGATATCGACCAATCTGAAACAAGATTTGCCTGTGGCGTCTATGTTTGGGAACGAATCGGGACAAAATGAGCAATATTTATAGAGGACCTTCTATAGATGCTTCCTACCAAGTGTCGGTTTAATTGGCTAAGCAGTTTCAAGGCAGAAGATTATTAGATATCGACCAATCTGAAACAAGATTTGCCTGTGGCGTCTATGTTTGGGAACGAATCGGGACAAAATGAGCAATATTTATAGAGGACCTTCTATAGATGCTTCCTACCAAGTGGCGGTTCATTTGGCAAAGTGGTTTCAGTGAAGATTGTTAGAAATGGATCAATCAGAAACAAGAATGGCCTGTGGCGGCCATGTTTGTTAGCGGATCGGAACGAAATGAGCCATCTTTATAGAGGACCTTCCATAGATGCTTCCTAACAAGTTTCGCTTTATTTGGCAGAGTGGTTTCAGAGGAGAAGATTTTTAGAAATCGACAGATCAGAAAAAGAATTGCCTGTGGTGGCCATGTTTGTTAACAAATTGGAACGAAATGAGCAATCTCTATAGAGGACCTTGCATGGATGCTTTCTACCAAATTTCAGTTCATTTGGCAAAGTGGTTTCAGAGGAGAATATTTTTTAGAAATCAACCAATCAGAAACAAGAATGGCCTGTGGTGGCCATGTTTGTTAACGGATCGGAACTAAATGAGCAATCTTTATAGAGGACCTTCCAAGAATGCTTCCTACCAAGTTTCGATTTATTTGGCCCAGCGGTTTCAGAAGGGAATATTGTTTTAGAAATCAACCAATCAGAACCAAAAATGGCATGTGGCGGCAATGTTTGTTAACGGACCAGGACGAAATTAGCAAACGTTATAGAAGACCTTCCATAAATGCTTCCTACCAACTTTCAGTTCGTTTGGCCAAGCCGTTTCAGAGGGGAAGATTTTTAAAAATCGGCCAATCAGAAACAAGAATTGCCTGTGGCGCCCATTTTTGTTAATGGATCGGGACAAAATGAGCTATCTTTATAGAGGACCTTCCATAGATGCTTCCTACCAAGTTTCAGTTCATTTGACTGAGGGGTTTCAGAGGAGAAGATTAAAATATGAAAAGTTAGCGGACGACAGACGACGGACGCCAAGTGATGGCAAAAGCTCACATTGGCAAGGTGAGCTAAAAGGTACATAAGGACAAAAAGATAAAATAACACCATTAAAACCTTAAAATTAAAGTAAAAGAATAAAATTATGCTATGTTTCGAAAAAGCATTGGTGACGTACCTACAGCGCATTTTTATTCCAAAATGTAGACAGATCTCCCTTTCTTTGACATTTTATGCGACTTCAGCATGTCAAATTTGACACAATATTAGCTTTGATTTCATGTCATATAATGACCGTGGTCTGTATGGTAGAGTACCGATTTACACCAGAAGCGTTAATGCTTACAGACAGCCAGACAACTCTGGGGATGTTTACAGCCAGTTCGTTATAAATAGTCTGACCTTTCTCCTACAATAAGTCTGGTAGTCCCGAATTAATTGCAATTTATTAAAAATGATGCTTAGCCTTCGCGAGCACATGGGTTCACATCCGGTATTAGTGGGGTCCGTCGTGTTGTTCATCTCTTTTTTTTAATATAGTTTTCTGTGTTGTATTTTATGTTTTGTTTGTCTTTGTACTGTGTCTTGTGTTCCCAATGTTGCCAGTTTACTGGATTGTCCATTCTTGATAGCCCATTCTTGATTGTCCATTCTTGATTGCCCATTCTTGATTGTCCATTCTTGATTGCCCATTCGTTGTTTTCTTTCGTTTATAAATTAAACATAATAATCTACATGTCGTATTATTCTGTGAACTGATATAATCTTAAAAATCATAAATGCAAAACAAAATATTAGAACATTCAATAATTCATTTTAATGTCAATCATCTTTTGTATCAACTTTCTGTATAGCTGGTGTTTCTACTTCGAGTACAGTATCGACGTTGTGTACATACACACATGTCATTCCCCTAAAAACATAATAAAAATGTACAAATATTAAAAAATCCAACAACAATGTTCAACATGTACTAAGTTTCTGGACTCGACAAATGATAAATCGTCCATTGCTGTTAACTTTATCATATTAATCCTAGTATATTGCAAAACCGCTCAACCGAATGCAATACAATTTGAGAAGGGGAGATATGTATTTGTACAAATGATTTCGTTCGTCTTTCGGGGTAGGGCTGGTAGGAGGCATAAAGGGGCTCTTGTTTGGTTCTGTGTTGTTATCTCTATTCATGTATAAATAAATTCATTTTTAAAAATTATTTTCAATCATGAAATATCATTGTATATTTAGTATTTCTACCAAATTATATTATTGACACACAAGTATATTGACCCGCATCTGTGGTGTAGTGGTTAGCGTGATCGCATCGAGTGTGGTAGATCGTGGGTCCAAGTGCTGGTGGAATCAAACCAAAGACTATTACATTGGTATTTGTTGCTTCTCCGCTAAGGGATAGGAGCAAATACTGGTTGACCCGGTATCAGGATAATGTGTACAAGTGGAGCGAGTATAACTTATTCTTGCAAAGATATATCTAAAAAAAATCATTTAGCGCTAAACAACAATCAGTCACTCATTTACACCATTATTCATTGTTATATATTTATTATTTCTACCAAATATTATTACTTACACTAGTATGATAAATGCGATAAATGCGAAGCTAGCCATTACAAAAAACACTAATCCATTATAAAATGTGAGAGTTTGTTCGTAAATATTGTTGAATAGCGTTGATCCACCAAGTTTGCTCACTGCTTCTACTGGGTAAACATTGGAAAATAATACTCCTGTAAAATGAAAATTACTTATAAAAGCGGTTGGCTTAGTAAATACGTCATTGATAAGTTCACTCCCGGTTTTTAGCGGGGTTCGTGTTACTCGATCTTTAGTTTTATGTGTATGCATTGTAGATCGTTGTTTGACCTTTTGTCCTCTTTCTTTTGGCCATTATGTTGTCTGTCCTTCTTAGATTTACGGATTCTGATTACCCCTTTGGTATCTCGAATTTCTTCTTATGCCACATGTAGTGATGATAGGAGCAATAATCACATATATATTTGGTTTTCTACTCCATTTAAGGTAAGAAGAAGCAGGGTCGTAGAATTTTCTACCTCTTATTGATTTTATGTTCCTCCGATCTTCCTGCGTTTTACATATTATTCATCAGTGATTTTAACCTTTTGTGTATATGTACAGTGACTTGTGCATTATCGTTTTATATAACTGAAGCATTCAGACATATTATACAGTATTCATGAAACACTGAAGTTGTTCTTCGTATTGCCATGTTAAATTGGAAATAATATGTACATAATAGTTTGAGGCAAAGCGAAACGAACATCGTATTATTTCATGTCTTATTTACGTTGTTTTTGTTTGTTTGCGAGTGGTGATTTTCGACACGTGTTGTGTTGTTGTTTTTCCTTCGTATTGTGTGCACTGTGCTGCCAGTTTCTCTGGATTGCCCATTTTTTTATTGCGCCTTCGATATTATCTAATGTTTATTTTCTTGATAGAATGTCTGATAACGTCTTGTTTGTGCTAAAGATGCCGAATTACCTTGTTTATCTTTATGTACCAATTTTGATAAAAATGCTTTTAACAGTGGCATTGGAAGCATTCGAAGGATGCCAACCGCTGTTGCTGAAAAACATAATTAGAAAACTGGAGTATAATTCTACATCAATGCGAAATCTTTTGGTATCCAAAGGAATAAAAGCATATATATCTAATTTAGTGCACACGACGTGTTTCTGGAATAACCTTCATGGAGTACGCCCAATGTCAAAAGACTGCAAAGCCAAATGTCAGTGTTGATGTATAAATGATATACATTGTACCTTCTATATATTTTAACAACTGACTATTCATTAGTAACTTCTCTTTCGGTCTTGCTGAACTGTTTATTTAGCAACCAGATGTAGTGGTGAATTAAGCATTACAGATAATCATAAAGATACTGTGAATCGACCATAATTCTTTTTCCCCCATCGAATTGTAGCTAAAAGAAACGAAATAAGATGTCAAAAATAGGATAAGGATACACGGGAGGATGTGAATTTACAAAAATGACATGTTGGCAAATCTTAGTCACGGGGGTTATTAGATAATAAATATAATAAATAACAAATAATTAGTATTCTGTACTTGGGAAATTCGGTCAACAAAGCATGATAGATGAACAAAATAATTGATTGCATATATTCGCATAGATGACACTTATTATTCAACGATAGAAGAGCTGAATGATGTACGAGAAGAGTGATTTATGAATATTCATTAGTACATCACACTTTTTCACATTGGTATACATTAATTTACCTATCTATATTGATATTGATTAGTGTTAAGGTTATGGTATTTAACGCCATCAGCGGGATTCGATCTCACAACATTAGCGGTGATAGGCACTGATTGCACAGGTAGTTGTAAATACCGTACGATCACGACGACCCCTCCTGATTTTGATGTTACGGTGAAGGTGGTTATTGAAAGCATAAAACTTGTCTTACCTATGTATAACAACCTGTCATCTGTTGATAGCCCAAACAGTAGAAAACAGCCAGCGCAAGATACAAGGCCACATATAGCAATTATTTCATCTTTTAAACGAAGGCAACATGTATGGAAGCATTTCAAAGCAATAGTGCCAGTAATAAACATGACGAAATCAGTTCCAGCCCCATACCATCCGATGTGTTCCGAAGTCCAACAAAATGGTGCACCAAGTTGATAAATTGTCTTCAAGGAAAACATCCCACAAAGAGAGATATAATAAAGACAGTATATACAAAAATATATTAAGAAAGATCTTAGATTTCTGCTCACATTCTGACTATTTGTACACAACGAAAATACTTGGTCTGGGATTTCCTGAATATTTAATTCCGAATGTTCTTGTTTCTGCTTCCATTCATCAGTAAGTGTAAAGCATATCAAGATCAACAGGGCTAAGACCAAACCTGATGTAATGAGAAACGGGTATGTGAACCCTACTAGTTGTATTAAATATCCTGTACCAATTTGTGAACTGACAGTTCCTATGCCTAATAATGTGTCGTAAATAGTCAGCGTCAGCGACCTCTCTTTACCCTTTGTTGTTGCGTCTGCTAAGAGGGCCAGATTTGCCAAATGGAATGTGTAAAACGAACCGGAAAGTCCAAGTATACCACACGCAATAACGTAAAAATATAAATTCATATTTCTATAAACAATTACCGTTTTGCAAACAAATGAGACAAATGATATTGTTACATTCCATAACAGAAGTGGTTTTCTTCCAATTTTGTCCGCCAATGGACCAGCAAAAATTAATACCGGAAGTGCAACTCCAGCTTCCGCTAACTGCATGTACCAGGACCAATCAGATGCTAATCCACTAATTCTATCATCTGAAGAAGTAGACGAATTGTCTAAACATTCTTTTGATACGTGTTTGGTTGTTGTATTTGCCTCAGTATAATTAGAATCGTTCCTCAAGTAGGCATATATGTACTGTGGTTCAGCCATTCCAGAAATTTGAAATGCACAACCAAATATCACAACATAAAGTACCACTTTAGTTCTTATACCAATACATTCAGTATTATTTTCGTCCTCCTTTTCTAACAGTGGTTTATCCTCATCCATTGTATTTGGTATCAAGAAGAGTTTGAAGATACCAAAGGGGTAATCAGAATCCGTATATCAACAATATCACTCATATTATAACCATAGATATATGACACAATTTTGGACATGAAATTGATGTACACAGATAGAGTGTAGCTTTATCCTTGAGTCAATATTTATGTTAAGCACGTGCCATTGTTTGTATTTATCAGCTGTAATATTATATAAGAAGTCAAAATGTCGCCTGACTATTTATGATTTTCTTTTTTTATGCTCCCCAAAACATTTCAGGGGAACATAAATGAAGTCGTGACCTCCGTCAATTTCAAACAAATGGTTTACGGTTGATATCTTGAGTTATGTTAGTATGTGCTTCTCTCTGGTAGAATCTGATTGATAATGTTTACAAAATGTATGTCAAGCTCTTTTTTGACCATGACTGGCATGGAGTTATGCTCCATGAAAATGTTCTAAATATCACAAGTATTGTTTCCGAATGATTCTTAAGTTTCGTTTGTCAAATAATCAAAACAAGATCAAGTTCGATTTTGACGGTAATGCATTTTACCGCCTTTGAGTTATGTCTATTGAAAATCGGCAAAATAACAAATATATTGGTTTCCATATATTATTTTACACAAACTTTTATTCTCTTTACAAAGGAAACAAGTCATATGCATTTAAGAGGATGATGACTTACCGTTCCCGAGTTATTCTATTGAAAATGAGAACAATTGGTTTGCCTGTGATGACCTCCGTTTCAGGTTAAAAAAAACCATGATTCTGTTATTGTGCTTACTAATGAAAATAAATTGCAGGTCAAATTCTGTTTGTATAATGCAATCCCTAAGTTTGATGAAGCTATGTCCGTTCGAAATTATTTGCATCCACATAACAAATTATAATTCACTCGGTACGAAGTAATATTATCTAGATATCTATACTTTTCACAACGTGATACAGATCAGTTTACCTTTGAAGATTATACCGTGCACTGTTACATAGTAGAGCCCCGCGAATACATGAAAATGTTTTTTTATAAGTTAAAAGGACCACGCTATAAACAAATAAAAACATTTACACTATACTGATTTTGTATTCAGTAATATCAATTAGCTAACGTAGACAGGACACCCCGCAAAAATCAAATAGGTGATTTTATTTGGAAGGTTAATTATGTTTGAAATTAAAAGGCGCTATTGCAGTTGACCGTGGACTATAGTGTGTAACGTGTTTGGAGAGTATAACGTTCCTGGCACGCTACCCATGAATATAGCCGACATACTGATCGCTGGACGTTAAGCAATAATCAATTAATCAATCGATTATTCGCGTGATCATAAAGTGGTGGAGACTGTGATCGTATGGTGGTTGAATTGACAACTACCTATGCAACCAGTTCCTATCACCATTGGTGTTGTGGATTCGACTCCCGCTCATGGCGAGGCGTACAACATTCTGTGATAAAGTTTGTTAGTGACTTGGGCCAGGTCGGTGGTTTTCTCCGCGCCCTCTTTTTCCCCCACCAATTAAACTGACCTCCACGATATAACTGAAATAGTGTTGAAAGTGGCGTTAAGCATTATAAAACCAACCAACCCATTATCATGTATTTAAAACGTAATCACAATTGAGTGGTTGTTTGATTGGTATTAACGCCAACTTTAGCAGTATTTCAGCTATATCGTGGCGTTAATCGCAATTGACGATATGATCTACAGAGAGACATGAACAATTATACATTACTGATATTTTATACTATATTATTTAATTGTAAAGCCACTTTAATCAAAATAGCGTATTCCAATGTAAATTCTTGTTCGATAATGATTTAATCATCATCAACAAAATTGCCAATAAAATAATAATAATAGCAAAAGCAATCTTTTTCCAGGAAATTGGCTCGTCGGGAGTTATTGTGTCGTCAGTAATTATTGTGTCGTCAGGATGATGATAAAGAACCTGAAATAAAAATGAAAATTAAAACACATTAATTAGAAAAGTTTGAAGACACAACAGGGAAATCAGAATCCGTAAATCGAAGAAAGACAGAGAATACCATGGTCAATCAACGGCAATTAACAAAACAACAAACAATGATCAACAAAACACTACATAGAAAACTAAAGATTGAACAACAGGACTCCACTAAAACAAAGGGGGAAGATCAGACGGAAAATATATATACTAAGAGGGGAGATCAGACGGACACATATATGTACTAAGGGGGAAGATCAGACGGACAAATATATATACTAAGGGGGAAGATCAGACGGACACATATATATACTAAGGGGGGAGATCAGACGGACATATATATATACTAAGAGGGGAAATCAGACGGACACATATATATACTAAGGGGGAAGATCAGACGGACAAATATATATACTATAAGATTGAACAACATGACTCCACTAAAACAAAGGGGGAAGATCAGAGGGACAAATATATATACTAAGGGGGGAGATCAGACGGACACATATATATACTATAAGATTGAACAACATGACTCCACTAAAACAAAGGGGGGGGGGGAGATCAGACGGACACATATATATACTAAGGGGAAAGATCAGACGGACACATATATATACTAAGGGAGAAATTCAGACGGACACATATATATACTAAGGGGGAAGATCAGACGGACAAATATATATACTAAGAGGGGAGATCAGACGGACACATATATATACTAAGGGGGAAGATCAGACGGACAAATATATATACTATAAGATTGAACAACATGACTCCACTAACACAAAGGGGGAAGATCAGAGGGACAAATATATATACTAAGGGGGGAGATCAGACGGACACATATATATACTAAGGGGAAAGATCAGACGGACACATATATATACGAAGGGTGAAGATCAGACGGACACATATATATACTAAGGGGGAAGATCAGACGGACACATATATATACTAAGGGGGGAGATTAGACGGACATATATATATATATACTAAGGGGGAAGATCAGACGGACAAATATATATACTAAGGGGGAAGATCAGACGGACACATATATATATACTAAGGAGGAAGATCAGACGGACATATATATATATACCAAGGGGGAAGATCAGACGGACACAACTATATACTAAGAGGGGAGATTAGACGGACACATATATATATACTAAGGGGGAAGATCAGACGAACATATATATATACTAAGGAGTAAGATCAGACGGACACATATATATACTAAGGGGGAAGATCAGACGGACACATATATATATATATATAATATAAGATTGAACAACAGGACTACACTAAAACAAAGGTGGAAGATCAGACGAACACATATATATATACTAAGGGGAAAGATCAGACGGACACATATATATACTAAGGAGGAAGATCAGACGGACACATATATATACTAAGGAGGAAGATCAGACGGACACATATATATACTATAAGATTTTATATGTGATGTGTTGTAACTTGGGGGTTTAAATCTTGTATTTCTGTGGAATACATATTTAATATATAATATAAATTATAATATGCATAGAAGGATGGCAGCATGAAACATTCATCCACTATGCAATGTGTATTGCAGTGTGCTAACATAATACTTTGATTCAGTAAGCAATACGTCTAAAAAGTGTGGAAACATGATACATTGATTTAACATACATAATATATAGAAGCACAGTAACATGAGGAATTGATTCAATATACAGTATGCTGACGAGATTTGAATAAAGGGTACAAAACAACAAAACTTTAAACACAACACTAAGTCGCATATAAACTAGGATCAACACTTGGACTTCCGGGTGGATTGGCATATTCTCAATTATTAATTGCTTAATGTAGTAACTCGAGCACTGATTCTTTATTTCATATTAACTGATAACTAATTATGGATGCAAAAACTGGAGCAATGAAAGTTTAGAGATACCAAAATGATAATCATATGCCGTAAATTGAAGACAGAGAGACAGACAATATAATGACCAAATGGAATAGGGTGAACTGAAAAACGTTACGCAAAGAAAGCACAAAGAAAAGAGATTGAACAACAAAAAATCATCTGAAAACTGATGGTGAACTCAAGTGATCCGAAAGGGTAAGCAGCTCCTGCTCTTGTAGTGTATCCCGTCAACATCCAATGAACCACATTGGGAATATTGATATCATCTCTTTTGTCACAACGTTTCTTCCTCAATCGGCCCTCGCTATCAATATGTAGATGTAAGTCAAGGTAAGAAGCAGACCACTCTGTATCTGTGGTATTCTTTATTTAAAGTTCAATGAGATTGATGCCAACAACAAAAATACTAATCTTTGAATTATAGAGTGAAATATATTATCTAAATAGGATCAGAGTTTTGTTTTTTTAACAAAATAAGATGTGCCCCTTCCTAAGACAATATATTTGCACCTACGATGGCCTTATAGTTTTTCTTTTTGTGAAACAAAGTCGAACTAGTTATTTTAATCTGTCTTTTAACTTAGAGTGAGAAATAGTTGCAGAGAAGTCAAATGTTTTATTGATATTGTTTGAGGAGATAGACCTTGATTGTATGTATGTTTCTACTCAAAGAAATTTATATTTTTTCAAGAAGCTACTATATGAATACAAATATTAATCATAAAACATTTATTGAAGACAAACCTGGGTCATCAGCTCAAGAACTGGGTTATCTAACTCTGGTAAGGTTGTAGAAATATATGAACCAGTTGGATCGAAATCTGTGCAATAATTTGCTATGGATTTAAAGCGGGTATCTATTAAACCAAGGTGATTCCTAAATCGTGTTTGACGATCAATATAATTACTGTCATTTAATCGTTGTTTGTCGGCATGTGTCAGGACTCCATAAACTGGTATTTCTGAAAGTAATATGAGAAAATTTGTTTGCATTTGGCAAAGCAATTTTCATAGTGATAAACAAATATTGCTGGAAAATTTTCATTCTTGTGTGTTTCCTATTGTATCAGTCTGGCCAATTTGATAAGCACAAATAAACATATATGAAGTAACAACAATACTACAAAAAAGTATATATTAATGTACTGTGTGAATATTAATAAGGCAGGCATAAGTCTGGTTAGATCCACAAATAAAATTAAGTATTAGGTATGATGTGATAAGATTTGCCCATATCAGCTGCTTTGAACACAAACGAAATGAGGTCAAATTATAAGTCATGGACATGTTATCTAATCGCCTCTTCTTTGAATTAAGGTGAACAATTGTGACAAACATGAGACATTTTAATCAAAAGCGGTTTTTGCATACACCTAGATTTGTATATGCAAATACCACTGATCACACTATGCATAATTAAACATTTTATTCATTGGTGCGACATTCAAGGGAAGTAATAAAGTTGTCAAATATAAAATTGTAATTACGAATTGTGTGGTAAGCGGTAATCAGACATCAAAGTCTATTAAAAATAATTTGAACTTTATTAAGACAGTTTTTTTTATATTAATTAAAGGAATAAAACGGCAACAATTGCTGACGTCATAATATGGCTGTTTAGTAAATGTAGTCGAAGGGTAATCGAGAAAAAAAAAGTTCATATACATGTAGATGCTTAAAAGTAAAAAAGTAGTTAAATAAATACACAGATATGTTCAGAAGCATTGCCAGTTATGATATAATGTGGGTTGATCGCTCCCACATCAGCGAAATTACAAAAACAGTCAAACTTCCCAAAATCGCATTGCATTTCTTGTTCGTTTCACTCACTACGTTTGTGAAACTTGACTGGTTTTATTCTACTTAGAACTATATTCAGGATATATTGATAGCATTTCATACTTTGGAAATATTGCTGAAAATGTAAGTATGACATAAAGTGACATTGACCAGTCAATTAATATTATCATACTTTAGAGTGTACATTACCTCTGCTTCCTTTCTTTGCTGTTTCTCTGATGGCTCTCAGTAAACTTTCTGGTAGAGGCGGAATACCATTAGCTGTACACACAACAATGATACGATCAACCCTTGCGTTCTCTGATCTCTTGTTATACAATAGTCTCAACTTCCGAATATTCTGTCCGTTGTTGAAATAATTTTGACGTACACTGTTTAAGTCTTCCCTTTCTTTGAGCTTTCCATTGAACAAAATGCTAAGCATCTCTTTGTTAATTTCACTTTCATCATCTTCCAACCCAGTTATATCAAGAAACGTTGGCATTAACGCAAGGTTGTTGCTATCTTCTATGTAAGCCTGCTTAGGATAACTGAAATAACAAAGTACTGGAAAGTAGGTTCGGGATTCGCTATGGAATCAAAAAGACAATACAAATATGTATCACCATATTTCTGTAAGAAAACAAAAACAGAAGACAGGAATATAAAATTCGCCGAAATTTGCCTTACAAGAAAACGCATAATGTAATGAAACAAAACATTTTTTTTTATTTTAGACAAAAAAATGTATAGTGGGCAATTCTGATAAAATTCCAGTTCGAGAAATTTGTGGAAAATACTATCATATTTGTATTATTGCAAATTTTTGCGAGAGTTCGCAGTGTGCCATCTACTGGATTGTAATATTTGTACTGTCCCCTATAATGGGTATTTTACCATTATCATATAAAGTGTTGCGCTTCTATACAGAAGGTTATGTATGGTATATACTGGATATCATTTGTTATCTTTCTCCGGGAACTCCGGATTTACCCACCAATAAAACTGACACCACGATATAACTGAAATATTGTTGAAAGTGGCGTTAAATACCATAACCCCCATAACCTAACCCCCATTTGTTGTCTAAGAAATTGTCAAAGTTTATATTATGAAGAATGGATTATGAGTACATGTTAGTAACTAATTAATATGTATTTATGTATCATGCTATGAATCCTACCAATGTTGATTGATGGATAATTAAAACAAAATCAGATTTGTTTTTTGTAAAATATATAGAGTTGAATCACACTGCTATCATCTCCAAAGGATGTATAATAAGAAATATTGTAACAAAAATTAAATGTTACACATAGGTCCAAGGCTTATATTGAATTCAAATTTCCATGCTAGGAATATTAAGAAAATATAATAATTATTTTTATATTACATTCTAAGACGTGATGTCTCCTGAATACCATGTCCACCGTAGTCTCCCATTTTAGCAACTTCTCTCCAACAGGCCCTGTCATTATTTTTAAAACTTGCAAAAATAGTGTTCAGAAATGAGGACTTGCCACATCCAGGAGGTCCAATTACAGCTATATTTAACGGTCTCCGTCCATCCAGGTCATTACCGACAGTATCCTTGCACTGCTCTATCAACTGGGTTTTCAGTTCTTTACTCATCTGGAAGTGAACATATATAAATTATTTCTGATTATTACAGTGTTATTCTGTATTAATAAAACATGATGAAATGATGTAATCCAATCGCAACAGAAACACACATTCATACATCAAGTTAACTTCTATAAGGGTGTGATATATTTTTATTTGCTGTTCACATATTCATGTGGATTTTTCTACAATCACTATAGCTTTTTTATATAAAGCCACCGATCGCCCGCCAGTCACTGACAAACATTACCACAAAAAAAGTTGCATGGAGTACAGATAGTTACGGATGGAAATCGAACTTACACCTTTTGATAGTCATAGTTTCTGATTACATTGGTAGAGATAAACGCATCTACCATACGATCATACCCACGTCAAGGTCGCGAACTGTTGGACGTTGAATTTGCATCTAACTTTGCAATTATTATCTATCAAGGTTAAAGTTCTCAGTTCGATTCCGATTGAGGCGAATTATTATCGATGCAGCTTTATTGATAAACTTTCTACAGTGACTAACGACATGTCGGTGAGCTTTGTTTTTTCTCTATTTATAAATTAACTTGATAAGAAGGAAGCTTCTGAGGCAAGAGTTTCTAATGGTTAAGCTGAAGTCATCATTTCGAAAGTTTGCATTTGCCATCATGGCTAACCCTTACGAAGAACTGTGTCACTGATGACTACGGATATGTTGCGTATGCCGTAATAAAATATTGCGTCAATCTTTCCTCTCATGAATTCTTACAGGACGTAAACAAGAGTAACGCGACAGGTGCCACTAAGGGATCAGAAATTGTTCCCCTTCCAGAATACAGGGGTTCTTCCTTAGTTTGTGTCTCACAATACCTAGTTTTCTGTATGGTGTTTTATCGGCTATTGTTTGTCATTACGGCCTTTCTCTTTTGGCCATTGCATTAGCGGTCCTTTGATTGAGGGATTCTGATGGTATATGGTATATCCAGTCTTTGCTCTTGTGTATTAAAAATATCCAAACTCTTATGGATAAATTGTCTATTTGATAATAATCCCGCCCGTTTCGTATGTGATGTATTTCTCATCGGAAGTAAAACAATTTGGTTGAGATATTGACACGCCTATTTGACCATATACTACAGACTAAAGCAGTTTCATCTAATTTAGTTGTGCTGGCATGTTGTAATAGGCTAGGCAGGCCACAATAAACTTATTATTTTTGTTGCTAAAAAAATACAGTAATTCAATCTAAAAAAAATTAAACAAGTATGTTAAGAAACCGTTGCCTTTTTTTTAAGTTAGGGACATTGCTTTCGGCAATACCGGTTCTTATCTATTTCACAGCAAATATCAAAATAAGGGTAATAACAAAATTACCGAACTCCGAGCAATCTTACAAAGGGAAAGTCAAAACTAATAAGTATATAAACAGACAAAATCAGTCAACAACGGGAAAACTGTGAAAACGTAATGACCCTGACTTGGTACAGGCATTTCTAAAGAAATGGTGGGTTGAATCAGATTTTAAAGCGCCAAACCTCCCGCTCTCATTATGGTTCAAAGGCTCCGGCTGTCACTATAGCAGTATTTAAATACAGGAACAAAATAGGTAAAATAGTTGTCAAAACAGTCAAAAAAGAGAGTATAAACAGTGACTAATTCCACAATCATTAAATAATGAGCAATTACCTTTTACCACAAATTCTTAAGCACAAAAAGCTATGAAATATGAAAAATGGGTGATAACCACCCTCTCATCTAAAGGATGTATAGATATAAACAAACAAGAACTATCTTTAAAAAAAGATGCACACCGAAGCACAAATATTATATTCTTCTACGAACTGTATTTCACTGAAATAACATCAATTTATAATCAGTTTAATTAACCTTTTGATTAGTTTTATAAAATGATACTTGGTTTGAAAAAAGTACACCTAACTGTATAGTATATGGTGAATTGGGTAGATTTCCTATTGATATTGTGATCAAAGGCAGAATTATATCTTTTGGAAAAGAATTGTATGTAATAAACAAGATAACATTTCTGCTATACTTTACAAGCTGTTGTATAACATGCATGTTAAACAGTTTTTCCATCCTAAATGGATTTCCTGTATTGAAAATACACTTAATATTTGTGTTTTTTCTGAATATTGGATATCACAAGGTGTACCTAAAAATGTAGCATTATCTAGTATGGTTAAGCAAAGATTATGTGATCAGTATAAGCAAACATGGTCTGAAATAATTTTTAATACTGCTAAATGTCTTAATTATAGAATATTTTAAATGTTCACACAAGTTTGAAGAATATTTAGTTGATTTACCATATGATTTAAGAAAAGTTTTTTTTATAATTATAGATGCCTTAACCATAGATTGCCTATTGAGCAAGGTAGATTTTGGGGTGTAGATCGTGATGATCGAATTTGTGATATTTACAATTTAAATAATATTGGTGATGAATTTCATTATTTGTTTGAATGTACCTTTTTTGAGAATGAAAGAACAAAATTACTACCTTTTGATGTTCTGAAGAATCCAAACACTAAAATTTTATGATTTATTCAATAATGTCAATTATGATGTTAAAGTTAAAATAGCTGAATTTTGCAAAATTATATTGTCAGTTGTAAACTAAGCATTACATGCTTACATTCATTATGCTAGGCAATTATTGATTTGCCTTCCTCACACATATGTTATACTCTATCATAATTATCTTATATTATATTTTCTATAATTCATACAGTATACAAATTATTGTTCACATGAATTGTATATGACGCTCCATGCATTGTTCTTATTATGTATATATGTTAATTGTTTTGTATTCACATACCTCAGTTGGGGCCTTGAGAAAATAAAAATTTCAATGTTTCAAAGTTTCTTCGACTTTTAATTTCATTTGAAAATGCTTTTATTTACGATTTTTACGAATAATGTTATCACCACGCTATTGGGAATTTTGCCCCATGAAATTGGGAAAAAAAGTTTCTTTCACATTGGGAATGGGGCCGATATTCGTCCCAAAAAACGTAAATGGTAAATCATTGCAAGTGCTTTAAATCTGTTTACCAAATTTGTATTATTCTCCAATCAAAAAGTTAGAAAATATTTTCATCTGTAAAATTGTTAGCCAAAAGCGTCCATAGTTACAAAAGTAGGTCAAAAGCGATCGTATACGACTTCGTCGAAAAAACATAGCATATAGCAATGGCCTTTCCTACACAAAGGTATTGATTTTTCGAATGACAGCTGTTGCGTCATTCATTTGACACGAATAGCCAGCACGATAAAACTATATACGATTCTTTTTATAGACACACATATTGATCGTGCAACACTAAGGCACTTTCGTATGTTAGTTTGACAAATCACAGACATTTTAGACTATTTACGAATTCCTTCACGTGTATAGATAAATAAATAGCAACTGTCATACACAATTTACATTAATGATCCGGTTTTATTAACCTATGAACTTTGGTTATTTCAAAATAATTATAAACATAAAAACCGTGAATCGTCCATAGATATTTAGTTTATGAACTTTAATCATAATTGTATGCCATTTGATTTTATTTTATTTTCTCATATGTCATACTCATAGAAAAAGACATTGAAATAATTTCGTAGTTGTCCTACAGCATGCTTGCTAATTGAAACAAGGTATATGCTACCAAGAAATCCATAATTCATAAATTTTCAACCCCATTATTCTCAAAGTTATGATAAACGTTTCATTCCTTTAAAAAAGAAAAATACACAAATGTCGACGTAACCATTATTAAACATATATTAGCCAAGCGTTACATTCTGTGTTACTAAAGTCGTCATCAATACACTTACTTGTAAATCACTTGTCACAATGGCTACTTCTCTCAATGCATCCTTTAATAGTTGATCTAGTAAATAATATATATAATTGGTTGTGTTTCTATTTGACAAGTATATTACCTTATAATACACAAAATATCAGTTCAATGTCACAAATGAAATAAGAATTCCAGATTTAAATATGCCTACTTTCGGTTTCGTTTCTTGTCAGTGTTTAAACGAATCAGTTGATAAACATATCCGACGTCACCTGTGAAGTTACATGATAACATTTCAATGGATCGATTATCTTTAGATTAAATATGGCAATAGATACACTTGCACAGGTATGCGTGGCTTTTATTATGAAACAACAGGTTAAATAAATAACTGATTTAACTACAGGTAAAGGTACATTTTCTTTCAATACAAATTGTATTTTCCGTGAAGATGAATTTCTTACTTAATTATATGGCTGTTTAATTTAAGGCCGTGTTGTTCACTACACGAAAAAGTCCGTTCTACGACACTCTCAAAATTATCCAATTATCCCAATGAGAACCCGGGTATAGAATTAGGAGCTAATATTTCTGATGCTGCCACCCCCCCCCCCCCCACCCCCAATAGAACAAGGCTTATCTAAATAATGTCAAGCTCCTTGTACTCAGTAGGTTAAATACAACGTTCTGCATCTCCGAGTAAGACATTAGTTATAGTGAACAATTGCAAAACACCCTTATCTGTTCCTATCTAATATATCATCTTTTTTTTGTGACAATTTTCAGCAATATCCTTATTCCAGTGTTACGGTTTTTTCGCTACGTAATGTTTCTTCTTGTATTCGTTATCAACATTGAGGAGCATACATGGGTTCGATCGTTTGAAGTTATATCGGCTTTAAACATTTCCGCAATAATAAAAGATATATCGAATTTAGTTGCACACAACGCGTTTCTGCAATTTCCGATTTTATTCTAAAATTATGCATTTCATAGGCGCTATTATTTTTTTAATGCGAAAAAAAGGGCCCATTTTCATGCAAGTTAAATAGCTTTCACATATTTTATTTCATAATCTGTACAAAACTTTCAGGTTGTAACACCTTGTAAATTTTGCTATACAACTATCCTCTGATTTTTACCAGGTTCAAATATCTACAAATTACAGCAAAATTATACCAAAATTGTGTGTCCTTCCTATTACTCTTGCACGGAACTGGTGCCATTTCCCCCGTTGTAACTTCTGAAAACGTAATAAACGTTTAATGCTAGAATGTATTAATGGTCTATTTCGCATTACGTTTCCCAAAAATAATATAGCGTTTCGCAAGATAGCGTTCCTCTTTTCCGTATTTTTTTCAATTATGTTTCAGAACACATAATTTACTACAATGGCGGTCTCAATTTACGGAACATGGGACAATACCGGTTTCTACATCATTCTCTAAAGCAAATTTGTGTGCTTTATTGGCTCATCTGCTAATGACATCCACAGTTAACATGTACATCTGATCTACAAGTTCGGCATATTTTTCCTTATCTCACTAAACATTTACATTGCAACATTTTTCAAATCTTTCAGATTGAACATTGCTTATAATTCATTTCGAATTATCTTGGAAGGACACTGCGAAAAGCCCCCGAATTCTTACGAACACAGACACCAGAACCATATTTAGTCTTCACGATAACAAGTACTTTTGGAGTCGATTATGATATATGTACAGACTTCATATTGAGTGTTGGACGTGTACATGACAAGCTAATTTTAACTTAACTTCAGTTCAACAAAGGTGAGCTAACTATAATGAGAGATATAATAAAGACAGTATATACTAAAATATATTAAGAAAGATCTTAGATTTCTACTCACATTCTGACTATTTGTACACAACGAAAATACTTGTCCCGGGATTTCCTGAAAATTTAATTCCGAATGTTCTTGTTTCTGCTTCCATATATCAGTAAGTGTAAAGCATATCAAGATCAACAGTGCTAAGACCAAACCTGATGTAATGAGAAACGGGTATGTGAACCCTACTAGTTGTATTAAATATCCTGTACCAATTTGGGAACTAACAGTTCCTATACCTAATAATGTGTCGTAAATAGACAGCGTCAGCGACCTCTCTTTGCCCTTTGTTGTCGCGTCTGCTAAGAGAGCCAGATTTGCCAAATGAAATGTGTAAAACGAACCGGAAAGTCCAAGTATACCTCACGCAATAACGTAAAAATATAAATTCATATTTCTATAAACAATTACCGTTTTGCAAACAAATGAGACAAATGATATTGTTACATTCCATAACAGTAGTGGTTTCCTTCCAATTTTGTCCGCCAATGGACCAGCAAACATTAATACCGGAAGTGTCCGTTCCAAATTATTTGTATCCACATAACAAATTGTAATTCACTCGGTACGAAGTAATATTATTTAGATATCTATACTTTTTACAACGTGATACAGATCAGTTTAGCTTTGAAGATTATACCGTGCACTGTTACACAGTAGAGCCCCGCGAATACATGAAATGTTTTTTTATAAGTTAAAAGGACCACGCTATAAACAAATAAAAACATTTACACTATACTGATTTTGTATTCAGTAATATCAATTAGCTAATGTAGACAGGACACCCCGCAAAAAGCATATAGGTGATTTTATTTGGAAGGTTAATTATGTTTGAAATTAAAAGGCGCTATTGTAGCTGACCGTGGACTATAGTGTGTAACATGTTTGGAGAGTATCACGTTCCCTGCACGCTACCCCTGAATATAGCCGACAACTACCTATGCAATCAGTTCCTATCACCATTGGTGTTGTGGGTTCGACTCCCGCTCATGGCGAGGCGTACAACATTATGTGATAAAGTTTGTCAGTGACTTGGGGCAGGTCGGTGGTTTTCACCGCGCCCTCTGTTTCCTTCACCAATTAAACTGACCTCCACGATATAACTGAAATAGTGTTGAAAATGGCGTTAAGCATTATAAAACCAACCAACCCATTATCATGTATTTACAACGTAATCACAATTGATTGGCTGATTGATTGGTGTTAGCGCCAACTTTAGCAGTATTTCAGCTATATCGTGGCGTTAATCGCAATTGACGATATGATCAACAGAGAGACATTACTGATATTTTATACTATATTATTTAATTGTATAGCCACTTTTATCAAAATAGCTTATTCCAATGTCAATTCTTGTTCGATTATGATTTAATCTTCATCAACAAAATTGCCAATAATATAATAATAATAGCAAAAGCAATCTTTTTCCAGGAAATTGGCTCGTCGGGAGTTATTGTGTCGTCAGGATGATGATAAAAAACCTGAAGTAAAAATAAAAATTAAAACACATTAATTAGAAAAGTTTGAAGACACAACAGGGAAATCAGAATCCGTAAATCGAAGAAAGACAGAGAATACCATGGTCAATCAGCGGCAATTAACAAAACAACAAACAATGATCAACAAAACACTACATAGAAAACTAAAGATTGAACAGCATGACTCCACCAAAACAAATGGGGGAAGATCAGACGGACACATATATATACTAAGGGGGAAGATCAGACGGACAAATATATATACTAAGGGAGAAATTCAGACGGACACATATATATACTAAGTGGGAAGATCAGACGGACACATATATGTACTAAGGGGGAAGATCAGACGGACACATATATATATACTAAGGGGGAAGATCAGACGGACACATATATATACTAAGGGAGAAATTCAGACGGACACATATATATACTAAGTGGGAAGATCAGACGGACACATATATATACTAAGGGGGAAGATCAGACGGACACATATATATATACTAAGGAGGAAGATCAGACGGACACATATATATATACTATAAGATTTTATTAGTGATGTGTTGTAACTTGGTGGTTTAAATCCTGTATTTCTGTGGAATACATATTTAATGTTATATAAATTATAATATGCATTAAAGGATGGCAGCATGAAACATTCATCCCCTATGCAATATGTATTGCAGTGTGCTAACATAATACTTTGATTCAATAAGCAATACGTCTAAAAAGTGTGGAACCATGATACATTGATTTAACATACATAATATATAGAAGCACAGTAACATGAGGAATTGATTCAATATACAGTATGCTGACGAGATTTGAATAAAGGGTACAAAACAACAAAACTTTAAACACAACACTAAGTCGCATATAAACTAGGATCAACACTTGGACTTCCGGGTGGATTGGCATATTCTCAATTATTAATTGATAAATGTAGTAACTCGAGCACCGATTCTTTATTTCATATTAACTGATAACTAATTATGGATGCAAAACCTGGAGCAATGAAAGCTTAGAGATACCAAAATGATAATCATATGCCGTAAATTGAAGACAGAGAGACAGACAATATAATGACCAAATGGAACAGGGTGAACTGAAAAACGTTACGCAAAAATAGCACAAAGAAAAGAGATTGAACAACAAAAACTCATCTGAAAACTGATGGTGAACTCAGGTGATCCGAAAGGGTAAGCAGCTCCTGCTCTTGTAGTGTAGCCCGTCAACATCCAATGAATCACATTGGGAATATTGAAATTATCTCTTTTGTCACAACGTATCTTCATCAATCGGCCCTCGCTATCAATATGTAGATGTATGTCAAGGTAAGAAGCAGACCAGTCTGTATCTGTGGTATTCTTTATTTAAAGTTCAATGAGATTGATGCCAACAACAAAAATACTAATCTTTGAATTATAGAGTGAAATATATTATCTATATAGTGGGAGGTGAAATTAATGTTCCGGGCTATCTTCTTGTTCTTTTTGCCAGGGAGACGCCTGTATAAACTGTGTTTCATATAAATAATAGAACAAATCGGAGAGAGGAAGAAAACAGTTGATACAGTTAGGACGGTCTGTTGTGGCATTTTTATTAGGATCAGAGTTTTGTTTTTTTAACAAAATAAGATGTGCCCCTTCCTAAGACAATATATTTGCACCTACGATGGCCTTATAGTTTTTCTTTTTGTGAAACAAAGTCGAACTAGTTATTTTAATCTTTCTTTTAACTTAGAGTGAGAAATAGTTGCAGAGAAGTCAAATGTTTTATTGATATTGTTTGAGGAGATGGACCTTGATTGTATGTATGTTTCTACTCAAAGAAATTTATATTTTTTCAAGAAGCTACTATATGAATACAAATATTAATCATAAAACATTTATTGAAGACTAACCTGGGTCATCAGCTCAAGAACTTGGTTATCTAACTCTGGTAAGGTTGTAGAAATATATGAACCAGTTGGATCGAAATCTGTGCAATAATTTGTTATGCATTTAAAGCGGGTATCTATTAAACCAAGGTGATTCCTAAATCGTGTTTGACGATCAATATACTGACTCTCATTTAATCGTTGTTTGTCGGCATGTGTCAGGATTCCATAAACTGGTATTTCTGAAAGTAATATGAGAAAATTTGTTTGCATTTGGCAAAGCAATTTTCATAGTGATAAACAAATATTGCTGGAAAATTTTCATTCTTGGACTTGTAATTGTGTTTTTCCTATTGTATCAGTCTGGCCAATTTCATAAGCACAAATAAACATATATGAAGTAACAACAATACTACAAAAAAGTATATATTAATGTACTGTGTGAATATTAATAAAGCAGGCATAAATCTGGTTAGATACACAAATAATAACATTAAGTATTAGGTATGATGTGATAAGATTTGCCCATATCAGCTGCTTTGACCACAAACGAAATGAGGTCAAATTATAAGTCATAGACATGTTATCTAATCGCCTCTTCTTTGAGTTAAGGTGAACGATTGTGACAAACGTGAGACATTTTAATGAAAAGTGGTTTTTGTATAAACCTAGATTTGTATATGCAAATACCACTGATCACACTATGCATAATTAAACATTTCATTCATTGGTGCAACATTCAAGGGAAGTAATAAAGTTGTCAAATATAAAATTGTAATTACGAATTGTGTGGTAAGCGGTAATCAGATATCAAGGTCTATAAAATTGATTAAAGTCTATTAAAAGGAATTTGAACTTTATTAAGACAGTTTTTTGTATATTAATTAAAAGAATAAAACGGCAACAATTGCTGACGTCATAAGATGGCTGTTTAGTAAATGTAGTCGAAGGGTCATCGAGAAAAAAAAAGTTGATATACATGTAGATGCTTAAGAGTAAAAAAGTAGTTACACAGATATGTTCAGAAGCATTGCTAGTTATGATATAATGTGGGTTGATCGTTCCCACATCAGCGAAATTACAAAAACAGTCAAACTTCCCAAAATCGCATTGCATTTCTTGTTCGTTTCACTCACTACGTTTGTGAAACTTTACTGGTTTTATTCTACTTAGAACTATATTCAGGATATATTGATAGCATTTCATACTTTGGAAATATTGCTGAAAATGTAAGTATGACATAAAGTGACATTGACCAGTCAATTAATATTATCATACATAAGAGTTAACATTACCTCTGCTTCCTTTCTTTGTTGTATCTCTGATTGCTCTCAGTAAACTTTCTGGTAGAGGCGGGGTATGTCTGCTTCCTTTCTTTGCTGTTTCTCTGATGGTTCTCAATAAACTTTCTGGTAGAGGCGGAATACCATTAGCTGTACACACAACAATGATACGATCAACCCTTGCGTTCTCTGATCTCTTGTTATACAATCGTCTCAACCTCTGAATATTCTGTCCGTTGTTGAAATAATATTGACGTACACTGTTTAAGTCTTCCCTTTCTTTGAGCTTTCCATTGAACAAAATGCGAAGCATCTCTTTGTTAATTTCACTTTCCTCATCTTCCAACCCAGTTATATTAAGAAACGTTGGCATTAACGCAAGGTTGTTGTTATCTTCTATGTAAGCTTGCTTAGGATAACTGAAATAACAAAGTACTGGAAGTAGGTTCGGGATTCAATATGGAATCAAAAAGACAATACAAATAAGTATCACCATATTTCTGTAGGAAAACAAAAATAAGACAGGAATATAAACTTCGCAGAAATTTGCCTTAAAAGCAAACACATAATGTAATGAAACAAAACATTTTTTTTTCATTTTAGACGAAAAAAAGGTATAGTGGTCAATTTTGATAAACTTCCAGTTCGAGAACTTTGTGGATAATACTATCATATTTGTATTATTACAAATTTTTGCGATAGTTCTTAGTATGCCATCTACTGGATTGTAATATTTGTACTGTCCCCTATAATGGGTGTTTTATCACTATTAAATAAAATGTTGCGCTTCTATTCAGAAGGCTATATACTGGATATCATTTGTTATCTTTCTCCGGGAACTCCGGTTTTCCCACCATTAAAACTGACACCACGATATAACTGAACTATTATTGAACCTGGCGTTAAACACCATAATCCTAAGCCAAACCCCATCTGGTGTCTAAGAAATTGTTAAAGTTTATATTATGAAGAATGGATTATGAGTACATGTTAGTAACTAATTAATATGTATTTATGTATCATGTTATGAATGCTACCAATGTTGATTGACGGATAATTAAAACAAAATCAGATTTGTTTTTTGTCAAATATATAGAGTTGAATCATACTGCTATCATCTCCAAAGGATGTATTATAAGAAATATTGTAACAAAAATTAAATGTTACATATAGGTCCAAGGCTTATATGGAATTCAAATTTCCATATTAGGAATATTAAGAAAATATAATAATTATTTTTAAATTACATTCTAAGACGTGATGTCTCCTGGATATCATGTTCACCGTAGTCTCCCGTTTTAGCAATTTCTCTCCAACAGGCCCTGTCATTATTTTTAAAACTTGCAAAATAGTGTTCAGAAATGAGGACTTGCCACATCCAGGAGGTCCAATTACAGCTATATCTGCTGTATCAATTGGATTTTCAGTTCTTCACTCATCTGGAAGTGAACATATTATATTATTTCTGATCATTTCAGTGCTATTCTGTATTAATAAAACATGATGAGATGATGAAATCCGATCACAACAGAAACACACATTCATACATCAAGTAAACTTCTATAAGGGTGTGATATATTTTCATTTGCTGTTCAGATATTCATGTGGATTTTTCTACAATCAATATAGCTTTATTATATAAAGCCACCGATCGCCCGCCAGTCACTGACAAACATTACCACAAAAAAAGTTGCATGGAGTACAGATCGTTACGGTTGGGAATCGAACTTACACCTTTTGATAGTCATAGTTTCTGATTACATTGGTAGAGATAAACCCATCTACCATACGATCATACCCACGTCAAGGTCGCGAACTGTTGGACGTTGAATTTGCATCTAACTTTGCAATTATTATCTATCAAGGTTAAAGTTTCCAGTTAGATTCCGAATGATGTGAAGTGTTCTCGATGCAGCGTTATTGATAAACTTTCTACAGTGAATGACGACATGTCGGTGAGCTTTGTTTGTCTCCATTTATAAATTAACTTGATATCATGTTGATGCTAAGAAGGAAGCTTCTGAGCCAAGAGTTTCTAATGGTTAAGCTGAAGTCGTCATTTCGAACGTTTACACTCACCTTCATGGCTAAACCTTACGGACTATCTGTATCACTGATGACCACGGATGTGTTATGTTTGCCGTAGTAAAATATTCCATCGATCTTTCCTCTGTCATGAATTCTTACAGATCGAAAACAAGAGTAACGCGACTGGTGCCACTAAGGGATCATAAACTATTCCCCTTCCAGAACACAGGGGTTCTTCCTTAGTTTGTATGTCGCACAATAGCTAGTCTTCTGTATGGAGTTTTATCGACTATTGCTTGTCTTTTTGACCTTTCTCTTTTTGCCATTGCATTAGCGGTCCTTTGACTGACAGCTTCGACAGAAAGTAAAGCATCTTGGTTGAGTAATACACTCGTATTTAACCATATACTACCTACTAAAGCAGTTCCATCAAATCCATTTTGCTTACGTGTTCTAATAAGCTAGGTAGGTCTCTGTAAACTGATTATTTTTTGTTGCTACAAAATTACACTCATTCAGTCTAAAGTAATTAAAGTAACCGTTCGCTTTTATTAAGCTATGGACATTTCTTTTTGTTAATACTGTTTCTTATCTATTTCACATCAAATATCAAAAGAGAGTATAAACAGTGAATAATTCCACCATTATTAAATTATGAGCAATTACCTCTTACCACAAATTCTTAGGCGCAAAAAGCCATGAAATATGACTTTGGGTGGACGCACAAATATGTGATAACATCCCTCTCATCTTGATAAATGGATTTTCAAAGTATATATAGATATAAACAAACAAGAACAAAAAACATAGCGTATGTACGTATTGTAATGGCCTTCCCTACACAAAACTCTTGATTGTTTCGAATGACAGCTGTTATATCATTCATATGACACGAATAGCCATCACGATAAAACTCTATACGATTCTTTTTGTAGACACACATATTGATCATGCTCAGGTAACAACACTAAGGCACTTTCGTTGGTTACTTTGACAAATCACAGACGTTGTAGACTATTAACGGATTCATACACATGTATATATAAATAGCAAAATATCATACTCAATTTACATTAATGATTGAGTATGCTTAACCTATGAACCTTGTTTATTTCAAAATAATTATAAACCTACAACACACCGTGAATCGTTCATGAGGAAGTTAATTCCATTGGGGAAACAATATTAAGATATTCAAATAATTTCGTAATTGTCCTACCGCATGCTTGCTAATTGAAAGAAGGTATATCCTACCAAGATATTCATGACTCATAAACTAACAACCCTATTATTCTCAAACTTATGATACACGTTTCATTCCGTTAAAAAAATATAATACACAAATATCGACGTAACCATTATTAAACATATATTAACCAAGCGTTAGTACACGAAACATTATGTTACTAAAGTCGTCATCAATACACTTACTTGTATATCACTTGTCATAATGGCCACTTGTGTCAATGAATCCTTTTATTTTTGATCTAGTAAAATATTTAATATAATTGGTTGGTTTCTATTTGACAAAATATCGGTTCAATGTCACAAATGCAATAAAAACCCAAATTTAAATATGCCTACTTTCGATTTGGTGTCTTCTTAGTCTTTAAGCGAATTTATTGATACAGATATTCGACGTCACCTGTGAAGTTACACGATATCCTTTCAATAGATTTCTAAATTATAGATTATGGTCATAGATATATTTGCACATGGCTTTTATTACGAAACAATAGGTTAAATAAATAACTGATCTAACTACATGTAAAGGTACATTTTTTCAATACAATTTTTTTTTTCCTGATAATGATTTTCTAACTTAATTATATGGCTGTTTAATAGCCGATTTGCCAGTTTCTGACTTGATTCTAAAATTATACGTTTTTTCCACATGTTCGTAGTAGTTGCTTCTCTTTGAGGTGGACAAAGGTGTGAATTTCATGCAATATTCAACCAAAATGACATATATTTTGCTCATGAAATTTAAATGTTGTAACAACTTGTGAATTTTTTATTTGCTATAAAGTTAACTTCTATAATTTTACAAGGTTCAATTATCTATAAATTTTAAGAAAATTATACTCAAATTCTTAATCCTTTCTGTTGCTCTTGCATTGAATGGGAACCAGTTTGTCCTCTGTAAGGAAAATAACTAAAATAATAAAATGTTAAAAGTGTATAATTTTAGAATCAAGTCGGAAATTGGCAAATGTTCTATTTAAGGCCATGTTGTTCACTACGCGAAACAGTCCGTTCTACGACACTTTCAAAATTGTCACAAATAATAATTTGTTGTGCGATTGCTAATAATCAAAACAAGGCCAAGTTCGATTTTGACGATGATGCATTTTAACGTTTGTGAGTTATGTCCATTGAAAATAGGCAAAATGGCAAATATATTGATATGCAAATATTAACGTCAGCTTTATTTTATTCTCTTTGCGAAGCAAATACAAGTCATATGCATTTAAGAGTTATTCTATGCATATATATCATGTTTGGGACCCGGGAAATTGTTCGTCTCTCGACTGGTATTTTTCGCAAATACCCCTCCCAAACATGATATATCTGTTTAATTACACCGAATATTATTTAGAACACTGGCTAAATAAATAATACCTTTTGTTTGTCGTTTTCAGGACCTAACATGATGTATCTGTTTAATTCTACCGAATGATGTTACATAAAACGCACAACTGATAACATTTCACAAATTTTGTTACAAGCGTCTCGGTGAAGAGTAAAAACGGCAAATACGATTTTGCAAATACCATGAAAAAAAGTTAAATCTCATGAAAATACACCTACATGAAGTAAAAATTCTGCAAATTCACAATGCAAGGCCTGAATTTGTAAACAAATATCACGGCTATTAATCAATCAGAATCCAGCAACCTATATAAGGTTTAACTATATTGAAAATGAGAACAATTGGTTTGCCTGTGATGACCTCCGTTTCAGCTTAGAAAAGCCATGATTCTGTTATGTGCTTAATAATGAAAATAAATTGTAGGTCAAATTCGGTTTGGATAATGCAGTTCCTGAAAATGATGAAGCTCTGTCCGTTCGAAATTATTGGTAACCACATAACAAATTATCATTCCCTCGGTGCAAAGTAATATAATTTGCATATCTATACGTTTGTACATTTAATTCAGGTCAGTTTAGTTTTGAAGATTATACCGTGCACTGTTACATAATAGAGCCCCGAGAATACATACAAATATTTTTTATAATTTAAAAGGACCACACAATAAAAAAATAAAAGCCTTTACACTATATTGATTTTGTATTCAGTAATATCAATTAGCTAATATAGAAAGGAAAGCCTGCAAAAAGCATATAGGTACTTACTTTAAGCATATGTTATTGTCATACAAAACGAGACAAATGGATAAGACACAAGGTGTAAACTTATGAAGTCTTATAGGAGATTTTATTTGGAGAATGAATTAAATTTGAAATTAAAAGTCGCTATTACAACTGAAATAATAGTAATCACAATCCGGCCATGTCCTGGTTCATGACTTATCATCGGGTTTGTAACAAGATTAACACGACGGGTGCCACATGTGGAGCAGGAATTGCCTACCCTTCCAGAAAACCTGAGTTCACCTCCGTTTTTAGTGGGATTCGTCTTGCTCGATCTTTAATTTTCTATGTAATGTTTTGTAGATCGTTGCTTGTCATTTTGTCCTTTTCATTTGGATATTGTGTTGTCTGTCCTTCGATTTACTGCTTCTGATTTCCCCTTTGGTATCTTCAAATTTGTCGTACATTATTGTTTTGCTACTTGTTTCTTGTATGAAAACACTAGTTTGTGTAGTATTACTATTATTATTCCGTTTATCAGATGGTAATTTTCTGTTCAACACTTTCTGTCAAATCATGGCAGTAAGTTTTATTGGAGGAGGAAATTTGTATATAGGAATATAGTTTACTACGTGTAACGTGATCATAGACAGAAATAACAAAGTAAACATTACAAACACGTAAGACTTCGGTATATACGCCATAATGAGACATATGTATGTGAAATATATCTTCATGCTCGAATAGTGTATGCACAGATTGTGTCTTATAATTTTGTTTTCTCCTCCATCATTTTTGGAGATCATTTTATCTGTTCTTCTTCGACATACGATTGTGATTACCCCTTTGGTATCTTCAAACTCTTCTTTTCTTTTCTTTTTTTTTGCTTTGGAAAGGTGGTATAACCATACCGAAATAATAAAACTAACATACATGTATATAACGTTACTACAAGCATTATATTGCGTTACTATTATTATAGATTTTTAGAAATAACCAACGCCAGAAGATATGTCTTTCTGTATGTTCCGATTTGAGACTAAATCCGTTGGTATGTATGATTCAATCATGCCAAAATATTGTCGCTTCCTAGTAATTGGTACATTCTCCAAACCAGATGTACCTTGAAATCTTCCTAATAAGGAATTATACACCAATTCCATGTTATTTTGATATAGGTTTGGATTGGTGTATGGTGTTTTACGTCACTTTCAGCAATATTTCAGATATAGCGTGGTGGTCAGTTGTATTGGTGAAGGAAACTGGTGTACCCGGAGAAAACCTGTCGTAAACCACTGACAAACTTTATCACATACTGTTGTATCGAGTATATCTCGCCATGAACGTGAATCGAACGCACAACGTCAGTGGTGATAGGCATTGATTACACAGGTTGTTGTAAATCCAGAACCATACGATCACGACCACAACGGCCCCTATTTTGATCCATAAAAGCAATTGTTTGAGTGTGAATATGAGTGTCATGAAAGGGTAACAGTTTTAAAAGATCAGGCATTAATTATTATATAATTATAGTTATTGGTCCGTTTCCTGTATTTCGGGTTCTTCTGTGACGAGGTCTTTCTGGTGTTTAGATGATTTTCGAGATATCGTAATTCTATAAAGAAAAAAAACAATATTTTTATTAGATATTCTGAATAATGGTGGTTCACATTTACATTTTAAATAAAAGCCAGAATTGTCATTTTAATTGAATAAAATGTAATCGTTGTATCATAGTAAATTAACTATCTTCATTTTATTACATAATGATTTGATTTTGAATTAAACACATTTTATTTGAAAAAATACCATAGCAAAATGACATTCTGCAAATAAAGTATGATTAATTTTTTGGAATATGGTGCCGTCCAACGAAACCCAACATTTATTGTGTGAAGTATTCTTAGGAAAATTATATGCGTATTTTAATCTGCTTACTGAAAACGGCCTATTTAAACTTTAATAGATGTGGGTATCGAACACCTGCTTGGCCTGCTTACCATCAGCCTATGGTGATCACACGAATATACCACATTATCACTATATATGACTCTTGGCAGTAAATTATTGGTTTATTTTTTTTTAAATAAGTCTTGTTTACCTCTGCATTTCAAGACAGTCTATAAGTAATTGTTAATAAGGGTAATAACAAAATTATCGAACTCCAAACAATCTTACAAAGGGAAAGTAAAAACTCATAAGTATATACACAGACAAAATCAGTCAACAACCGTAAACTGTGAAAACCGTATTGACCCTGACTTGGTACAGGCATTTCTAAAGAAATGGTGGGTTGAATCAGATTTTAAAGAGCCAATATATAATATTTAGCTTACATCATTAAAATTGTACCAATTAACTGAGAGCCTGCCATAACCATAAATACCAGTCCTTTATATATCGGTCGTTTCTCGTAATATATATTGTTGAAAACTGTTGACCCGACTACTGCACATAACGCTGTTATGACAGAAATACTTGAAAATAAAACTACTACAAATAGAAGCAGAATATAATTTGAAGGTATACTTTGCAAACTGAATCTTTAATCAGTGTTTAATATATGTAGATAACAACATGCTTTACTGTTGTATTCCTTTGTTATAGATAATGGAATTCCGGTTTCATTTAAAAAAAAACGGGTCATGTGGTGAATTTTAGGTAAATCCTATATGGGAATTTAATTTTGTTTTTAGAATGTAACCTGTATATCATGATCTTTATTTCATGACTATTATGAATTGACATGCATAATAATGATACAAGTTGCTTCGTTGTAACATAAAACAACACGATTCACTACTCTTGCTAACCTAAAATTCCACAACACAAACAGATCTAGAGAGGAGCAGATGTTAATATAAACACTGGTTAATCTAGGTCAATCCGTTAATCAGATCCAAACCTCCTCCCTTGTGATAAATGAATTTCTAGCGCCAACACCAGATATAAACCAGCAATGAAAGAACCTCTAGTTGTTAATTTTGTGACATTCTTAAAAGAAAATGTTAAAGAAACCCAATCAATAACAACAAGTAATAATTTCTCTTATCCACACGAAACGTAAAGAAGTTAACGACGACACGTGTGTGGGTCATCCAATGATAATTACAGAGTGGCAAGTAGTTGTATCAAAAGTTTTCGTTGATGATAACAAACAATAGTTCTAAGTTGTACAACGTAGGTTAGGCAGCATATGTAAAGTGCTATGATAGTTGAACATACCTTGTTGATCAGGCTGTACAATCTTGACATCATTGTCTTTAACAAGGGTACAGGTAATATTCGGAAGAGTCCAACTGCAGTTACTACAAAAACAAGTAACACACATTATTCGTCGTTTTTAAAGGAAACTTAAATCAAAGCAACAGTATGTATATGGTGTTCGCGGAAACTTTGCCTAACTGTAAACTGTAAGGTTAGTGAATTTTGTTATTACATGCATTTCTACTACTGATTTTCGCTTCATAAAGTAAGTTAGATTTTTCCTACTAGAATCTAAATAATAAGTTTGTATCCAGGTTTGACTTGTATAACATTATTTCCGTTGCATTTTATCACTCGCTAACGATAGGGATAATCTTTTTACAAAAATAATGTCACACATGTGGAAACTGGATACAAACTATGGATTCCATGAATTATTTCTGAAGTCGTGACACAGAAACCTATATTATTTTTTAAACCCAATTATCTCACAGAGAAATGAACATAATTTTGGCCTACTTATCGGGATTTGAAATTGTGTTTCATGCTCATACAATATATTTACCAACGATTATACGATCTTTGTCCTGAAGACCCAACATGATTTATGTGGACAAATACAACAACATACGATGACAGACTGCATGAATGGCAGCAACTTATCGAAAAATGAAAATAAACAAATCAAAGCGTTACCTCCATATATCATCCAGTCACTGTTGAGTCCAAATAAACCAAAGCATGCAGCAGACGACAGAAGGCCTAAGAATGCTATGTTTGCATCATTTGTATACATGTGTGCAATTTTTAAAATTGCAATTGTGATAATGAAAAGCTCTATCCTCTGCAGTCCCATACAAACCATTATGGCTCAAACAGTCTAGCAAAATGGTGGGCCTAGTTGATATAATGTTCTGTTGCTAACGAACGAGTCAAATGGAAAGTAGTAGAAAATAAAAACAATAAATAATAGCAGAAATTAGTTAAAACTTGACTTTTTCCTTTGTTCTTTACTGAAAAGAGAAACTATTTGTGGAATCAATAACCCAATCGACAACTTCGTTCTCTGTTCCGGACGCTTCCATGGGTCTTTGAGAGTTATACATAGAAAAAGCACGTAGACGAGAAGTACTCCTGTTATCATTAAAAACAGATATGGAAAAGATGTAAGTTCAATCATATATCCGGTAATTATTTGTGAACAAGTTATTCCAAGACCCAACAAAGCATCAAACACGGCTATTAAAAATGATCGTTGTTTATTTTCTGTTGTGACGTCCGGCATGAGAGCATAGTTGGTAAAACTAAAAGTGTAGAATGTCTCCGAGAATCCATTTACCATAACAGCTATAACAAACAAATACAAATTCAAATCAAAGAACACAACCACTGTCCTGCAAGCACACGACAGGAATACTAGAAGTCCATTCCATATAAGAATTGGCTTTCTTCCGATTCTGTCTGTCATTGGACCGACTAACATTATCACTGAATAGAGACACCATATTCCGAGAGCTTAAAATATCACGTCCAGCTAGCTGCTTCTTCTTGAAATTTATCCTCATTTGATACAGCACTACAGATGTGCTTGGAAACATTTTCCGTTTTGTTGTTAGTAATATTCCCACCGAAATTCTGCTTCAAATAATAATAGACATATTGCGACTGGGCACGGCTTGCAATTTGTAAGGCAAATCCATATATCAAAGCGTAAATTAAAACAAATATTCGCGTCGTTATCCATTCCCTAGAATTAGACCTTTTTTCCAATAACGCTGACGCTTCGTCCATTATTCCAAAAAATAAGATAAATAATATGTTATAAATATAAAGTTATGTTGTGACTTTATACCTCATTATCAAAATAAACATTAGTGTTACGTATACATGTATGCATATACTCTGAATCTTATGGCGAGGGTAAATAGATTGATTCTCCTTGGGAAACACCATCTCATTATGTATAACGTACCAGATTCTGATTACCCCTTTGGTATGTTCAAACTCTTCTTATCCCATAATTATAGACGTCTTGTCAAATAAGGGCCAAAAAGACTACAAAGCATGTAAAGTACAAAGCCACACGACAGCGCCGCTGCGGAAAGAAAGAAAGGGAGAATGTACTGGTTGCAATACATTTAATCAAAATAAATAATTTTAGATTCCTAAGTTTTTAGACACAAGCAACAAGTCATTAAACGAGTCCTTTACATAACCGTCTTTGGCGTTTTCGGATCTCCATCTACCATGGCGCTTGAAAAGTCTATCAGGAACACCAAAATTACATGCCACTGTAGCTCCACCAGATCGCAAGCTATGAAGACCATAAGACTTAATATCGCTGACGAACCGTGTAAATGCCTGAATAAAAGGCTCCCTCATTCTAGTATAACATAACGGTACATTTTCTTTCCGAAAAATATAGTGATCATTGTATTTTGTTAAAATACGAAATAAATAAAAATCCAATTTGTGGTCATTACCAACCCATTGTAAATAAAATTCCAAATTCTTTACCGAACACAAATTGTTTCCTGTTCTTGCTATAATTATTCGATTTCCGTCCCTATAAATATCCGTTTTACTTTTCTGGATGAATAACATTCAATGTCACATCTTCGTAAATTTAATAATTCTGAAACTCGTAGAAATGCTGCGTAGGCTAACAAGCAAGCACATATTGTACATTGGTTGAAAACATGATTATCACTATACAGATTATCGTACATTTTCAGTAGTAATTCTGGAGTAACCGGTTCTTTCTTTTTAGTAGGAACTGCCAATCTCCTTGCATTTTCATATAGTGAAAATATATAAAGATAAAGAAGTTAAAAATGTCAAGGATAATTTTTTTTGTCAATGTGTGACGTAAAAATATTTTTGACATTTACGTCACCGAATATGGTACTGCTTTGACAACTATTTTACCTATTTTGTTCCTGTATTTAAATACTGTTACAGTGACAGCCGGAACCTTTGAACCGTAATGAGAGCGGGAGGTTTGGCGCCTTAAAATCTGATTCAACCCACCATTTCTTTAGAAATGCCTGTACCAAGTCAGGGTCATTACGGTTTTCACAGTTTTCTGGTTGTTGACTGATTTTGTCTGTTTATATAATTATGAGTTTTGACTTTCCCTTTGTAAGATTGTTCGGAGTTCGGTAATTTTATTATTACCCTTTTTTGCTCCCTCCAAAACATTCTTCACTAAGAAAGATTCAGTGGGCGAAATAACGCTCACGATAGAATGTGCCCATCGAATACTTTTAAAGCTTGATTGATAGGACCCGAACTGGAATTATGTTGCACCAAACACGTTAAATATAATGCCGCATGAATAGGCTTAGCAGGTAAAACATCTGCATCTGAAATCCCTTGTAATTTTTCCCATTTTGTCCATCTTAGAAAACCATAATAATAATTCCTAACAGTATTACCAGATTTACAATCACACAATATTCCAGGTATATCATTAACTTTTTCAATCAAAGAAGACGGCAACTCTAAAATGTCGTCTTTGAATACCTGAAAGAACATATTTAAAAACAAAAATTACATAATTACCAAGTCTATAAGTTCATACACACAAAATTAACTAACAATGCTAATGTCACTATCTACGAAGCAAACACTATCTACATATCTGTATATCAATAGACAATACCACCAACCTACCACCATCACTGACTGGAAAATAAATGTATTAGTTGGTTAATTAGTTTACCTGTAGTCAATCTTTAAAGCAAGCATCCTGAAAGGCAAGTCAATGCTACCAAGCACACCTTTCTTCCCTTTACCAGGATTAAAGAAGATTTTATTAGTAGGTAAGTTTATATATCGTACCAAAAGCTAGACACTGTTTCATGTATCGAAGAACTCTTGATACAATACAAACTGGTGGTACAAACCATCCGTTAACTCCATTCCAGTTAACTGTAAACGCATCGATACCAATAGCATTAATTGTCCATTAACGGAAATAAAACACCGGTAACTTGTGATTGTTATCATTGGCGAACCAATCAATTTCGTGGGGTCCCCACAGGGAATCCAAATGTATGAAAATTTCATCTGACACACCCCAGTCATCATAGTCAACAATGCGACTAATAAAATCAGCTTGATCATTCTTGGATCTTGGAATCCATTCAACATCAATAGAAATGTTATTATTCAAAAAATTACATAACATACTAATTGCTATATCTTGTAATTCCCTTTTCATGCTGCCTTTGTTAATTATACTGACTACATTCTGTCATAGAAAACAAAATGTTTTTTACTGCCGTAAGCTCTTTCCAAATTGAACTTTTCATAGATTCATTGTTTGACCACATTCCGTGAGCTATATCACTAGGATTCTCAACCATATAAAAATCGTATCCCGTGTTGCTGGCATCACTATATACTATAGTATGACAAGAAAGATCAGAGGTAAACTCTTTTAAATTTGCAGTACGTAAATTGCGCTTCCAAAAGGCAATTTGATCTAAACTTTCTTTCGACAGACAAATAGCACTGTTCCACGATTGTTTATCTAAGATATCGATGCTTAAATATTTGGTCATAATGTTTGTAACATTTCCTATAACGTACGACATAGACAAATCTGCCCAACTAAAGAAGCTGCTAATCTCACAGATACTTTGCTGAATTTTTCTAAATTACATTCTATTAAGTTTATTGTCTTAAATACTTTCAAAAGTCTTTCCTCTGGGATATAGATCAAATGTTTTTCTGTATCGATAAAATAACCCAAAATCGTTAATTGTTGAACGGGTGACCACATAGATTTTTCTTTCTTTAGAACAAAGCCACTAAGAATTAGATCTTGTCTAACTTCGTCAGATAAAGTTTTACAAACTTGTAGATCAATATGAACGTCAATGCTATCATCCAGATGCATCATAATTTGTTTCCCTTCGCCTCTCCACTTTTTAACTAAAGGGCGAGTTAACTTAGTAAAGATATAACATGCTGAACTAAGACCAAATGGTAAAACAAGAAATTTAAAATAGTTAACAGTATTACCATAACACCAACTAAATCCTAGATAATCTGTATGGGGCTTAAAAATATCAACATGATGATATGCTGAGTGTAAATCGAATTTGAAACAATAAGAATTATTGGTAATAAATTGCATAGCTATTAGAATATCTTCGAATTTTACACTAGTTTTCCATAAATGTAAATTCACATGTCTTAAATCTAGAATTAAACGTTTTTTGTTACTACTCGATACAGATACTATCAATGGATTGACAACAATAGGTTTACTGTCACATTCCTCAATCAGACCTTTAATTAGTAAATCGTGTATTGCTTCGACGACAAATTCGCTATGGTTGACTGCCGATCTATTGTTAGATAAACAAATAGAAGGAGGTGTACTAAAAAACGGTATTCTGTACCCATTGTATATAGTGTCTAAAATATAATCGTAACAACCAATATTTTTCCAGAAGTTGTAATGTTTTTTCAATCTACTTTTTGCTATGATGTCTGCTTGTCCTTGTTCGTACTCGTAATAATCATGTGTAAGGTTACTAATTTCACCAAAATCAAGAGACAAATTATTACAATCATTAACATTAAAATACTCATCTTTTATCATATCAGTCTGCTTTTGGTTTCTGCTGGATGGATTTTGAATTGAAGGGACATTGATTCCTCCAGTGCTGGAACGATCCACAGCTAAAGCAACCGCCTCCTTGTTGACCTCTGCGCTGATATCCGCTCGTGCCGGGTTGGTTTTGATAGACTGGAAAACCGGTATACCATGTCTGGGGTTCACGAAAGGACTGGTTTTTGCCAGGAAAACTCGATGCGGCAAACTGAGGCGGGTTTGACTGGATTGATTTAGCGTGTTCGAACTTTAAATTATCAATTGCCCAAACAGCTTGTGCCAATTCTGCAAAAAATTCATAATTAAGCAGATACTGAACTTTATTCCCCTCATATTTCCAAGCATATTGAGAGTCCGTTTTAAGTTTTTTAACTTGGGAAGAAACTGACAAACTGCCCCCGTGCATTTCTTGCCTTAAATTAGAGATTTCTTGCCTTAGCTTGGTATTGTCATCTCCCTGGCTCTTAACGGCCATAAGTATATCCTTTAGAGAACAATCTTGGTCTTCACTAGAGTCATCCATGTTGAGTGACGATAATTTACGAAAATAATTTTTTTGCGTGTGACCACTTCGGCGCTGTCGTGCTGAATGAAAATATATCCCAATAAAAAAAACCGCCAATTACTCATTTGAGCGGGCTAAAAACCCGCTACCATAGCGCCACCTTCCATAATGAAATACACCCAAGAGAAAATAAATTAATTCTAATTCCCTCCGGTCAAACGAATAAATTATATTATTACTTTTATCTATTTAGATCATATACATGACGAGCATATTACTGTTTGAAATAGGGGTTGAAAAGTTTAATGGAAAGGCTCGTATATTTTATAGAAATCACAAGAAATTGTAGGAAATATTTTCTTTAATAAAAATTAATTTACCAAGGTACAAATGATTTCATTAAAACAAATTTGCTTAATGTTGGACTTTCTGATTGGCGAGTATGGCGGTGGGGTTGTTAAACGGCATATCGCCATTTTATTAATCTGTCGTTGTCGTGATCGTATGGTAGTTGGATTGCAATTGCCTGTGTAATCAGTGCCTATTACCACTATAAATGTAAGTTCGAATCGCGCTCGAAGGTGTGCTCGAAATAGTGTTGAACGTGGGGTTAAACACCATAGTACTAATCCTGAATTGATCTGAGGTTTTATCACAGAGCTCATTAAAGACAATAAGAACATTTTATCTCGATCATTTAATTTGGTGTCTATACTTGTATATGCAAGATGTTTAAATATAGTGTTCACGTACAATTCTGTATATTCTAATGAACTTCAAATTGAAGATACAACAGATACCAGAAAGGCCACTTCTTACTTAAACTCTGTAGCACTGAAGCCAATTTTCATAATGTACAATACCTATTTTTACACGTTCTTTCCATACCCTTTTGCGTTTAAATTCCAGCGCAATATTCTATCCCAAGGTAAATGATTCATTCTTACTTGATTATCTAGATAAATGAATACGTCCCTGACTATTTCTATTCAGGGGTTCTAGTATGTGATCGCCATCTTTGATTCTTATAGGACCATGTGTTGCTTACCTCGCTTTAATAATTTTATCTCTGCATTTTAATAACAATTTCCTGTTTATGCTTAGGCATATCGTTGTATATTTTATATGACAAAATTGTCTAACATCGTCTGCTTATATTTTTGTGTTCCTTTTACCTGCAAATGTACCTCTTGACGCTATAACTATTTAAAGGATATTAGATTGATTGTTCTCAATTTACTCTTCCGGTAAGCACAATGACCGCAAAATCTGTATTAACTCCCCGTAGACACCCGAATAAAATCGACATATGCACAATGACTCATATGAAGGATACGACATTGTTGACGTTGCATAAGAATCAATAATGTTTCAGATGTAATTTAGTTTGAAATATCTTGATAGTTTCATTTACCAACCGTTTAAGCTGACTTTTGAGAGCGTGAAAGGGTATATAAATATTTCCAGAATGTGACACAGAGTGTTAATCGCTTCTCTCATTGTACATTCCCCATTTGTAATTAAATAAAGAAAGTTTAAACTGTGATAGCCACCAATTCCTCCAAAATCAACAAAATTAACAATCACCTCTCACCTGACCTCACTGAAAACAAAGAGTACCATACATATTACGTTGGAAATCCAGGTACATGTATGTATAAAATACATGTCTCCTGTCATAGAGCAAGTACCAATTATCATGATATTTACGAATAAGACTACTACTTTTTTAATTTGACAAGCAGGGTTTCAAAAAGTAAAGAATTGTGGCCGTCATCAGCTGTTTGCAGTCATATTCCTGGTGGAAGAAGAGTTTGAAGATACCAAAGGGACAATCAGAATCCGTATATCGAAGTAGAACAGACAACACAATGGCCAAAAGAAAAAAGTACAAAAGGACAAACAACGATCTACAAAACATGCATATAAAACTAAAGATCGAGTAACTATCATACCATAGCATACTTTAATCATATTAGAACACAGATTTTATAAATGTGGCCTTGCAGATATATTTCACGATTGTGTCAGGGTGTACAATACATTTCGTAACTTTAAAACGAATTTCCTATTCGTTTCTTTTTCGTATAATTAAAAAAATGTTGATTTGTCAAAATAAGTGGATGAACTCAATTACTCTATGGAAGTATTGTTCTTGGTTTTTTTTTGCTAATCTCCGGTATTACCGTTGTTTTGGTTTTGTTTCTATCAATAAGTTGCATTCTCATTATCCTGAGTAATGGTGAAGGTTCCAAGGGAGCAAACCCACTGAGCTGCTCAGTGCGTTCCCGGGCGGTGGATGGAACTGAGTCAGGTTATAATACGGAAAGGCTGACCGTGGACTATAGTGTGTAACGTGTTTGGAGAGTATCACGTTCCCTGCACGCTACCCCTGAATATAGCCGACATACTGATCGCTGGACGTTAAGCAATAATCAATTAATCAATCGATTTTTCGCGTGATCATAAAGTGGTCGTGACTGTGATCGTATGGTGGTTGGAATTACAACTACCTATGCAATCAGTTCCTATCACCATTGGTGTTGTGGGTTCGACTCCCGCTCAGGGCGAGGCGTACAACATTATGTGATAAAGTTTGTCAGTAACTTGGGGCAGGTCGGTGGTTTTCTCCGCGCCCTCCGTTTCCTCCACCAATTAAACTTACCTCCACGATATAACTGAAATTTTGTTGAAAGTGGCGTTAAGCACCATAAAACCAACCAACCCATTATCATGTATTTACAACGTAATCACAATTGAGTGGTTGTTTGTTTGGTGTTAACGCCAACTTTAGCAGTATTTCAGCTATATCGTGGCGTTAATCGCAATTGACGATATGATCTACAGAGAGACATGACAAATTATACATTACTGGTATTTTATACTATATTATTTAATTATAAAACCACTTTTAACAAAATGGCGTATTCCAATGTAAATTCTTGTTCGATTATGATTTAATCATCATCAACAAAATTGCCAATAAAATAATAATAATAGCAAGCATAGCAAGTACAATCTTTCCCCAGGAAATTGGCTCGTCGGGGGTTATTGTGTCGTCAGGATGAGGAAAAAGAACCTGAAATAAAAATGAAAATTAAAACATCTTAATTAGAAATGTTTGAAGACACAACAGGGAAATCAGAATCCGTAAATCGAAGAAAGACAGAGAATACCATGGTCAATCAAATAAGATTTGGAGGAAGATCAGACGGACACATATATATATACAATAAGATTTTATTGCTGATGTGTTGTAACTTGGTGGTTTAAATCCTGTATTTCTGTGGAATACATATTTAGGGGTGTAGGCCTGGGGTATGGGAGACAACTCTATTTTCATTGTCTTCTCAAATATATGGTCATCTGTGCATTTGAAAATTCCCCCTCAATTCCAAGCTTCTTGGTAACACAGATTGTTTACATTATATATGAGCAGTTTAAAAAAATGACTCCTTTTCCTTTTACCTTTTTATAACTTTGCTCCTTGTCTTTTTATATCTTATTGCTGCTAATAAAAGTGTGTTATTATTATATGCTTGTGCCCACAAAATATCATTGAAATATCTCTTTCCAGAAAAAATTGACATCGAAATATGTTGTTAAAAATGCCAGGAGTGTAACACATTTTGTGTGACAAACCTTTTTTCCTAATGAATTTCAAGTGTTTATCAAATAGAAAATATTCAATATATACACCAGAATATTATATATTATGAAACTATAGTACAATTGCTTTATTTGTCAGGAAATCACTTACCCCTGGTGATGATTTATAAAAATAAATTGGTCACATTGAAAAACTTAATACTAAAATATATTGGTATGACACATATCAATATATTGAAAAGAAATTGTCATGTTGGAATTAATGTAGTGTTTTTAGAAGTGATATTGTAACTGTGTGATGTATGTTTGATGAAAAATATTTTCATTGCCTCATGAACATGTTTGCACCATTTTGACCTTCACATAATTATTAGGTGACCCGAAAATGTCAAGAGGGTAAACAAGATATGTTTACATTGTGGTCATTTTATACATTGTTATATTTTGTTGAATTCTGTATTATATTTTAGCAGTTCATGACATTGTGACTATTAGTGACACTCATACTCACTACAGAACATGAACATAAATTATCTTAATTGTCTAATTTTAATATAATTCCACTGTTGCATATAATGCTCAATTTCGTTGGTCAACACCATACCAGCTGAATTTTGTTATATATCTATATATAATGATGGCTATTTTCAAGGAATTTATGCATTGTGTCAACACACCATTTCACTCACAAATTTTACATCTTTTTCAGTTTGCAGATGAAATGTCATATTCTCACATTTATAAATTCTCTCAAAATAACCTATATTCCTATAATATTATTGCTGACAGTATGGAGAAAGATTCATATTTCAGAAAACAGAGAAAAAATAACTGTACCAAGAATGAAATACCAAGGTGTAAATTAATTTTATGGTAGTAAAGCTATGTTCGGGGATTTTTTTTTTTGTAATACTGATCAACTCTTTTTTTTTTTTTATTATTGGTAACTATTTTTTTTTATCTCATAAATAAAGAAACAGCAAAAGATGAGTGTGTAATAACTTTCCTCGACAATTTCATTTTTCTGGGTGCCATCCATGAAAAACATAACTTTAAATATCTTAAAAATACGACGGTAAAAGTTTGTAAAATTTGGTGCAATGATGTCTATATGTATATTTTTTACTGTGACATTTTTGGGTAGAAATTAATCGACAGGATATTTTTAGTCCGATTTTTAATACCAGGGTGGTATCTTAGGACATCCCCCCCTTTTTCCAATTTCAACTGCTTTGCACATGATTATCTCCAAACAGGATATTCATATATGCTAGATATTTCATAATTATTCAACAATAACACTTTCAAGTGTATTAAAACCAAAATATTGCCTTTCAACCAGAAATAAATGTGTATATCTATTAGAAACTTCCGAAACTAGTATTACCATCTCTGGCGTCAATAATACTCCCAAAATTGCTATATTTAGCTATAGGATGTGCTATGGAGAAAACGGTATGGTGAAATTTCTTGAAACTTTGGCAGATGATGTATTTAGACATAACTATTCAATGATGCAAATTTTAAAAAAATTGATCGATGGGAAATGTTTGGGGTTACCCAGGTCTACACCCTTAATGTTATATAAATTATAATATGCATAGAAGGATGGCAGCATGAAACATGCATCCACTATGCAATATGTATTGCAGTGTGCTAACATAATACTTTGATTCAATAAGCAATACGTCTAAAAAGTGTGGAACCATGATACATTGATTTAACATACATAATATATAGAAGCACAGTAACATGAGGAATTGATTCAATATATAGTATGCTGACGAGATTGGAATAAAGGGTACAGAACAACAAAACTTTAAACACAACACTAAGTCGCATATAAACTAGGATAAACACTTGGACTTCCGGGTGGTTTGACATATTCTCAATCATTAACTGCTTAATGTAGTGACTGAGCACTGACTCTTTATTTCATATTAACTGATAACTAATTATGGATGTAAAAATTGAAGCAATAAAAGTTTAGAGATACCAAAATGATAATCATAGGCTAATCATAGGCTGTAACTCGAAGACAGAGAGACAGACAGACAGACAATATAATGACCATATGGAAAAGGATAAGCTCAAAAACGTTACGCAAAGAAAGCACAAAGAAAAGAGATTGAACAACAAAAACTCATCTGAAAACTGGTGGTGAACTCAGGTGATCCGAAAGGGTAAGAAGCTCCTGCTCTTGTAGGGTAGCCCGTCAAAACCCAATGACCCGCATTGGGAATATTGAAATCATTTCTTTTGTCACAACGTTTCTTTCTCAATCGGCCCTCGCTATCAATATGTAGATGTAGGTCAAGGTAAGAAGCAGACCAGTCTGTATCTGTGGTATTTGTTATTTAAAGTTCAATGAGATTGATGCGAACAACAAAAACACTCAACTTTGAATTATTCAGTGAAATATATTATCTCTATAGTGGGACGTGAAATTAAACATCCGGGCTATCTTCTTGTCGTTTTTCCCGTGAGACCCCTGCATAAACTGTGTTTCTTACAAATAATAGAACAAATCGGGGAGAGGAAGAAAACAGTTAATACAGATAGGACGGTTTGTTGTGGCATTTGTGTTAGGATCAGAGTTTTGTTTTTTTACAAAATAAGATTTTCCCCTTCCTAAGACTATATATTTGTGCATACGTTGGCCTTATTCGTTTTCTTTTGTGATACAAAGTCGAACTAGTTATTTTAATCTGTCTTTTACCTTAGAGTGAGAAATAATTGTTTAAGTTGCAGAGAAGTCAAATGTTTTATTGATATTGTTTGCGGAGATGGACCTTGATTGTATGTGTACTTCTACTCAAAGACATTTAGAATTGCTCTTCAAGAAGCTACCATAGGACTACAAATATGAATTGTGTAAGTAAGCTGAAAAGAATGCAGGAACCATTCATTGAAGACTAACCTGTGTCATCAGCTCAAGAACTGGGATATCTAAATGTGGTAAGGTTGTCAAAATATATGAACCAGTTGGATCGACATCTGTGCAATAATTTTCTATGCACTTAAACCGTGTATCTATTAATCCAAGATGCTTCTTGAATCGTGTTTGACGATCAATATACTGAAGGTCATTTAGTCGTTGTTTGTCGGCATGAGTCAGGACTCCATAAACTGGTATTTCTAAAAGTAATATGAGAAAATGCGCTTACAATTGGCAAAGCTATTTCTATAGTGATAAACAAATTATTGCAGCCAGTTTGATAAGGACAAATAAACATATATGAAGTAACAAACAATACTACGAAAAAGTATTTATAAATGTACTGTGTGAATATTAATAAGGCAAGCATAAATCTGGTTAGATCTACAAATAATAACATTAATTATTATTCTTCGTGTAAGTTTCTGTAGTGATATTTGGTACTGTAATATTTTGACATATTACCTAGGTAATATTTTGGCATATTACCTGGACAATTAGACACTCAGTATCACAGTGTATAACCGGGCAGTTTTCATCAGATAGTGAGAAAATATTTGCCATAATTTAAAGAATTCGTGGAGAAAAAATAGATTTTTAACCCCTTTCTTCGAGCGAAAACATACCATCCACCGATGTTTAAACGGCGATTTCCACTTTCAATGTTCAAATAGTGCACTGTTATGTGATCAGAAATATAAATGACATACCTTTGCAGTATTTTTTAATTTTGTTGCTTCGGTTGATCCACTTTCAAAGAATAAATCACGGATAATCATCCAAAAATGTTGAAATTTCTGCAAACAACTAACATTACCTAGTCGGACAGTACAGCAACTTCCGTTTTTGAAAACTGTCCGGTCATACACTGTGAGTATAATAATGATATTAATGTGGTCTTGTCTGCGGTCGGGTAATATGTCTCTCTGACCTGGATAATATTTTGGCATATTACCTGGACAAGACCACATTATTGTGACGTTACGAGCGATGTTCGTTCCTATTAACGTAACAGACGTAAAACAAAATGAACGACGCTTTTTTAAAGTTTTTTATATGTTTTGTGTTTGTATATTGCGTAGTTTGTATGAAATAATGGATGTGTTTTTACTCTAAACAGCGTAGTAAATGGATCTCGAAAGTAATTTTCCTTTGAATTTAAACAAATGTTGACTATTTTACATGACTAACCAAATAATTATCAAAGAACAATTAAAAATGTCAGGTCCCGGTGTTGATTTTGTCTCATGTACATTTATCCTTTTCCTCAAGAAATAAAATGATTTGTATTCAATCGGTTAAAAAACACAATATAACTTTTCCACAGAAAAATATGATTTTTGTATTTTGCTGTTTCTGTCGGATCGTTGTCTCATGGACAATTAGTCCACGTCTCAGTATTTTCCATTGACCTCATAAAAGAAAAAAACACTATCAAAACATATATGCAAGTCGTTTTATCACATTATACTTCCATTTCATCTAAAACTGATAAAATATCCAAATGTGTAGTTTAAGTAAGATTAAGTGCCCCATTCAGGCACTGAAGTATTGGAGAAATATAAATTATAGACGCAACTGAAATAATCGAACGTTTTCTATCCAACAATTTGAATGATAAAAGTGTTCTGGTTCGGTCAAAATAACAACCATGGACAATTTTACTTCCTTTTCCGTAAGTTATACCCCAGTCATCGCTATGGTGTCTTTCGTGAGAACTTGAGGACATGAACTTGCCCTAAATAGATAATAATTGGAGTCCGATTCATCCGTGTACGCCGCAAGAATAGTTCCTTCCGCGATAAGGTCCGCCATTTCATACTCGTCGTTTTCCGTGCTTTGAACAGATCGAAAATTCCGGTTATTATCAATAGATATTGGAATTGTCACCTTATCTCCAATGGCATTGTTTTTACAGTTATTATAATTACCAGTAATACAGTTTTCACACGTATAACACGACATATTGCGAACTGCTAAAGTATCATTATTTTATTTTGTCGAAACGACGTGATGTAGACGCCTAATGCCAGGGACGGCTTTGAATGAAATATTGTTTCAGTCAATTTTTTCAACATAGCGAAAGATACGGCGCTTACAATAAGTAGACTTAGTATCTTTTAAATAATTTTCACAGTAATTGAAAAAATTGGATGCTAATTGTATTATTTCGCTTTCACGATAAACTGACAAGTCCACTTGATTCTTTAAAAAGCCACCAGCGGCATCCTGCGGACCCTTAGCATGACTTGTCTCAACATAATTTCTTATGAAGAGATCGTAGTGATGTTCAGTGCAAATGTTTTTAATAAGTCCAAAACAATTTCTAGATTTATACTGAACGGGGCATTCATCTGTGAATTCGTGTATTACTTTCACGTTATATTGAATAGAGTCTAAATAGTCCCTAATAAGGTTTTGAACTTTTGCAGTGGAAAATTGATCGTGTTTGTCATCAGGGCTAATCACGAAAAAGTGTTCTGTTACGATAAACGGTATATCGGGTAAACTTTCAACACCGTCAACTTCTAGAATAGCACGTCTATAAATTACGGATACATGAATGGACACCTCGGTGCGCTGAAAATATGTTTGTTGTAATTCAAACTTTTCTTTGCAACCATAATTTTCAGAATAGTCATGAATAACAACGCAGTGATTCGGCAAAAATTTTTCTCTGAGACTCGACAGCTTTTCATTTTGCCATTGTGCCCGAAATTAGTGTCCTGCAAATTTATCAAGTAACTCCTTAAAATAATTGAACATTATTCCCGGTTTTGTACATTTTCTAACAAGCGTAAGTTTATTCTTAGATCCGATTGAAATGTATTCATATCTTTCCCATGAGACATCCGGGGCATCTTCCGACAAGCTCATCTCTAAGTCAGAAAACTTAAGTAACTTAACCCCACATTTACAACACTCACGGTCTAAACAAGACGCTAGGAAGCAATTTTGAGCTGGATCTTTATCACAAAGTGTAGCTACAGTTATATCTGTCAGATGTTCGTATACATGGTATATATCATTATCATCTTCAGAAATACTTGGAATAGTATATTTTTTCTAAATTCCATTGATTTCAAGATCTGGCCTCTACATGGTACCGACAGCAACAGGTAATTCTATCTGTCGGCCTGGCTGCACGGACGAAGTAGGGTTTTAATGTCTCAAATGTTCTTTGGCTCATTTTTATGTCGGGATGTCATTAAAAACCTCTGTCTGGGGTTTATCTAATATATATATGGGATGCTTTGCCTTTGAAGACTGTTTTGGGCCGATACGAACACGTTTCATGTCGTTTTTATTACCGGAGGGACGGGAGTTGTTCGGGTCAATTCAGAAAATGTATGCGAGTTTTCTGATTTCATCTGAAATACAGTCGTTCCTAGTTTTCCTTCCAATAAAGGTCCAACTTGACTTTTCGGAAGTAAAAATTTGTGTACGGACCCGTTTTCCAGTTGACAGCCGTTTTAATGGGAGACCTATTTTCGTTTCTATTAAAGATTTCTTATGTTCTTTCTGCACGTTTAAACCACTTGTACTAGCTGCAATAACGCTCAATGTAGTTCTTGTACAATCTGATCTTGAGTTTTTGATTTGATCAACTAGTTCTCGTATGTCATTTATAACGGCATTGCCAAGTTGTGTATTAGTTTTGTCTTCTGGACTCACTACAAATTTAATTTTCAAGAGATTTTACTGTGGGAGAATGTTTATTGTCTAGATAAGAGGCCATGACAGCTACTCTCTTCTTAGGGGTTGTTGGGAGTGCCTGCTTCACTGATTATACGGCCCGGCTTTTCTACATCCTATTGGAAAAACTGTTTCCAAGATCATTAATGGGGGTTGTTTGAGAGCTTGTTTTAACTTTGTTTCTATACTTTCTTTTTCTTTCGGTTTCTTTCAAGCGTTTTTCAGCTTTGTCTTGTCTCTGTTTTCTCTTTTTCACAGCCGCGGGTGTTTCGGAATAACCGAAGTGACATTTCCGGTTTTTGGCATTCATGCCTTCCTCTCTTTTCTTTTCATAGTATTTCCTACATTTTTCTTAGTTTTTCTCATTTTTTCCCCTATATCAGCTGCTTTGAACACAAACGAAATGAGGTCAACTTATAGGTCATGGACATATTATCTAATGGCTTCTTCTTTGAGTTAAGATGAACGATTGGGACAAACATGGGACATTTTTAATCAAAAGTGGTTTTTGTATAAACCTAGATTTCTACATGCAAATACCACTGATCATACAATGCATAATTTAAAACTTTATACATTGGTGCGACATTCAAGGAAAGTAATAAAGTTGTCAAATACGAATTGTGTGGTCAGTGGTAATCGAATACAGACATCAAGATCTATAAAATTAATTAAAGTCTATTAAAAGTCATTTGAAAGTTTTTTTTATTGAATAAAAGAACAAAACCAATAATTGCCGACGTCATATGATGGCTGTGTAGTAAATATAGTCGATGGGTCATCTAAGAAAAAACAGTTGATACAGATGCTTAAAAGTAAAAACAAGTAGTTAAATAGGTACGCAGAGATGTTCAGAAACATTGATAGTTATGAAATACCGTCCGCTAACAGCTCCCAAAAACAGTAAAACTTCCCCAAATCGCATTGCATTCCTTGTTCGTTTTACTCTCTACGCTTGTGAAACTTCACTGGTTTTATTCCACTTCAAACTATATTCAGGATACATTGATAATATTTCCAACTCATGTGATTTAATTTTAGTAGCATAATTCATAGTTATGATCGAGCATCTTTATAGCCGACTTCTAAAATAGTTTTTGCTTACCTTTGGAAATATTGCAGAAAATGTAAGCATAACATAAAGTGGCGCTGACAAGTCAATTGATAGTATCGTACATAAGAGTTTACATTACCTCTGCTTCCTTTCTTTGTTGTATCTCTGATTGCTCTCAATAAACTGTCTGGTAGAGGCGGGGTATGTCTGCTTCCTTTCTTTGCTGTATCTCTGATTGCTCTCAGTAAACTTTCTGGTAGAGGCGGGGTCCGTTTAGCTGTGCACACAACAATGATGCGATCAACCTGTGCGTTCTCTGATCTCTTGTTATAAAATTGTCTTAGCGTATGAATATCCTGTTCGTTGTTGAAATAAAATTGACGTACACTATTAAAGTCTTCTCCTTCTTTGAGCTTTCCATTAAAAAAAAGGCTAAGCATCTCTTTGTTAATTTCACTTTCCTCATCTTCCAATCCAGTTATATCAAGAAACGTTGGCATTAACAAATGGTTGTTATTATCTTCTATGTAAACTTGTTTACGATAACTGAAAAAACAAAGTACTGAAAGTAGGTTCGGGATTCATTATGTAATCAAAAAGATAATACAAATATGTATCACCATATTTCTGTAAGAAAACAAAAACAGAAGACAGGAATATAAAATTCGCCGAAATTGGCCTTAAAAACAAACACATAGTGCAATGAAAGAAAACATTTTTTTTTGTTTTAGACAAAAAAGGTAAAGTGGGCAATTCTAATAAAATTCGAGTTCAAGAACTCTGTGGATAATACTATCATATTTGTATTATTGCAAATTTTTGCGAGAGTTCGTAGTGTGCCATCTACTGGATTGTAATATGTGTACTGTCCCCTATAATGGGTGTTTTACCATTATATAAAGTGTTGCGCTTCTATACAGAAGGTTATGTATGGTATATACTGGATATCATTTGTTATCTTTCTCTGGGAAATCCGGATTTCCCCACCAATAAAACTGACATCACGATATAACTGAAATATTGTTGAAAGTGGCGTTAAACACCATAACCCTAAACCTAACCCTCATTTGTTAAGAATGGATTATGAGTACATGTTAGTAACTAATTAATATGTATTTATGTATCATGTTATGAATCCTACCAATGTTGATTGATGGATAATTAAAACAAATCAGATTTGTTTTTTGTAAAATATATAGAGTTGAATCACACTGCTATCATCTCCAAAGGATGTATTATAAGAAATATTGTATCAAAAATTAAATGTTTCATATAGGTCCAAGGCTTATATGGAAATTAAATTTTCATATTAGGAATTTTAAGAAAATATAATAATTATTTTTTAATTACATTCTAAGACGTGATGTTTCCTGAATATCATGTTCACCGTAGTCTCCCGTTTTAGCAATTTCTCTCCAACAGGCGTTGTCATTATTCTTAAAACTGGCAAAAATAGTGTTCAGAAATGAGGACTTGCCACATCCAGGAGGTCCAATTACAGCTATATTTAGCGGTCTACGTCCATCCAGTTCATTACCGACAGTATCCTTGCAATGCTGTATCAATTGGGTTTTCAGTTCTTTACTCATCTGGAAACGAACGTATTATATTATTTCTGATTATTACAGTGTTATTCTGTATTAATAAAACATGATGAAATGATGTAATCCAATCGTACACATTCATACATCAAGTTAACTTCTATAAGGGTGTGATATATTTTTATTTGCTGTTCACATATTCATGTGGATTTTTCTACAATCACTATAGCTTTTTTATATAAAGCCACCGATCGGCCGCCAGTCACTGACAAACATTACCACAAAACAGTTGTATGGAGTACAGATTGTTACGGTTGGGAATCGAACTTACACATTTTGATAGTCGCAATTTCTGATTACATTGGTAGAGATAACCCCATCTACCATACGATCATACCCACGTCAAGGCCTAACTTTGCAATTATTATCTATCAAGGTTAAAGTTCTCAGTTCGATTCCGATTGAGGCGACAAATTCTCGATGCAGCTTTATTGATAAACTTTCTACAGTGACTAACGACATGTCGGAGAGCTTTGTTTTTAACTTGATATCATGTTGATGCTAAGAAGGAAGCTTCTGAGGCAAGAATTTCTAATGGTTAAGCTGAGCTGGAGTAATCATTTCGAAAGTTTACAGTTGCCATCATGGCTAACCCTTACGGAAGATCTGTGTCACTGATGACCACGGATATGTTGCGTATGCCGTAATAAAATATTGCGTCAATCTTTCCTCTGTCGTGAATTCTTACAGGACGTAAAGAAGAGTAACGCGACTAGTGCCACTAAGGGAACAGAAATTATCCCCTGTCCAGAACACAGGGGTTTTTCCTTAGTTTGTGTGTCTCACAATATCTAGTCTTCTGTATGGTGTTTTATCGACTATTGTTTGTCTTTTCTGGCCTTTCTCTTTTGGCCATTGCATTAGCGGTCCTTTGATTGAGGGCTTCTGATTATCACTATGGTATATCCATTCGTTGCTCTTGTGTATTAAAAATGGGGAAATATCCAAACTCCTATGGATAAATTGTCTATTTGATTCGTCCCGCCCGTTTGGGAGCTGGTATGTCTCTTATTGGAAGTAAAACAATTTCATTGGGATATTGACACGCCTATTTGACCATATATTACAGACTAACGATTTTGCTGACATGTTGTAATAGGCTAGGTAGCTCACAAAAACCTATCATTTTTGTTGCTAATATAATACAGTAATTCAATCTAAAAGAAATGAAACAGGTAAGTTAAGAAACCGTTGGCTTATTTTTTAAGTTAGGGACATTGCTTTTGGCAATACTGATTCTTATCTATTTCACAGCAAATATAAAAATATAGTATAAACAGTGAATAATTCCACCATTATTAAATTATGAGCAATTACCTCTTACCACAAATTCTTAAAGCAAAAAGCCATGAAATATGACTTTGGGTGGACGCACAAATATGTTATAACAACCCTCTCATCTTGATAAATGGATTTTCAAAGTATATATAGATTTAAACAAACAATAACAAAAAACATAGCGTATGTACGTATTGTAATGGCCTTCCCTACACAAAAGTCTTGATTGTTTCGAATGACAGCTGTTGTATCATTCATATGACACGAATAGCCATCACGATAAAACTCTATACGATTCTTTTTATAGACACACATATTGATCATGCTTAGGTAACAACACTAAGGCACTTTCGTTTGTTACTTTGACAAATCACAGACGTTGTAGACTATTAACGGATTCCGTCACATGCATATATGAATAGCACCATATCATACACAATTTACATTAATGATCGAATATACTTGACCTATGAACTTTGTTTATTTCAAAATAATTATAAACCTACAACACACCGTGAATCGTTCATGAGGAAGTTAATTCCATTGGGAAAACCATATTTAGTTTATGAACATTAACCACAAATGTATGCCCTTAGATTTTTATTTTCTCATATGTCATACTCATAGAACCAAGCATTCAAATAATTTCGTATTTGTCCTAAAGCATTCTTGCTAATTGAAGCAAGGTATATGCTACCAAGAAATCCATAATTCATAAATTTTCAACCCCATTATTCTCAAAGTTATGATAAACGTTTCATTCCTTTAAAAAAGAAAAATACACAAATATCGATGTAACCATTATTAAGCCTTAATTAACAAAGCGTTAGTGCTGAAAGCACTCTGTATTACTAAAGGCGTCATCAATACACTTATTTGTAAATCATTTGTCAGAATGGCCACTTGTGTCAATGAATCCTTTTATTTTTTATCTAGTAAATAATAAATATAATTGGTTGTGTTTCTTTTTGACAAATATATTACCTTATAATACAGAAAATATCAGTATGCTATGGTCTAGGTAGTTCCGGGACAAGTTGTATGTATCAATTAGATCTTGCCGTGGTATATATATATATATATATATATATATGTATACGTCTGAAAATTAAACCAAACAGTGTTAGAATTTAGATTAAATAATATATTGGTCATTCGAAGCTCATACGCGTTGCAGCTAGGATCGCTATAGTACGTCACCCTTTTATATGTCAGAGAGAGATTTGATTTTGGATTTTACAGATAAAGAATTGGAACAGGAACACAGACTAAACAGTGAGTCTCAAAACCAGCCCCCCCCCCCCCCCTCCCACCCCTCTATCAATCCTGCACAACTACCACGGCAAGATCTAATTGATACATACAACTTGTCCCGGAACTACCTAGACCATAGCATTGTAGATTTGAAGTCGGATCTTCTTTCAGAGCAAGATTCATTATCTAAAAAATTCAGAGACGAATCTAGCATCAAATTTAAAAGCGGAGGAAATCGCATCCAGTTTAAATTTAACGAGGGAATTCAAAGCGGGGTTCAAGAAATTTACAAACAATTAGCTACACCAAATACCACTAGTGCTAGTCTAGCCTTGAATATAATAAGCAAACATAAAGACAGAAATAAGCTTATTAGAATCGCCGATACGTCCGCCGGGGCCTGTGCTACCGTCAGAGTGTACGAATCTAGTGATATCGCAGAAAATGAAGAGGATAACAAAAAGATACGCCAAGCTGAAAAACAGAGCTCTCAAATCAATTAAGGAGAAAACCAAAGTTAGGCCTCCGTCTTACACCAGACCAACCCCCAGAACAGACCGTTCCGAATCCTGCTGAGGGTACTACTTATACACGTCAGATACCGCCCTTTCGAATAGGTGCCGCACGTGAGCCGTGCCCATGGGACCTATGCCGCTTATACAAACAGACAGGACACTGGAGACGCGACTGTCCACTCAACTATAAACAAGGATTCAACGCCCATGGTCAGTCCAGCGCTACAGCAAAGCAGTGAAAGTTCAAACGTTCTCGATAACTTTTAACACAATATCTGAGGGTACCGAAAGCCAAAATGATTATGAATTTCAATGCTTTTTGGCTCAAATTCATTACTTTGAAAAGTTGGAGGTCGAATGTAATCTTTATTTTAAAGGTGTTAAGGGTAGATTCGCTAAACATTTAGAATTTTGGATTAAGATTAAAGCTAGCGACTTTGTTATTGACACAATTAGAAACGGTTATGTGATACCAATTTTGAACCCCCCTAATAGTATGTTTATGAAAAACAATAAGGCTGCTTTAAAAAAATTATGATTTTGTTAATCAAGCAATATGTAATCGTATTTACTCTGGATGTGCGTATAATGCACATAGATAAGTTATTTCAGTTTTGCTTTTTCATTTTCATTTTTTCTTTTCATTATATTAAATACAAATGATTAACGTACCATGTACTGATTTATGAACATGATCATTCTATCACCTGTTCGTATTGGAGAGGCAGGGTATAATGTAAAACATGGTCCTAATACTAGTGAAAGTAGTGTAGTGACATGGTTAATGAATGTGGCATGGTCCTATTATCGTGATACACGATATTGTAGTAGACATGGTCAGTGTATCTAGGATTTTTGTAATTATGTTGTATGAATTATTTGCTTATTTGTGTATTTGTTAACACATTGTTCAGGCATTTTCAAAACAGGAAGATGGGCTCATATGGACAACCTTGCTTTAGACGCTGAACTCACTAAACTTATGGATCAGATGCCTTCCTTCTACAAAGCTTTCAGAGCAGATAACACAGTTAGACAACATAGTTATGCCTTTAATTCATTCTGTAAATGGTGTTTTTCACATAACATTGTAAACATTTTGCCATTTTCTGATGTTTATGTTGCTATGTATTTAATGCATCTGGCAAATAAAGGCAAATCTGTTAGTACTTTAAATAAGGCTTACTATGATATATGCTGGACACATAAACTTGCAGGCGTTGCTGATCCTTGCAAGTCTGACCTTGTTATATCAATGAAAGAATGGGCTCTAAGATCTATAGGTCGCTTTACAATCAGAAAAGAACCTATTACTCCTGATATTATTAAGAATATAGTTGCTATATATGGCAAAGCCAGAGCTGATTTGACACATTTAAGAATAGCATGCATGTGTCTCATTAGATATGAATAACATTTTTCATAAGATGTGGTCAGAAAATGAAAAAAGTACAAGTTCTACATGGAGAGAAATGAAAGCCATTGAACAAGCTTTGAGAACCTTCAAAGAAGTTTATAAATACGAAAACATTAAATGGTAAACAGATAATCAAAACTGTGTTAAAATATTGAGATCCGGAAGTATGAAAGAACAGTTACAAAAACTAACCTTTTCTATATTTTCACTATGCCTACAAAGGTGTATTTATATAGATATTCGGTGGATCCCTCGTTCTGAAAATAGTAAGGCAGATTACATAAGTATTTATAATGATTGATCATGAACATTGGGGTGTTTCGGATGAATTCTTTTCATTCATTGATGACTTATGGGGAGCGCATTCTATCGATAGATTTGCTAGTATTATGAATCGTAAAACTGAAAGATTCAATTCTCTATTTTGGAATCCTGGCTCCGAAGCTGTAGATGCCTTCACACAAAATTGGCATGGTGAAAATACTTGGTTAATTCCCCCTATTTACTTGGTTGTGAGAAATATAAAACATCTCTTATTTCATAAGGCACAGGGTACACTCTATAGTATCGAGATGGGTTTCAGCCACGTTTTGGTCTTTCATTTTAAAGGAGGTCTTTTCTATAGAGAGAATGTTACAGATGTATTGGAATTCAAAGAGTCGAGTAGAATTTATATAAAGGGGAGTAACCCTAAGTGTGTTATCTACTGTGTTAGCTGTACGTTTAGACGGTAGCAATTATTGATAATTATGTTTAATTAAGAGAATCGTGTATGACAGTTGTCAGTCATTACATTTGATGTACACATTGATATTGTTGGAGACGATCCAAGTATCGTAGATACATGACACGGTCCTTATATCGTATTAAAAACGATATTGAAGTTGATATGATCATGATACTAGATTTGTGATTTCTCTAATTTTTGTAAATGATAAATTTCACAGACATGCGTATTTTAAATGTTTTCTTGTTTAATGATCTTGTAGCAAACTGTTCAATAACAGTTACAGAAGAAACGTGACATGGTCCTAATATCGTTGAGACGATATTGAAGTAGACATTGTCATATTGTTATTGTTACATGTATACACTTGTATTTTGCACATAGATAAGTTATTTCAGTTTTGCTTTTTCATTTTCCTTTTTTCTTTTCATTATATTAAATACAAATGATTAACGTACCATGTACTGATTTATGAACATGATCATTCTATCACCTGTTCGTATTGGAGAGGCAGGGTATAATGTAAAACATGGTCCTAATACTAGTGAAAGTAGTGTAGTGACATGGTTAATGAATGTGGCATGGTCCTATTATCGTGATACACGATATTGTAGTAGACATGGTCAGTGTATCTAGGATTTTTGTAATTATGTTGTATGAATTATTTGCTTATTTGTGTATTTGTTAACACATTGTTCAGGCATTTTCAAAACAGGAAGATGGGCTCATATGGACAACCGTGCTTTAGACGCTGAACTCACTAAACTTATGGATCAGATACGTTCCTTCTACAAAGCTTTCAGAGCAGATAACACAGTTAGACAACATAGTTATGCCTTTAATTCATTCTGTAAATGGTGTTTTTCACATAACATTGTAAACATTTTGCCATTTTCTGATGTTTATGTTGCTATGTATTTAATGCATCTGGCAAATAAAGGCAAATCTGTTAGTACTTTAAATAAGGCTTACTATGATATATGATGGACACATAAACTTGCAGGCGTTGCTGATCCTTGCAAGTCTGACCTTGTTATATCAATGAAAGAATGGGCTCTAAGATCTATAGGTCGCTTTACAATCAGAAAAGAACCTATTACTCCTGATATTATTAAGAATATAGTTGCTATATATGGCAAAGCCAGAGATGATTTGACACATTTAAGAATAGCATGCATGTGTCTCATTAGTTGTGCCGGCTTTTTACGATATTCTGAGTTGTTAAATTTAAGAAGGGATAACTTTACATTGTATGAACAGTATGTAAAATAAATTTTAGAAGTTAGCAAAACAGACGTTTACAGAGAAGGTAGGGATGTTTTAATCTCCAAAACAAACAGTAATACTTGTCCTGTTAACACATTACTTAGATATTTGTCTTCAGCTGATATTATGTATGACAGTACAGATTATATTTCCGTCCACTTTCATTTTGCAAATCGTCCGGTACTTACATACTTAGAAAAGGTAAACTCTCTTACACCACAGCAAGAGAGACAATGTTATTTGCCCTTGAAATTTTGGGAATAGATAAGAAACAATTTGGCCTTCACAGCCTAAGATCTGGAGACAACTGCAGGAGTAGATGATAGATTATTTAAGAAACACGGTCGTTGGAAAACGAACCATGCTAAAGATGGTTATGTAAAAGAAAATATTTTAGATAGGTTGTCTGTTACTAAAAAGTTAGGAATTTAAACCTTTTTGTTTATCTTATATTTTATATGATCATATTGAATATAATTGTATTGCGGCTTTCTTTTTTTTGTCGAAATTAGCTGCACACACTGGCGAGCTGTTGCTATAAACAAGTGTTTGTTTTTATTTAGTTAATGCTTTATGTTCGTTTCAGTTGGACGAATTAGAATATAAATGTATTTACTAAAGGTATGCAGACACGTGTTTATGTTTACTCAAAATACACAAAATATCAGTTCAATGTCACAAATGAAATAAGAAACACAGATTTAAATATCCCTACTTTCGATTTGGTTTCTTCTTAGTCCTTAAGCGAATTAATTGATAAACATATTCGACGTCACCTGTGAAGTTACATGATATCATTTCAATGGATCGGGGATTTTTAAATTACATATGATCATAGATATATGTATTTACTAAAGGTACGCAGACACTTGTTTATGTTTACTCACATGTTTATATTTTTCAAATTAGTTGATTGATTGGTTAAATAAGATTTTACTACAATAGTAAACAGTTAATTGTATGTAGTATTAACTTAACTCATAGCTATTAAGTAAAAATGAAACAAACAAATATGTTTGTTTGCCGAATGCCCAGGACAGCTAGAAGGACACTGGATATTTATTAAGTAAATATACATAAAATATAAATAAAAAATACATGTTTTACAACATAATTGTATGAAAATTGAAATATGTAAACTCTTGAACGAACATGTTTATATTTTTCAAACTAGTTGATTAATTGGTTAAATAAGATTTGACTACAAAAACAGTTAATTGTATGTAATATTATTGGTCAATAATATGTCGCATTGCGGGTACTTGTATATATATATATATATATATATATATATATGTTTGTATAATATACTTTATTTCCTGTGACTGTGTGATGAATTCTTCATCATCCTATACAATATATTAAAAACTGCTGAGTTAGATTGCTGTCAAATTATAATATTAAGTATATATGTATCATCTACACTCGCTTAAACACATGTCTTATGTCTATCCCTAGATTTTCCTTACGAGACAAGGTAACACTTCGACTATTGAAGTTATATTTTTATATAGCGGATGTGGTCGAGTGGCATAGGACGCTGGACATAAGTCTAAGCGATTGGTGCTACAGTGTATCAATGGTGTGAGTTCAAATCCCGTTGAGGGAAGAACAAAAAAATTTGTCAGCTCAAAGATCTAATTCCAACACTGTTTGGTTTAATTTTCAGACGTATATAAATATTTAGTATTAACCTAGTATCACAAGTAACTTTGAGATCTAGTGGGACAGATATATTGTATGGTTGTCACCTGCTTAGATGTTTGCATAATATAGTATTATTACGTGATGTTTTTCATATTGGCCTAGTTATAGGTCCGAGGCATCAGGCCAATACAGCAGACCGAGGACCTATAACTAGGTCAGTATGAAAAACATCACGTAATGATACCTTTATTAATTAACCAGTCCAATATGATGTTAACTAAATAGGCCAATATGAAGACATGTGATTTCCATCAAATGACAAGTTTTTTAGTTATTGCATGACTCATTCAAAGCAAATTCAAGAAAAACAATAAAAAAACATTACTGAATCAAACAAACTGCAGAATATCTGAATTAGAAATGTTAAGAGTCAAATATTGTTAGAAATGACTTAAAGAGTCCACGTTACAGTTACTGATTACAGTTTAAATTGTGCTCTTTCTATCTCCAGAGTATACATTAATGTTAATTACACCACCCGAAACAGTTGCCCCACAACAGAGGGCCAATGAATTGTTATGTTTGTCCTCCAGAAGTACTGTTCAGCTGTATACCACCCCATGTCATATGTACATGGTCTTGTCTTCCTCTTAACCCAAAGTATGTACCATTGTTTAAAAAGACTGCATTAATTAAAGCTTCTGGGTTGTCTGAAAATGAAATATAAAAAATAAATTTACTATCTATATTCATATTTGTTAATACCTTTTTCATTTTTACATGTTGCAACTGATACTATCAATGTAGTATAAACTGTTTCAAGATAACACAAGTAAAATGATATATGATTGATTGATGAATTACAATGTACATTGTATCTCAAAACATTTTTTGAAAGATCATAGGATCATGAGTTATTGTACGACAGAAAGTGTGGACGGACAGAGTGATTACTATAGGGCGGGTATCCGCCAAAACTTGGTGGGGCCCTAATTATAAAGTTCTGAAACACACTGTGTTGTTCGGCACTCATGATATTATTTTCAATATTCACAATGCCTAATTAATTCTCCTATGAATATCAGGCAAATTTATGATGAATGTTTACTATTTTGAATGACAAAAATGTCAGTACATACCTGATTGGAGATTTCATGTCTCTCAAGTGTCTGTCAAGGCTGTTGTACATGGAACCCAGAGAATCTGGTTCATATTCAGTTCCATACTTTTTGAGTACACACAGGAAGAATCTAGCCATAATACTGTCAAGGTCTTTGGGGGTATCTGTCCCGGTGCTCTTTTCTCACCAATAGAAGTGAAAAGGTTGGTGATCACTTTCATGTCACTTTTTGTCTTTGTCTTAAGTGTTTTATTTAAATTTTCCTCTAAAAAAAACCCACCATTTTCTTCATCTGTTACCATACGAAACCTTTTGCTTGGTACGACATTTTCTTTCTGATTGTCGGAATCCTCGTTCAGGTTTGTTGACAAATCTCTGGGTAAGTTCAGCAGATCAAGTTCAACGTATTCGTAATTTGGGCTTTCAATTTCAGATATATTCATTAATATATCATCTGCTTCCATTCTTGACAGATCGTTGTATCTAAAATAATCTTCAATAAGTGCATCCTGCACATCTTCAGAGTTTTGCAACTCTCTGTTTGGTCTGCGTCTCTCCATTTTCAACTTCAGCAGACGACTGACATCTCTCGGGACTTTTCCTTGCGAGTGTCGAAACGTCTAGCGGATTCCGATCTAGCTGTTATTGGACGGACCGGAATCGAGCCATTACGAAAAATATCCGTATAGGACTGGTTTTTGTCGTATTGGCCCAATGAAAGTTTTTATATTGTATTGACAGATTTGACAATATTAAGGCTAATAAATCAAGGTTAATTAATAATATACTTTATTTCCTGTGACTGTAGGATAAATTGTTCATCATCCTATACAATATATTAAAAATTGTTGAGTTAGATTGCTGTCAAATTATAATATTAAGTATATGTGTACCATCTACACACGCTTATACACATGTCTTATGTCTATCCCTATATTTTCCTTACGAGACAAGGTAACACTTTGACTATTGAAGCTATAATGTTATATAGCAGATGTAACCAAATACAATGACATACAAGAGTATATTGACAAACAAACAATGATATCCCAACTGAGGAGAACTGACAGAGTTATCTATCTTTGAATAATATATATTCTAATTAATATATTAAATTAAATACAAATATAGTCAAATACATGTAGAAAAGAAAATTATCTAGTAATTCACAAGCTTTGCTTCATTGACTGATTTACTAGATACATATTACTTACACCTAATATAACCACTTTACATATATCTAAATCATGACTAGTTAATAAAAACATAAACATTTCTACATCTGACATAGTTGTAAATGAATGCACAATATCAGAAATATTTCTAAATAAAGTTACACGCTCATGAATAAGTTTATCACAATTCATGAGGAAATCTCATCCTCCACATCCATATGGCACCATTGATAAATCCTCTGTTCTACTGGTAATTTCAGATAACGACCTTTTTCAATATTTAAATTACAATTACTTACACGATTTTTAATAAAATTTGAAAGACTTTTCTTATCAACGTCTGCATAAAGATATTGTTCTCTTTTGAAGTCTGTTTTAATCTTACGATATTTTCTCAACTTATTCCCCCCAATCACTATATTATTATTGAACAGTAATTTGTGCCAAAAATCAAAATATCTGATTTGAAGTTTATCAGTTATTGCAGACAAAGTTCTAAGCGTGGAAAAAGTTTCTTTTTTATCCCATATGTGTCCAAAACCTATCACTTCTAAAAAAAAATTGAGTTTAATAAATAACTCATCTTTGATTAGCAGGTTATCCTTGTTAGATACGATAACGTAACCCTCAGTCCGCTTTTGCTCCCAGCGAGGGTTACGAATCGGTCCCATTCAACGTATGGGAGCAGCGCCCGGAGTTATTCAAACCGGGCAGTTTGTTGTCCTAATTCCGTTGTAAGTGGTTAGAAATATTAACGGGGGTGAAAGATAAATATATTTAGGTAAACCTTGAGGTGTTAAGTAAACGCTGCATCAATCCATGGTAGACTTATATCCATCTGAAAATTTGAATGCATGAAATCTTCTTTCTGTCCGACATTTTGTTTACAAGTTTTGGAGATATCCTTATTTGGATCAATCCTAGTAAAACAAAAACAAAAACATCGTAGTCAGTTTTTCATATTTGTCATTCAGATCCATATATGGATAGGCTCCGCCCATCAAGAGGTGCCATGGCGAACAAGAAACAATTTTCGAATACTAAATCGATCGTGAAGGTAGGAACAGGTATTGTAACACTTATTTCGTATCGCCATTACTTAAAAATTGTAGGGAATAACCAGATATGCAAAAAGAAAGTTGAAATATTCACTTAACGAAACGTTTAATTTGCTCCCATACGTTGAATGGGACCGATTCGTAACCCTAACCCCAAGCGGAATGAGGGTTACGTTATCGTATCTATATCCTTGTATGAGCGAAATATCAAATTATTATCATTTACATTTAATACATATGTAGCTAATATCCTACATTGGATTTGAGTGCATTCAGAGAAAGTGGATATAATCCCAGCTCTCCCAAAATAGCAATATTGGTTGCGGATTTATGAACATCAAGTACTTATTTTGAATATTTAACCTGTATTCTATTAGGCACACATTTTTCATAGTTAGATTCAAAATTCGTATCGTAATGTCTCTACCTTTAATTAACCGAGGCAGAGACCATGCTTCACTACAATATAATAGAATAGGCTTCACACAAGCTTCAAACAGTTTTTAGAATACAGATTTTTACGTATGCAAAACATCGCCTTACAAGCTTTTTTAGACAAATAATCTATAGCATCTGAAAATGTACCTGAAGGCTTGAATAGTATTCCTAAGTACTTATACTCATTTGTAAGACTTATTGGTTCATTATCATATAAGAAGGAAAAACCTTTTAGGATTCTTCCTGATTTATTAAAAACAATTACTTTTGTTTTACCAATATTTACCTTAAGATTCCATTTAGGGAACGACCATTTAACTTGAAGGGGGGGGGGGGGGGGGGGGGGGGGGTTATGTTTTTATTCTAAAAAATTATTCTTATTCCCAATGTTGCTGAAAAAAATATTCTGATTTTGGTGGAGGAAAATAATAATCTGATTCAGAGTTTTTATCATATCACCTAATGTTAATTTCTGGAAAACAAATTTACGCTTCGCGCGACAAAAAAAAATATTCTAACTCTTGTGTTGTCCGAAAAAAATGTCTGAACGAAACAAAAAACCACAACCCCTCCCCCCCCCCTTCAAGATAAATGGTCGATCCCTTATCACAATAAGTTTTTAATAAATCCAAAGATTTTTGTAAACCTTTAGCTGGTTCTGACAATAGAATAATGTCATCTGCATAGCGTAAACAAAATATAGGCTTTCTATTCAGTTCAAGAGGTTCACATTCTGGACCAAAATGATCAATCAAGTCATTAATGTACAAGGAAAAAAGAGTATGGCTAAGGATACAACTTTGTTTAACACCAATATTTGTTTCGAATGTGTTAATCTGGCAAATCAACAGAAAATGATAATTTCTTTTGTACATACTTTCCAGGACACTGAAAAAATTACCTCTAATATTATATTGAAAAATTTTGTGAAGGAGAGCATTTCGATTAACCGTATCAAATGCTTTCTTTAAGTCAATGAAGCAGGCAAAAACATACTTATTTTTCTTAAAGTAGACTGTAGACTATCTTTAACTAGATATTCTTTCGTCTCAGCTACAGTAAGGGAATGGAATAACCTTAATCTTTCAGTGCGTAATCTTGACACACTATCTAAATTTAAAAAGGCAATCCGCAGTTCAATCTCAATGTCAATTCCGAGACACTATTCTTATGGTCCTAGAAAACTAAATATAATTCTAGCACAGCTCCGCTGCAATGCTTCCTTCTTGAATTACGATTTATGTAAAGTAAAAATTTTATCAAATGCTTCCTGTAACTGTGGCGCACCATGTGAAAATTCTCACCATTTCTTTTTTGATTGTGATAAATATACAGATAATAGGGAAATAATATATAATAGTCTTAACTGGCTACCTTCTAACATTAATATTGATGTAAATCTACTGACAAAAGGAAGTGATCTCCTAACATATGAAGAAAATATAACCATTTTTAAACATGCTTTTAAATATATTAAAGACTCCAAAAGATTTACAATTGTCTAAATGATCTAAAGAACCAACACACATCTCCAAAAGTATTTATTCTCTTTTCTTTTTTGTTTATTTTTTTTTTTCGTATATTGTCTAAACTTATGTTTTTGTATATAGTCATTCTTTGTATATTTAACTCTATGCTATTATATACATATTATATAATTTCATTGCGCATGCTAATCCATATTGTAAATTATTGTATTCGGGAGAAGACTTCATAAGTTGGAAAAACTTGTGTCCGATCCCTATTTGTTATATTTAGCAAATAAAAATATGTTTAAGCTAAAAAAAACAATAAGTGTTTTTAGGGTATAAATATGATCACTTGTTCTCATGCCTTTTCTAAAGCCTTTTTGTTCTGGACAAATAATACTATTATTTTCTAAATACTCATCAAGTTTATTGAACATAATTCTGGTAAATAATTTAATTAAGCAACTAGAAATGGCTATCCCCCTGTAACAAGAGGGGTTATTCATGTCACCACCTTTAAAAAGGGGCTTTATAAAATTTTCTCTCCACAGAGATGGAAAAACACCTGATCTCAATATAGTATTGAAAATGTGAACATATAAATTAGGTAATACACTAGCTGATGCCCTGATCATCTCATTACTAATACAGTCTGATCCAGATGCTTTCTTATTTTTTAAATATTTCACTGCTTTCATCATTTCCTCAGCTGTGATATCACTATTCAATTGATATTTAATACAATGCAAATATTTACAAAAAATCAGTTAGAAGTATTGTTCTTGTTCATTAAATCTTTAAAGTAAGCAAACCAATCATGTGGGGAAATACTAGTGCTTGGGTCTTCACTCTTTTCTTTGAAGGGGTTTAAAATTTTCCAAAATTCGGTGTGATTTATTTATGAAGCATCTAGCATAGAATTTAACAATTTTGACTTATAATTTCTGTATTTTTTGCAAAGTATCTTGTTATACTGTCTTTTCTCGTATAATACTCTTAGACGTTTTTATTCCATTGTGACTTAGTAAGAATTCGACCCAAACTTTTAAGATGTCTCAACTTGATCTTACATTCATCATCATGCCAAACTTTATTATGTTTTCTCTTTTTCTTCTGATGAACCCTAGGATTTAATCTTACACTGGCACCAAAACGAGGAATTTTTAATCAAACATGACAAAATTTCCACGACAATTTCACAGACAATTCAAGAAACACTTATAACCTTCACAAGTTAATGTGTCAGCATAACTAGTATGGGTTTCTGACACTTATAACCTTCACAAGTTAATGTGTCAGCATAACTAGTATGGGTTTATGACACTTATAACCTTCACAAGTTAATGAGTCAGCATAACTAGTATGGGTTTCTGACACTTATAACCTTCACACGTTAATGTGTCAGCATAACTAGTATGGGTTTCTGACACTTATAACCTTCACAAGTTAATGTGTCAGCATAACTAGTATGGGTTTCTGACACTTATAACCTTCACAAGTTAATATGTTAGCATAACTAGTATGGGTTTCTGACACTTATAACCTTCACACGTTAATGTGTCAGCATAACTAGTATGGGTTTCTGACACTTATAACCATCACAAGTTAATGTGTCAGTATAACTAGTATGGGTTTCCGACACTTATTACCTTCACAAGTTAATATGTCAGCATAACTAGTATGGGTTTCTGACACTTATAAACTTCACAAGTTAATGTGTCAGCATAACTAGTATGGGTTTCTGACACTTATAACCTTCACAAGTTAATGTGTCAGCATAACTAGTATGGGTTTCTGACACTTATAACCTTCACAAGTTAATGTGTCAGCATCAGTAGTATGGGTTTCTGACACTTATAACCTTCACAAGTTAATGTGTCAGCATAACCAGTATGGGTTTCTGACACCTATAACCTTCACACGTTAATGTGTCAGCATAACTAGTATGGGTTTCTGACACTTATAACCTTCACAAGTTAATGTGTCAGCATAACTAGTATAGGTTTCCGACACTTATAACCTTCACAAGTTAATGTGTCAGCATAACTAGTATAGGTTTCTGACACTTATAACCTTCACAAGTTAATGTGTCAGCATAACTAGTATGGGTTTCTGACACTTATAACCTTCACAAGTTAATGTGTCAGCATAACTAGTATGGGTTTCTGACACTTATAACCTTCACAGATTAATGTGTCAGCATAACTAGTATGGGTTTCTGACACTTATAACCTTCACCAGTTAATGTGTCAGCATAACTAGTATGGGTTTCTGACACTTATAAACTTCACACGTTAATGTGTCAGCATAACTAGTATGGGTTTCTGACACTTATAACCTTCACAAGTTAATGTGTCAGCATAACTAGTATGGGTTTCTGATACTTATAACCTTCACAAGTTAATGTGTCAGCATAACTAGTATGGGTTGCTGACACTTATAACCTTCACAAGTTAATGTGTCAGCCTAACTAGTATGGGTTTCTGACACTTATAACCTTCACAAGTTAATGTGTCAGCATAACTAGTATGGGTTTCTGACACTTATAACCTTCACAAGTTAATGTGTCAGCATAACTAGTATGGGTTTCTGATACTTATAACCTTCACAAGTTAATGTGTCAGCATAACTAGTATGGGTTTCTGACACTTATAACCTTCACAAGTTAATGTGTCAGCCTAACTAGTATGGGTTTCTGACACTTATAACCTTCACAAGTTAATGTGTCAGCATAACTAGTATGGGTTTCTGACACTTATAACCTTCACAAGTTAATGTGTCAGCATAACTAGTATGGGTTTCTGACACTTATAACCATCACAAGTTAATGTGTCAGTATAACTAGTATGGGTTTCCGACACTTATTACCTTCACAAGTTAATATGTCAGCATAACTAGTATGGGTTTCTGACACTTATAAACTTCACAAGTTAATGTGTCAGCATAACTAGTATGGGTTTCTGACACTTATAACCTTCACAAGTTAATGTGTCAGCATAACTAGTATGGATTTCTGACACTTATAACCTTCACAAGTTAATGTGTCAGCATAACTAGTATGGGTTTCTGACACTTATAACCTTCACAAGTTAATGTGTCAGCATAACCAGTATGGGTTTCTGACACCTATAACCTTCACAAGTTAATGTGTCAGCATAACTAGTATGGGTTTCTGACACTTATAACCTTCACAAGTTAATGTGTCAGCATAACTAGTATAGGTTTCTGACACTTATAACCTTCACATGTTAATGTGTCAGCATAACTAGTATAGGTTTCTGACACTTATAACCTTCACAAGTTAATGTGTCAGCATAACTAGTATGGGTTTCTGACACTTATAACCTTCACAAGTTAATGTGTCAGCATAACTAGTATGGGTTTCTGACACTTATAACCTTCACAGATTAATGTGTCAGCATAACTAGTATGGGTTTCTGACACTTATAACCTTCACCAGTTAATGTGTCAGCATAACTAGTATGGGTTTCTGACACTTATAAACTTCACACGTTAATGTGTCAGCATAACTAGTATGGGTTTCTGACACTTATAACCTTCACAAGTTAATGTGTCAGCATAACTAGTATGGGTTTCTGATACTTATAACCTTCACAAGTTAATGTGTCAGCATAACTAGTATGGGTTGCTGACACTTATAACCTTCACCAGTTAATGTGTCAGCCTAACTAGTATGGGTTTCTGACACTTATAACCTTCACAAGTTAATGTGTCAGCATAACTAGTATGGGTTTCTGACACTTATAACCTTCACAAGTTAATGTGTCAGCATAACTAGTATGGGTTTCTGATACTTATAACCTTCACAAGTTAATGTGTCAGCATAACTAGTATGGGTTTCTGACACTTATAACCTTCACAAGTTAATGTGTCAGCCTAACTAGTATGGGTTTCTGACACTTATAACCTTCACAAGTTAATGTGTCAGCATAACTAGTATGGGTTTCTGACACTTATAACCTTCACAAGTTAATGTGTCAGCCTAACTAGTATGGGTTTCTGACCCATATAACCTTCACAAGTTAATGTGTCAGCATAAGTAGTATGGGTTTCTGACACTTATAACCTTCACAAGTTAATGTGTCAGCATAACTAGTATGGGTTTCTGACACTTATAACCTTCACAAGTTAATGTGTCAGCATAACTAGTATGGGTTTCCGACACTTATAACCTTCACAAGTTAATGTGTCAGCATAACTAGTATGGGTTTCTGACAGAAATACAATATCAGATGCCATATGGGTTTTAAAATCATTATCGTCAATCTTGCTAATTTTTGCCACACTTGATTTTTGAAACACCCCATGAATATTCCATCCAGTGATGGACAATTGTTTCATCACTGATTTACACATTTGAGATAAATATTTTTCACATTCAGTAACATTGCAAAATGTAGTACAAGAAGAAAGAGTGAAATTCACTTAAAGGGAAACACAATCTTTAAGACCTATCAATTACTTTAACCTTCTTATGAATCAGTCTTGTTCAAATCAATGATTAGCTAAATTATACTAACACCCTACATTTGAAGGGGTATACTTATTATTAAACCCGTAAATAAAGTAAAAATAAAAATAAAATACATAACAACGAAATATTATAGCCAAGCTAATTAATTATCTCTAATAGAATACATGTATATATTCTAAACCATTTAGCTTTATCAATTCACAGCTAAAGATATTTCACAAATTCAAAGCACGGAAAATAGCATTTGTTATGTCGGACGCAAGTTGGACTGAGTTCAGTTTGTTATTACGGAATGTCTGTCTGTCTACCAGTGGTTTGTTGGCCAGTTATATAGCTTTGTCGTCTAGTGTTCATGTAACCGGCATAATATGGTGTTGATTGATCGGAATAAGTGTGTTGTTTGTTATTTCCTATGAGAGTTCTCTTCAGATATGCTGCCAGTACACTGACACCATCTCTGGATAAACGGATTGCGTCGCTATATAGTTGTTTACGTAACCTTCTATTTTTAAACATCTCTAAATTTATTAAATACTCTTTTGTTGAATTCATAAACCTTCTGATCGAGGGACTCATGATGACAAGGTGTAACCAGGGAAAGTAACAAAGATTCACACTTAGACATTAGATTAGATATTGCATTTTCATAATCACTGAATACTTCCTCTACAGAAATAGTCTTCAAATCATTGATTCCCGCATGCAAAATGATTGTTGCTGCGTGATCAAGCTTCTCCGTGCAGAATTTCTGGAATTCAGGTATACTATGGTATAATAGTTTATTTGTGTCCACTTCTGTTTGTGTTTCTAAGTAATCGATTAATGTCTATATCCTTGCAGATTAAATCATGAAGCATGACTATATCGTAGCTACCCTGAGACGAGCTATTATTTACCATATTTCTGTTTTCATCGTTATTTTCATTTAAGTTGGAAGTGTTCAACTGATAAGTACCCATTTTATTGGGTTCATCCCGTCTACCTGTTGTAGACACATTGTGAATAGGACTAGCTACCTGCTTAGGAATATTGGTCCAAGGGCCTCCTTGCACATCATATATCTGTGTTTGTAAACGATCATGTAAATTATCAACCAATTTATCTTGTTCATGAAGACTTTCTTCGTATATATGTTTCATATTGTCAATATTGTCACTTTTCACTTTGATGGCAATAGATAATCGCTCATTTTCATTTTCAATTTTTAGCTTTTCATTTCTAAGTTTTTGCATCTCCATTTTTAAATTTTTGGCGATAGTTTCCTGTTCACTTGATACTTTCTCTCGGCATGTCATGTTTTCTTGTTTCAGGGATACAATCTGACCATTAAGGTTTTGAATTACCAAATTGTTGTCCTTCATTAGTTTTTCAAATGCCTGGATATCAAAGGTGTTGGATGCCTCTTTGTTACATATTCGTGTAGTTTTAATCTGATTAGTAAGTTCTGAAAGTTCAGACCATACTTCATTCTTGTTTTCATTATGAAGCAGTAAGTTTTTGGAAAGTTTGTCAGTACATTCAATCAAGGACTTTTCTATAACATCTATTCGTCGAGTCAATGAACCAAATTTAGAATCAATTCTTTGATCTACAAGTTCAAGTGAAATCGATTCACCACGATCATCCTTACATGGATTCGAATGCATTTGATTGTCATCACTAACAGTTTTCTTTTGATCCTCATTGTCTTGAATTGGAGTAACAGAGTTAAATATTATTTTAGGAATGGTTTCCTCAGTGTCCAATGAATCATCAAAGAGTGAAAGAATAATGTCGTCATGTAGTGGAACACTGTGATTAGATTTTTCAACCTCTATCTGTTTACTGTCTGTTTTAAATTTAGTCACATATTCATTCACTAAATTGAGACATTTCGAGAAAAACATTGTTCCAAAAATTGCATACCCCTTACCCTGTATCATGACCTTTCGTGTTGTAATGTAAGCAATAACTTTAAGCATGTCCTCATTGCTAGTATCAGTCTCTTTACACTTGTCATTCACTATAAATTCAGTGTGAACAATGTTAGATGTGTCCTTATGATCTATCCATACTACTTTGCTGTCTGATGTACTTCCAAATCAATGTAAAGTACCTCAGCAAGGGCCTTAATCCATGCATGTATTCTACTTTCAGAGGTCAAAAAACAAGTACAATTGCTATTAGCTTTGTAGATTTTATTGTCAATTGCTTCGAATGGGATGAGTCGCCCTGAATTACTCGTTTGTCTGGTTTTAAAAGTACTGGAAACAGGATATAAAGTTTTCAAACTGCCCAGGGATGTATCAACTCTTTGATTATCAGTTCGAATGCAAGGGTTTGTGTCTTTTAAAGGCTATATACTAGCCGCCATGGTTTTGTTATTCGTTCTGATTTACTTTTGTAATGTTTATATATCATTTACTACATATTTCTTCATGTACAACATCAGCAAAGCTAATTTGCTATCTGTGAAATTTACGCGGCATGGTTGCTACCATTACAGGAAGTAGAACAATCATCTTTTTCTTGTAACAATGTTCAACACTATCATCATTCCAAATGTTACCTTTTTGTATTTCATTATATTTCTTGTGAACTTGTACCTGAAATCAAAATTGAAAATTGAAGCACATACATGACTTCATATTGAGTGTCGGACATGTACCTGGCAATCTAAGTTTAATCTATTTCAGTTCACCAAAGGTGAGATAACTCTATATAAATCATAAGTAACGCATACGTTTTATTATTTAATTTTGTTAACGATATTAAAATAAAAAAAAACATCACACTGTCGGAATAATTCCATAATTCAATCAAGAAATCTTAGAAACAGACGAAATCGATACCACTAACACAGATATACATAACAGCTTACTTTCCTGGTTTAGTACAATAAAAAGTGGCATGATTAAATATTCATCTTATTAGCAAAAGCTTCTATTTTTCATGGTATTAAATGAACAGGTAAATTGCAGAAATTAATGTATTTTTTGGCGGAAAAGTACAACGGTAAATTCTACAAAGATGTGCGGAAAATGATTATTTATTTAAATATACCTATGAATGTGCATCACCATTGCAGTCGTGATGAGTTTGACTCCAATCCGTGCTGATGTACACTCAGTATAAATTTATTTGACAAAGTAGTTCGTGAATTGCAATATGTCGATGTTTATCACCTGGTACTCTGGTTTCCTCCGCCAATAGAACTGATCGTCGCGATATAACTGGAATATTGTTAATAAAACGTAGATATCAAATTTGGTACGCACGCCGCGTTTCCGGAATAATCTTCATCAGGTACGCTGAATATTGAAAGATTGGAAAGTCAAATAATTTAAAGTGGCAATAAAGCCAAAGGGTCTAAACAGGATAGCCAAAATCAGTTAAGGTCACCAATGACTGAGGGAGTAGAACCTTAGTTTAATTAATAATTAAAACATCCATAATACTGAGATCATTAAAATGCTCAAGTCTGTGAACGACAACATATTTGTTAGGTTTGGTGAACGTGTTTTTCAACAGACAGTCGGCATTCTCATGGATACCAACTGTGCTCTTTAAGTTTAGTGAATATGCTAGGTCTGCTTCATACCTTGACTATTGTGTCGTTTTGTCTTTTTTTTCTTTTCCCAAATGATTCATATGTCCTTCGATCTACAGCTACTGATAGCCCTTCTGGTATCGTCAATTTTTTCTTACGGTGAATCAAATACAGATGATGTCGTCATATATACGAAAATGTTAAATTTCCTACAATGGTATTTTCTTAATTAAGGTCTTCTTATTTTACAATTGAGACTAATTTGTCGTTTACTTTCCGGTCCTTTCCTCATTCGCGACTTATTACCGAGTTTGTAACTAGATTAACACGACGGGTGCCACTAGTAGAGCAGGAACTGCTTACCCTTCCGGAGAATCTGAGTTCACCCCCGGTTTTTAGTGGGGTTCATGTTACTCGATCTTTAGTTTTATATGTATGTTTTGTCGATCGTTGTTTGTCCTTTTGTACTTTTTCTTTTGGCCATTGTGTTGTCTATTCTTCTTCGATATACGGTTTCTGATTGTCCCTTTGGTATCTTCAAACTCTTCTTAAATAAAATCATTATTCGGAAACTCATATCATTTGAAAACATGCATTTTATCTTTTTAACGAAAACGATGTTTATTAAACTTGAAGTTAACCAAAAGGTTACATTAATGAAAAACATGTTAAACAATCTAGAGTTTACCCATAAGTCATGAATACATAATGGTTATGAAATCAACTTTTATAACACCACAGGTTAATCATAGGAGTATGCATCCTAACATTTTGACGGACAAAATGCATAACAAGCTAGTTGTTAACCATTGGATAGCTTAACCATAATTTCAATGAAAAAAATGTTTAACAATAAAATCATCTTATACGAATATTAAAACAGCATTGCTGAAATATATTGTGTATGTGTCCCAGTATACATTCCATGGCAAGCTGAATCTTTTGCGTTGATCATATCAGATGTGCGCTGCATTGTCCTTTTACCTGATTTCTACGTCCACAAATCAACATTATAAACATTTTCTGCTAAAAACCTTCTAAACTTTTTGAACCCGAAACGTTGCTCTAACGATTGGCATTTTATTTTATCTTATTTGTTCCGTTTGTTGTTAACATAAAGCCGCTATTTCCTTATTTATGATTCATTGTAAGACGGGTGTCACAAATGGAGCTGGAACTACTTAACTAGAGTTTACTCCCGTTATTTAGTGGGGTTCGTTTTTCTCAATCTTTAGTTGTTTGTGTAGTATTTGCTGACCATATTTTCTCTTTTTGTCCTTTTCATTGGTCATTGTATTGTCTGTCCTTCTAAGAACCCCTTTGGTATATTCAAATCTTTGTGTACCGTTTTTATATCGCGGAAGTAGTTGCACAGCATGTCATGTTTTGCTACTTAGCAATGCAATCGTCATAATATAGCATTACGACAAATGTTGTCTACATATACAACGTAAAAATATAACACCGCTATATGCGAACTATTTATTTATGTTTCAGATTGTTTGTCAATGTTTGATGCTTTATCCTCCTTTGTTTGTATTGTTGATTCTTCCACTTTAATCTCTGTGTGCACCTTTTGTGATTTTGAAAACGACATACATCTGAAAATGAAATTAGAAAAAAATATGATGCAGATTACTATATCAACATGGATCTTTTCAAATAATAAATCAAATGTACTTTTTATTAATATCAAAATTAGTATTTTAATAAGTTTTTTATGATTATAATTATTTAATTGAAATATCACAATATGTCTGGATTAATCACAAAAACAACTATCCAAGTGATCGCTGTTCAAACTCCGCATTTCGCGTTCTGTTGTTAAGAACATACATGTAACACAATAATAGTAGTCACAACAATGGCTGACATTATCGTTTCGATCGGATTCGGAGAAAGTATCTATTTTTATCTCCGTACCCTTCCAAAGCATGTGAGTGCACTTTAGGTTTTGCATAGGGTTCGTCTTGCACAATCTTTATTTTCTATGTAGTATTCTGTCTACGAGAAAACGAGGGAACAGTTGTTTAAAATATTTCATTATGATTATGCTTTGCTCAAAAGGTTTAAACCAAAATTCTGCGCACATTTTTATTTAGGATCAGTGTGTTTTAGAATGGTACAGGAGGCATGAGATATATTCTTGGATATCTATATTAACCTACAAATGATTCATACTACTTAGTATTATCAATTTTTTCGCTCTTTGAAATTTAACCGACTTGTTTTTTTTGTTTTGTGCGAATGGAACCTATATCTGGATATATACAAATTGATGGGATGTTATGTAGCTAATATAAATAGGATATAGGAAGGACAACTCTTGTTATCTGAAAACAAATGGTACGTTTTTTGTATGTATAAATAAAATTAAATGACTTCATGTTTATCAAAAATGATGTGTTAGAAAACTGTATAAAAAATGCAAATAAATTTCTGGAATAGTTCTATTTATTAATGAATTAATAATTAAAATAATGCAATATAGCTAAATTAATTAGTCCTAAAATTAAGTATCCGGAATCGATTATACCTATTCTTGACATGACATTACAAAGTAATTTATACTCACATCAATAACAATGAAGCAAAGAGTGGAAAACCGGCCATAACAAAGAACACCATTCCTTTAAATAACGGCCTTGTTTTGTGGTAGATATTGTTAAATAATGTAGACCCTCCGAGTCTGCATACTGCTTCTAAAAGATATATATTGGCGAAAAGTGCCCCTGAGATAAAACGTTTGTCCTTTATCATTATGTGAGAATTTATTAAAAATAAACGTAAGAGAATACCGAAGGGGTAATAAAAAATGGACAATCCCGAGAAACTGGCAACTATGGTTACACAAGATACAAGACGAAGACAAATAACACAAAACACAATACAATATGAGGATAATAAAAGAGAAAGTTAACCCAACATTAGACTAGAAGACCTGCGACAGTAAAGGTGTCGATGAAGTACTCTTTAAGCTAGGAGATCCCTATGACTATTTCATTGCATAAAGAAAATATAGTTCCGTCCTAGTTCCTTTCTAGTTGTATTTTTTTTTCTTTTTTCTTTTTTGCGTAATGACTTTTTTTTTCTTTTCTTTTTTTCCCTTTAATATCTCTCTTTTCTACATTTGACACACATTTAATTTTAAGTCTTGAAATGTGTTTGGTCATTCATATTATTATTACGTTTATTATTTGATACTAGCAGTACCAGGATACAAGCTATTAAAACAGCATTGGGTATGTCACATTTTAAATTGTGCAAGATATTAGATACATACAATGTATGACAATTGTGAAAAATAAAAACATTTAATATGGTAGATATTTTAATATACCTTGTTTGTCAGAATGAACCATTCGTGACATTATAGCTTTAAGCAGGGGGGTGGGTAATACTCTAAGAATGCCCAGGACTGTAGCTAAAACGAGAATGAAAATACAAATATTAACATGGCAGTTAATGTATGTGCCTTTAAGTAAATATATCTACCGGAATATAAAAAGGACTGCAGAAATATACTTTAATCAAATGAATACCATAAATGAATGCACACATATGAATGGAACAAATATAAATGTTTTCCTTTTACCAATAGCCCTAACTCAATCTCACCTTCTTGGTGGGGTTTGTGTTGCTCATTAGTTAGCAGTTGTGTGTGTAGTGCTTTATAGATAATTGTTTGTCCTTTTCGTTTGGCCATTGTATTGTCCGTTCTTCTTCAATTTACGGCTTTTAATTACCCCTTTTATGTCTTCCAACTCTTCTAAATGGCAAATATTCATTTTAATCCCTGATAAATATTCCCTCGCTTGTTTGTGACAAATAGATTACAGTTTGACTATGATGCCTTTTTAAGATTTAGTATTGTTTTGAAAGCAAGATAACATTATGCTTAAATGCATTGTAAAGTTTAATCTAATCTTACCCGTATATATCATCAAATCATTTGTGGAAAATCCAAAGAGTACAAAACAGGCAATAGTTGACACAAAACCCAAGATTGTAATAGTCTCATCCCTCATGCATAGAAGAGAATACTTAAGAATAAGTATACCAAATACATATTCAACAAAATGAGACCCAGCACCGTACCACCCTATTTGTATGGAGGACCAACAGAATGGCCATCCAAGTGTATATAGAGTTCTAATAGTGTTATTTGCTGTTAGTGGAAAATGGTGAAGTCCAAATGTTAAAAAATAAATAAATAAAGATTTCTGTCTTGATCTAACCAATGAATTTGTATTTGTCCAGAGCGCACATATCAATTTATACTTTGAAGACGATGCTGTAGAATTTTCATTTTTGGAAAACCGATTTCCTTCTGTGATGGCAAACAGGAATAAAATGAGCACAAACATTGTCAAAACAGTTGATATCAAGAAAGGGTAAGTAAAATTAGTGTCTTTGATTAAATAACCCGTTGCTACCTGAGAACAACACACTCCTATACCTAGCATAGTATCATAAACTGTCAATGCAAACGACCGATGTTTGTCGGGTGTCGTACAGTCTGCCAACATGGCACATAACGCAAAATGAAAGACATAATGGCTCCCCGCCAAACCTTCTACTCCACACGATAGTAAGAACCAGTTCAAGTTCAGTTTGGCATAAACAACGTAGGTACGGGCGGAAAATGATATAGATGATAATACAAGATTATATACAACAAACGTTTTTCGTCCGATGCGATCCGATAGTGGACCTGCTATTATTACAATTGGTAGTCCAATCGAATATATAACGAGTTGTATATACCAAGTCCAGTCAGATGCCAAGCCTTGAATGTAGTCATCATTAGTACTTGTAGAATTACCCTGACAATTTCCATCCTGTTCTGATGTAATGTTTGTGTTCCCGTTACTCACGGTGTTGTTAATATCCGCATGATTTTTTAAATAAGAGTAAACAAATTGAGTTTGTGAAATACTCCTCATTTCTATTGCAACTCCACCCAAAAAAGCGAATAAACTTATTTTCAAACGAGTGCTTAAATTCCGTTTCCCATCAATTTTCTGCAAGAGTGGTTGATTTGAATCATGGCCTCGTTCCGTCATTTCCTACTTATTAATATGAAGTCGCCCTATTATAGAGCATTTATATACTTGGTGCATCACATATATCTCAATGCATTATAATAGTATACATGTACAATACACATGCCGGAGATTAGATACAGGTTATCTATCTATGTTACAGAGTACATATAGACATGTACCATGTGTACTAATTATAAGACGAAAATATTTAATATGTGTATCCATGCATCAAAACGAGGGTGGATTCCGCAATAGGGTATTTTTAATTACCAAACAATGAACGATTTAAGGCAATTTGGAAAAGTCTGAGGATAACAAACGGGTAATCAGAAACGGGGCAAACCTGATAGAACCTTATCAATTGAGGTTCACGTTTGGTGTATTGATTAATTATTTATAACGATTTTTTGTTTTGCAGTTAAATAACATGAATAATGGCTCGACAAATATCCACAAACGAATATCTATCTTTTTTTTTATCCTTACTCGTTCAGGCAGGCAACAATAGGACTATATCATTTCTGTGTTACAATCGACTAGAAAAGGAAAGTACAAATTTCGCAAAATGTATGTGGTTTAACCCAAACCAAAATTAGATTCCAAATTCATGCACATACACATGTACAAAAAGGTCGAAATAAAATGGGTAATTATTTGGACAAGAAGTAAAACAAAGCCAAGACAAGACCGCATGAACTGTAATGAACATATGTTTTTCGGAACGGCACACTTCTGCTTCTCGATGGATACCACAGTGAAATCCTATATCATTAAACATTTGGAGATAATACTATAATTCATTTATTTCCTACGAAAATGCATTGCATGCACTGGTTATTGATATATTTATAACAGACTGTTCGACTCAAATTCCCAAATCCTACAATGTGTGCTTGATGCAATTTTATATGACAAGTGTGTCCGTTATATTTTGCATTTTGGTGATTTTCTCCTGGTACTCCTAGATATAATTCATTTAAGTTGAAGTCTTTAGTGAACGATAGAAATAAATGCGAATTGTTCCATTCACTTTCAGTGAAGTTATTGATAAAACAAAATTTAATACAAATTTCATGAATTTAAAATATTAATTGTTGTCTTTGAATTCGTCCAAACTATTTTGAGCAAAGGTATTTGCCGAAATGTACTTATCTAATTTGATGAATTTATTAAGAATTTCATGAATTTAAATCTTTAAAAATTTTAATGAATCTAAAGGTAAATATACATACCCAAGTATATCATCGAATCCGATGTTGAAAATCCAAATATAACCAGTGAAATAATGTACGAGACATATTCGAAAAATAAAATCTTTACATCTGTAAAGAACAGAAGTAAAGCTTTAAAGATAAAAATACCAACAATGTACTCCCAGAAATATGTACCAGCAGTGTACTATCCTATCTTAACAGTTGACCAACAAAATGGCGATTCGAGTTCGTACAGTATTCTAATCGTTGTATTGGCTGTAAATGGAAACCGTGTAACGACGAAAATCACAAGATAAATCAAAAATATTTTCCTTGTTGTGCTGATGAATACATTATGCTTCGTACAAATCATGAACACATCTTTTGACAGTGGGAATATGGCACAATATTTTCTTTTATGAGATAACGGAACGTCTTCAGTCAATGTTAGAATTATCAAAATTAGCAGAAATACCAATACGCATGCCCCAGTTAGAAACGGGTACGTATATCCAGTCCACTTTTTCATATATCCGGCGGCTATTTGCGACGTACAAATACCAATCACCATAAACGGTTTAGATTCCTCCATACTTGAATAATTTATTAATATTGCTAAACAGGCTACATCAAATGTATAATGACACCCTGCTAAACCTTCTACTGCACAAAATAGTAAATACCAGTACAATGTCAGCCCAGCATAAACGGCGTAGGTCCGTAACATAAACGTTATAATAAAGAGAGTTACAGGACCGATGATAATAGGTTTACGTCCAAGCTGATATGAAAGTGGTCCAAGTACTGACATTACAAGTAGACCGAGGCTGTAAATAACAAGTTCCATGTACCATGTCCAATCCGAGGCCAAGCCTTGAACCTGATCATCTGTTGTACCGGTTGAGTTGTCGCCACAATTGTCCTTGTTTAGAGATGTATTTGTGGTGTATGTATGTCCGCTCGTGATATTTGTTGATGTGTGAGACTTAAGATATGCATAAATGTATTGTGCTTCTGTAACATTCACAATTTCAAGCGCACATCCCCAAATTATAAAATACAAACATATTTTAATACGGACATCAAACCATTGCGATATTCCAACTGTGGTCATCGTCATTATCCGATATTCACAATAATATCTTGTTCTAACAAGTACATTTAGTAGTTTTCTGTATTTAATTAATGGGTATGAAGATTTTGATAACCTACATGTAAACACTTTAAAATAATATTTTATAGATAAATAAACCACGGGGTTTCAAACAAGTAAATAGTTACCTATCATTAGTCACATGGCAGAATTACAAGTAAAACAGGGGGTCTTCCAGGTCGTGATCGTATGGTACTTGGAATCACAACTGTCTGCGCAATCAGTGTCAATCACCACTAAAGTTGTGATTTCGAATCCCACTCATGGCGAGGGGTACTCGGTAGAACATAATGTGATAGTTTCTCAGTGACTAGCGTCAGGTGGTCGGTGTTTTTCTCCACGTCAACTAATAAAACTGACCTCCACGATATAACTGAAATATTGTTGAAAGTGGTGTTAAACACCGTAATCCTAACACTAACAATTAAAACCGTTCTTATAAAATTATGTTAACGTTTAAAATAAAATTTATCAAAAGTCATGTCATTATAAAAGAAAACAAAAAGAAGGACAGTAAGTAATTTAGATAACTATGTTTTTTCAAAGTAGTTTGGACGAACAGAAATACAAAATTTAATGTGTTAACGTGAAGGAGCAATGACTTGGTTATATTCCAGTCATCAGGAAGTTTGATATTAATATAGTATTAATAAATGGGTGTTTTCATAATGGCCCTGTTTTGTGCCCAAGGTCTGTAATAATGGCTCAAGTAGTCTGTATTGGCCCGAGGCAACACCGAGGGACAATACACTGACCTCGAGAGCCATTATTACAGACCGAAGACATATAACAGGGCCATTTTCTTAATACTTTTATTAACCAACTTAAACCATTATTTATGTATGCCTCACCAGGTGTTCGAAAATCGTATTTTCAGAATTTGTTTCCAGTAAAATATTAAACAATCCTCATTTGTAGCACTCAATTGCGAAAAATATTCTACGGGTTCAGCTTCTATAGGTGGTGGGTGTTTTGCTCCCATAGGTAGCTGCATGTGGAAAAATAAATTCATTAGGATTCAATACTGTCCACAAATTTATAGCGAGCATCGCAAGATGCGAGCCAAAGAGCAACATCTGTGTAAGGAGATGAATCAATATATGATCAATACCAACCGGGAATAGATTCTAAGCTTCGGCATAGAATGGACAATCGGAGTGAAGTACAGGAAAGAGCCTTTTAATTCGAATAAAAAATAACTATCCAGTTTAAAAAAAAACAACAACTAAAATTAGAAAGGAAACCGTACAGCTTCTTTACATGAGACGATTAATTTATTTAAAAAATGGACAATCGTTAGACCTTCTTGTTTCGCCCCTACAGATCGGCTCTAAAAAAAAAAAGTCGTCCACGATATATCTCGGCCTTAAAACAAGTCGTCCTCGATATATCTCGGCCCAAAGTATCTCCTTTGCAATAAAATTAACTGGGTAAGTCGAATTGTCTATGCGTAGATGCGATGCTCGCCTGTAGGCTGTGCCTAATCCATATTAGTGGACATTTTGATGGACAGTATCATTGTCCGACTATTCCGAACTATCTCCGCATATTTCAATATCTGAACCTTGATTGGCATTATCGATTTTTTCGTCACTTCATTTTTCTGGAGACCCCTTTATGACCCTTTCAGCAGTGTGACGTCATTTATTTCATGACGTCATTTTAACAATATTGTGACGTTTCTTATCGTTTCTTTTAAATTCTAAAGAAGCTCTACATGTGAAACATATGTATCTGATTTCAAATTGTGCAATCTAATTATTATGTATTTGCGGAACTTATTCATAAAGAAAATAAACGTAAGTTTCTTTCTCGAGGACAAATTATATGTCCCTACAGTAGCGCAGTCAAAGGGTTAGCCCGGATATCCATTGTATCGCGGTAGTTAATACTAAATAATGTCAATAAATAAAAAAGAAGACTTACCTGTTTATGTTTGCTTAACCCACATGTTCTCCATTATGTTAACATCATTTCCATGTAACAATGTCCAATTTCTTCCAAAGAATTCCGTATGAAATTTCCAAATTAAGACGCCATCTTTTTTTAGGTCGTTCTCAGGGGATTCCCATTATATCGCGGTAGTCGTAAAATGTTAATGTATGGTGCACACTTGGTGTCTTTAATGTTCAAAAACGATGTTTTCAACTCCATATATGTCCATTCAATAAATAAATTGATTAAATGTCAAAACAAGTTCAAATTTAACTGATAACAGGAACAAAACTGGAACTTCAACTATTTACATGATTTTTGTCTTCTTGAGTTATTCAGAAGAACAGTGTGGGCACTTAAGCACACTGTTCCGCCTCAAAACGATGACTTCTGTAAAGTAAGTGAGGTGGGTCCAGTGACTACAAACGCTACATTCTCCCCATTTGACAAAAACAACACCTACAACATCCTTTAACTCAATAGGTTGCCATTTATTACACACACAACAGACATCTTCATCATCTGTCAACTCTACATCACTAAATAGTTGTGAATCCTCTGATGATAATTCAATTGGATCCCCTTTGTTATTTAATCCTGATGTGCTTGGTTGAGGTTCTTGCATTTTTCCCTCTATTTCCTTTCCTTTATGTTTATTTGTTGCTTTCTTGATAACAGTTTGCTGTGCTTTCTGCTTGGTAACTTTGGCTGTGTTTTCTTCTTAGGATTCTTTGTTGACATAGGTGTAGTAAATTTAAATTTCTTAGTAAATGACTCTAAAATATCCAGGTTAGATTTTGTTTTTGAGATCTCCGGCAAGGTATGGCGTATACATTTACGTTTATGCTTTTTTACTACAGATGTTATAGTTCTGGTCTCAAAGAAATTAATTTCACCAGCTTGCTGTTCTTTATCTTTGTTATTCTCAACCTCTTCTGTGTGTGTGACATTTTCATCTTGATTATTCTCAGCCTCTTCTGTGTGTGTGACATTTTCATCTGGATTATTCTCAGCATCTTCTATGTGTGTCATTTTCATCCTCTTGAGCATCAGTATAAATAATGGAAGGTGCAGTTTGATCATTCGTGATAATTTTGTTGTTAAAAGGAAATATTCCGGTCTTACGAAATGATGATATAAGATTTTCTGGTGACATAGCTTTTATGTAGGGTTTATATGTGAGAGCTGCAACATGGTATTTGGTAGTGCTCATGCCAGGATTCTTCTGCATAAATGTGGAACATTCCCTGTTGTATATATTTTTCAAAGGCCCAAATATGCCAACGTCAAGTGGCTGTGTTAGGTGGCTACTGTGTGGAGGTAGAACGAACAGAAGCATTTTGTGCTTCTTTGCCCAATCAGTTAAGGTGATACTAATTTGGGAACGATGTCCATCATAAAGTATTAATGTGGGTTGGGTTACTGATCATTTCTATCTGTGATACCAGCATGGTTTGAAAAGTGTTTGGTTTTATAATTCTGAACAATAGCAGTGTTGGACCATCCTGTAACAGACATTTCACCATCGGATCCTGGTGCAGCATCATTTAAAAATGCGTCACTCCACCGCTTACCTGGAAAAATGTAGTAGGGAGGAATATGACATCCTGTGGCGTTCCCTCCAACAATTATTGTAATTGTTGCAGATCTAGCAGAAGTAATGGTTTGTGGCTTAGACTCTTTACTACAAACAACTTTGGGCGGTGAATGTTCAGTTGCAATACCAGTCACATCTACGTTAAAAATTCTGCTGGGTTTGTTTCTCAAGTTGTGTTTTGTTAGCAAAGATGATAATTCTTTGAAATATTTGTTTAGAGTTTCCTGCGATGCAGCGTTGGCCCTCGACATAGATAGCTTTCGCGGTTTTACCAATTTCAACTCTGGCCATCTTTGCAACATGCCATAGAACCAATTATTACTTAATTGTAACGACTCACCAGATCTCAAGTTTTCCCCAGAGCCTGTGCATAATCTCTTCCCACACGTTGTATCTTTGCCTTACTATACCCATAACCAATGCTTGCCATGTATGTCATATGGTTTGCAAAATCTTTCTCTTCATCTTTAGTAAAAATGGTATCCTGGCTAACTTTTGCTTCTATATCAACGTTTCCCCTTGTTCTGTCCCTCAATGTCAACTCTGGAACATTGTATTGTCTTGCTGCACGATAAACAGACATTCCTTTGACTATTGCCTCAAGAGCCCGCTGCAAATTGGCCCTGTCATACTGTAACCTTTTCTTTTTAACATCTGGATTCTGAAAATAGAGAAGAAAATATATTGTATTAAGTTTTCAGCATTGTTCATTCCTTAGAGATTTTAACAGTTGCAATAATTCAATCAGTAAATATGGTCCCTACTGTATTTTTTTTCTTCAGATTATTGATAACATATTTTATGTTCGCATGTCTAAATCCATATATATAATTATTAACAAACAGATTCATAGGCAAACTTGTCATAAACGTTGGTGTAAACATACTATTCTAACTCAATTTTACACAAAAATTTGTTATTTTGTATTTTTGTCCTTAATTGCTTTCCATAGTTTTTCCCCGCCGTAATATGGGAGTTTCTCCGTCACGTGACTTTTACAAGCCTCATTTTGAACGTAAACAACCATACGACAATTTCCACTTTGCTTCGTGGGGGAAAATATACAACATTTTATCAACATTTTGGAAACATAGGGTAGCAGGAGCTTGGTAAAAATGCTAAATCACATGAATTTCATGAATAACAGTGTTTACTTACCAGTAGTTGTGACATTTTCACAAATGTTGGTGTGTTGAACTGCAACGTGACTTCGGTGTTTTACTTCCAAAATTAGACTGCCGCTAGGTGCCTTCGCTCATGCGTCATTTTGGAATAAATAAATACCGCGATACAATGAGATACTAGTGCAACACATCCTGGCCATCTGCCCAACTGACCTATGCACACGATGACGTATGGAAATCCAGTATATTTCACTCATCACGATTTTCGCAAAATCCCCTGTTTTCTGTTTTTAAAAACAATGACGATTTTTAGTCAAAAACGAAAGAAACAAAACTCAAGTGAGCGTGTTAAAGTTTGGCGCCATTTTTTTCATAATGGACCACTTTTTTTTTCATAATGCCCTGTATTAATGCCCCGTATATCCCGTAATGCCCTGCCAGGAGATTAATAAAACATAGACATTTATAGTCATAATATAGTAAGTTGGTTAATAATATCTTAATAAATGTCGGTCAGTATAGATAATGTGTAATCTTACCCGTACGCTTTGTATCACTCGACATGACAATGTATTTTCTTCTGGGCTTGTTGTGTTTTTTGTTGTTGCTGGTGCAAATAACAAAATATGCGACAATTGAAAATGGAGCTACATGATATCTGAACAAATGTGAACCCAGGTTCCATGCTGCAATCAATTTATGAAGAAAAAATAAAGGTTTTTAAATATTGTTTTCACTTATTTTTTATATAATTCACAAGACACGTATTATTCATAAGTTTTTTATTTGACCAGTTGGAGTTTGCAAGTTGCTAGAATATATATCAATACAATAAATGAATTCTGTTGGGCAATTGTAACTCTTTGATCATTAGATCTAAATTGAAATGAAAAACCAATCGTGCATTAGAAATATACAAAAACGTCATAGGCCCCTTTCTCAATAATTTCATGATTTTCATAACAACACTTAACCAAAATTTCCTACTTATTTTGAAAATTTAAGAATCTTGTAATAAACATTACAATGTACACTAAAAGGCTGTATACTGTTACCGGGTTATAAAAAAAGCAATATATCATGACCACTTACATACTTTTAATAAAAGTTAGAAGTTATCAGTGGGGTAGTCTGAAGTCGAAGAAATGCAATAGCCAAAAGAACAGAAGAAAAGGACAAGCAATGATCTATAAACACTACACAGAATACTAAATATTGATCAACACGAATCCCACTACAAAGCGGGAATGAACTCATGTACTTCCAAATATTTGTCCGTTCCTGTTCAACTAGTGACACCCGTGGCGTTACTGTGAATAGATACGAACATCATCTGACATGAACATCTTGCTCGGAGACCAGTGTACTTAAATAATTACAAATAATGTTAACGTAGTTGTATTTACGAGACAGGCCATAGCAATGGCAACCAACACATGTGGTCTGTGGTGTGTTTATTCAATAACACATATTCAAATATATCGTCAATCAGATCACCGTTGGTCCTTTTTCGCCAGTAGTCGGTAAAAGAAAACTTCGGAAGTAGTATATGATACATAATGATTCGTAAAGACATGTTACACATCAACTGATCATGTAATAGTGAAAATATTCGTTTAAATCTTCTTGTACAAATCACTTGATAATGAACTGATTCGAAGGTATTTTGCTGTGATCAGATTTATATTTATTACTGTCATCATGACCGATTGAAAATGGTAACATAGACTGTGATCCCATATAACTATATTGTTTACTGTCGAAAGTAACTTAATGTGGTTTTTAACTACCTAAAACGGTTACTTATGAAAAAGAGCCGATTCTTTTCTGATTTCAAACAAACGTTTGATGTTGGGTGGGGGAAGCTAATTTGTAATAATTCATTAACACACACTAGGTGATACCAATTAAACTTTTCAAATAAAATCTAGATTCTAAAGTCAAATATCGTCAGAAATAATATCGATGAACATATTGATACATGTTACGCTTCAGTGAGTTTCTCTTCACTGGAATAATTTGATTCTTGTATTGTTGGTTCATCAACATAGATAGTTGCTTGTTCCCCGGGAGAATCCTTGCAAATCACAAAACTGAAAATGAACAGAGCCAAAAACTGATCTATATGATTGCTATAGCTTAAAAACAAGGATAACGTATTCAAAACTGATATCAGAAAAACATTAATTATATCTAGAAAAAAACGTATGAATATTTATAACAGATTAAATGACACTTGGATATCAATCAGCCCGTTTTATCATCTATTTAAATAGTACTTAAAAGTTCACGTTGAGACGGAGTCACATGATACATCTATATATATATATTTAGATAACACAATGTTGATCAATACAAGATAGATAACACATACTTATACAAAGGAAGGTAACGCTACACTACCGTATATTTAAGCTTCCTAATGTTATGAGAAGAGTTTGAAGATACCAAAGGGGCAATCAGAATCCGTATATCGAAGAAGAACAGACAACACAATGGCCAAAAGAAAGAGTACAAAAGGACAAACAACGATCAACAAAACATACATATAAAACTAAAGATCGAGTTACACGAACCCCATTAAAAACTTGTTTGATACTGATTGTATGCTGGATATCTTTGATTCCTTTATATTTTTAATAGGTTTATATACAGTACGTGATTGACGTGTTGTTTTGTATGAAATACATGATAATTTTCCTCTTGTTTTTATACAGATTACTTGTTTGATTGCATTTTCGTTTCTTTTCTGTTTTTTTAGTGATATTCCGATCGTTTGTATTAAGCATTTGTGATTACATTGTTGTGTGTATTTCGTATTTTGGATTGTCCTGTAGTTTCTTATGCAATGTTTTATGGTTGTACTGTAGTTTCTATTTTGCATTCTAATGTAGTTGTTTAATATTCCTGGTTTGTGATTGGAGAATACTATAATTTTCACGGTATCAATTCCACGGTTGAAATAGCATGAGATAATTTTTAGAATTTTAACCGCTTACGTCATTTTATCAATAATGTGGCAATACACATTTATGCACATGATTACATTAGAATGGTCGATTTGATGGTCGCAAATATCCGTTTACTGGCTCCGCTAACGCGTCGCCAGTAAACTCAATTTGCGACCATCAAATCTCCAATTGATGCCGTGAAATTTTCAAATACAATACAGTTATCTCCTAATTGTTCTATAGTTTCTACATATGGCTTTGGAATTACCTTGTCGTTTCTATACAGTTCATTTGCCTTGTCCATGTTTCTAATTAACGTATCACCTCATTAATCATGTGATATTTTATTTACTCTTTAAGTGTGACTACCATGGAACCATAAATAATTATCTTTTTATAAAATTCTGTTTTAAATATACACTTACGTCATAATGAGAAGAGCACACAACGGGAAACCTGACATGACAAAGAATACCAGTCCTTTGAATATGGGTCTAGTTTGGTGATAGATATTGCTAAGTATGGCTCCACCTAAGGATCATGCAGTGGGTGATTTATTGATAGTTGCAAAATTGGAGTTTATATGGTTCATATGTTGCATTTTGATTGAAAAGTCATAAAAATAATAAAAAAACGCATGTATTGACTTTGGTTGCTATGGTAACAACTACATCATAAAACCCCTTTTATTTCAGTCTTAAAATCACTAAATTTGCACTTTTGCCACACATATTTCTCAAAAAATATTTAAACAAATTCATAATATAATTACATACTAGTGATGTTGAAGACTTCTTCTAAAAATTAACGTATATGAACAGAAAGTACAAGTTTGCCAATTACTGTTACCATGGCAACCAAACAGCCTCATTTCCCATCTTCAAAAAAATGCACAAAATCAGGATTTTCATTATCTATTATCTCCTGTGAACAGAGGGGTTGGTGAATGAGGCTTGTTTGTATCCGTTCAATGGACACTTATCTAAAACATATAAAAAATAATCACGTGTAGCCTCTTTTAGATTTTTTGTAGTCAATCTTTAAAGCAAGCATCCTGAAAGGCAAGTCAATGTTACCAAGCACACCTTTCTTCCCTTTACCAGGATTAAAGAAGATTTTATTAGTAGGTAAGTTTATACACCTTTTAACCTCTTTTATAAAGCCTTCACCACTTGGAGATAAAATCAGCCAAAAACTTATCGACCTCCACAAAGGTACAATTATCGTACCAAAAGCTAAACACTGTTTCATGTATCGAAGAACTCTTGATACAATACAAACTGGTGGTACAAACCATTCGTTAACTCCATTCCATTTAACGGTAAACGCATCGATACCAATAGCAGTGATTGTCCATTAACGGGAATAAAACACCGGTAACTTGTGATTGTTATCATTGGCGAACCAATCAATTTCGTGGGGTCCCCACAGGTTATCCAAATGTATGAAAATTTCATCTGACAAACCCCAGTCATCATAGTCAACAATGCGACTAATAAAATCAGCTTGATCATTCTTGGATCTTGGAATCCATTCAACATCAATAGAAATGTTATTATTCAAACAATTACATAACATACTAATTGCTATATCTTGTAATTTCCTTTTCATGCTGCCTTTGTTAATTATACTGACTACATTCTGATTGTCTGTAAACCATTTTATTCTCTTATTGTGCAAGAATTTGCTCATAGAAAACAAAATGTTTTTTACTGCCGTAAGCTCTTTCCAAGTTGAACTTTTCATAGATTCATTGTTTGACCACATTCCGTGAGCTATATCACTAGGATTCTCGACCATATAACAATCGTATCCCGTGCTACTGGCATCACTATATACTATAGTATGACAAGAAAGATCAGAGGTAAACTCTTTTAAATTTGCAGTACGTAAATTACGCTTCCAAAAGGCAATTTGATCTAAACTTTCTTTCGACAGACAAATAGCACTGTTCCACGATTGTTTATCTAAGATATCAATGCTTAAATATTTGGTCATAATGTTTGTAACATTTCCTATAACGTACGACATAGACAAATTTGACCAACTAAAGAAGCTGCTAATCTCACAGATACTTTGCTGAATTTTTTAAAATTATATTCTATTAAGTTTATTGTCTTAAATACTTTCAAAAGTCTTTCCTCTGGGATATAGATCAAAATGTTTTTCTGTATCGATAAAATAACCCAAAATCGTTAATTGTTGAACGGGTGACCACATAGATTTTTCTTTCTTTAGAACAAAGCCACTAAGAATTAGATCTTGTCTGACTTCGTCAGATACAGTTTTACAAACTTGTAGATCAATATGAACGCCAATGCCATCATCCAGATGCATCATAATTTGTTTCCCTTCGCCTCTCCAATTTTTAACTAAAGGGCGAGTTAACTTAGTAAAGATATAACATGCTGAACTAAGACCAAATGGTAAAACAAGAAATTTAAAATATTTAACAGTATTACCATAACACCAACTAAATCCTAGATAATCTGTATGAGACTTAAAGATATCAACATGATGATATGCTGAGTGTAAATCGAATTTGAAACAATAAGAATTATTGGTAATAAATTGCATAGCTATTAGAATATCTTCGAATTTTACACTAGTTTTCCATAAATGTAAATTCACATGTCTTAAATCTAGAATTAAACGTTTTTTGTTACTACTCGATACAGATACTATCAATGGATTGACAACAAAAGGTTTACTCCCACATTCCTCAATCAGACCTTTAATAAGTAAATCGTGTATTGCTTCGACGACAAATTCGCTATGGTTGACTGCCGATCTATTGTTAGATAAACAAATAGAAGGAGGTGTACTAAAAAACGGTATTCTGTACCCATTGTATATAGTGTCTAAAATATAATCGTAACAACCAATATTTTTCCAGAAGTTGTAATGTTTTTTCAATCTACTTTTTACTATGATGTCTGCTTGTCCTTGTTCGTACTCGTAATAATCATGTGTAAGGTTACTAATTTCACCAAAATCAAGAGACAAATTATTACAATCATTAATATTAAAATACTCATCTTTTATCATATCAGTCTGCTTTTGGTTTCTGCTGGATGGATTTTGAATTAAAGGGACATTGATTCCTCCAGTGCTGGAACGACCCACAGCTAAAGCATCCGCCTCCTTGTTGACCTCTGCGCTGATATCTGCTCGTGCAGGGTTGGTTTTGATAGACTGGAAAACCGGTATACCATGTCTGGGGTTCACGAAAGGGCTTGTTTTTGCCAGGAAAACTCGATGCGGCAAACTGAGGCGGGTTTGACTGGATTGATTTAGCCGGGATTTTTTTTCCTTTAAATTTGCGTCTTCTGAGTGCTCTGTTCTCAGCTTTGTTAATCTTGCTCTCGTCATCTGAATCACTGGCAACCGGCCTACTCTCATATTGACGAACAGTTTCTCGGCCTTCCTCACTTGTGTCGGCTATTTTAATCAGTTTATTACGTCGCTTGACCTTCTCAACTAATTCAGATAGTGTTTCTCGGGCGTGTTCGAACTTTAAATTATCAATTGTCCAAACAGCTTGTGCCAATTCTTCAAGAAATTCAGAATTAAGGAGATACTGAGCTTTATTCCCCTCATATTTCCAAGCATATTGAGAGTCCGTTTTAAGTTTTTTAACTTGGGAAGAAACTGACAAACTGACCCCGTGCATTTCTTGCCTTAAATTAGGAGATTTCTTGCCTTAGCTTGGTATTGTCATCTCCCTGACTCTTAACGGCCATAAGTATATCCTTTAGAGAACAATCTTGGTCTTCACTAGAGTCATCCATGTTGAGTGACGATAATTTACGAAAATAATTTTTTTGCGTGTGACCACTTCGGCGCTGACGTGCTGAATGAAAATGTATCCCAATAAAAAACCCGCCAATTACTCATTTGAGCGGGAAAAAACCCACTACCATTGCGCCACCTTCCATAATGAAATACACCCAAGAGAAAATAATTTAATTCTAATTCCCTCCGGTCAAACGAATAAAATTATATTATTACTTTTATTTATTTAGATCATATACATGACGAGCATATTACTGTTTGAAATAGGGGTTGAAAAGTTTAATGGAAAGGCTCGTATATTTTATAGAAATCACAACTTATTTCATTAAAACAAATTTGCTTAATGTTGGACTTTCTGATTGGCGAGTATCGCGGTGGGGTTATTAAACGGCATATCGCCATTTTATTAATCTGTCGTTGTCGTGATCGTATGGTAGTTGGATTGCAATTGCCTGTGCAATCAGTGCCTATTACCACTATAAATGTAAGTTCGAATCGCGCTCGAAGGTGTGCTCGAAATAGTGTTGAACGTGGGGTTAAACACCATAGTACTAATCCTGAATTGATCTGAGGTTTTATCACATAGCTCATTAAAGACAATAAGAACATTTTATCTCGATCATTTAATTTGGTGTCTATACTTGTATATGCAAGATGTTTAAATATAGTGTTCACGTACAATTCTGTATATTCTAATGAACTTGAAATTGAGGATACAACAGATATCAGACAGGCCACTTCTTACTTAAACTCTGTAACACTGAAGCCAAAGGGACAATCAGAATCCGTCTATCGAAGAAGAACAGACAACACAATGGCCAAGAGAAAAAAGTACAAAAGGACAAACAACGATCTACAAAACATGCATATAAAACTAAAGATCGAGTAACTATCATACCATATATTTTCCAAACATGTGCAGCAATATACCAGTTTCTCCTGCATATTGTGTTTACATCTCGCAATTGATTCGCTATGCAAGGGCCAGTAGCAATTATTCTGATTTCCTGAAACGTCATCTTCATCTGAGAAACAGGCTACTGGACCAGGGCTATAAAAAGATTCGCCTTATTCGATCTCTTAAAAAGTTTATATTCCGATACCAAGATCTTGTCAAAAAATATTCCGTCTCTGGAGTAACGATTATAAGCGATGCATTTTCATATAGTGAACATGTACAAAGATAAAGAGGTCAAGAAAAATGTCAAGGATATTTTTTTATAAATGTGTGACGTAAAAATATTTTTGACATTTACGTCACCGAATATGGTACTGCTTTGACAACTATTTTACCTATTTTGTTCCTGTATTTGAATACTGTTATAGTGACAACCGGAACCTTTGAACCGTAATGAGAGCGGAAGGTTTGGCGCTTTAAAATCTGATTCAACCCACCATTTCATTAGAAATGCCTGTACCAAGTCAGGGTCATTACGGTTTTCACAGTTTTCCGGTTGTTGACTGATTTTGTCTGTTTATATGATTATGAGTTTTGACTTTCCCTTTGTAAGATTGTTCGGAGTTCGGTAATTTTGTTATTACCCTTATTTATAGCATACTTTAATCATATTAGAACACAGATTTTATAAATGTGGCCATGCAGAAATATGTCACGGTTGTGTTAGGGTGTACAATACATTTCGTAACTTTAAAAACGAATTTCCTATTGGTTTCTTTTTCGTATAATTAAAAAAATATTGATTTGTCAAAATAAGTGGGTGAACTCAATTACTTTATTGAAGAATTGTTGTAAGGTGTTTTTTTACTAATCTCCGGTATTACCGTTGTTTTGGTTTTGTTTCTATCAACAAGTTGCATTCTCATTATCCTGAGTAATGGTGAAGGTTCCAAGGGAGCAAACCCACTGAGCTGCTCAGCGCGTTCCTGGGTGGTGGATGGAACTTAGTCAGGTTATATTACGGAAAGACTGACCATGAACTATAGTGTGTAACGTGTTTGGAGAGTATCACGTTCCCTGCACGTTACCCCTGAATATGTGATAAAGTTTGTCAGTGACTTAGGGCAGGTCGGTGGTTTTCTCCGCGCCCTCCGTTTCCTCCACCAATTAAACTTACCTCCACGATATAATTGAAATATTGTTGAAAGTGGCGTTAAGTACCATAAAACCAACCAACCCATTATCATGTATTTACAACGTAATCACAATTGAGTGGTTGCTTGATTGGTGTTAACGCCAACTTTAGCAGTATTTCAGCTATATCGTGGCGTTAATCGCAATTGACGATATGATCTACAGAGAGACATGAACAATTGTACATTACTGATATTTTATACTATATTAGTTAATTATAAAACCACCTTTATCAAAATAGCGTATTCCAATGTAAATTCTTGTTCGATTATGATTTAATCTTCATGAACAAAATTGCCAATAAAATAATAATAATAGCAAAAGCAATCTTTTTCCAGGAAATTGGCTCGTCGGGAGTTATTGTGTCGTCAGGATGATGATGAAGAACCTGAAATAAAAATTAAAATTAAAACACATTAATTAGAAAAATTTGAAGACACAACAGGGAAATCAGAATCCGTAAATCGAAGAAAGACAAAGAATACCATGGTCAATCAGCGGCAATTAACAAAACAACAAACAATGATCAACAAAACACTACATAGAAAACTAAGGGGGGAGATCAGACGGACAAATATATATACTAAGGGGGAAGATCAGACGGACACATATATATACTAAGGGGGAAGATCAGACGGACAAATATATATACTAAGGGGGGAGATCAGACCGACAAATATATATACTAAGGGGGAAGATCAGACCGACAAATATATATACTAAGGGGGAAGATCAGACGGACAAATATATATTCTAAGGGGGAAGATCAGAAGGACACATATATATACTAAGGGGGAAGATCAGACGGACAAATATATATACTAAGGTGGAAGATCAGAAGGACACATATATATACTAAGGGGGAAGATCAGACGGACAAATATATATACTAAGGGGGAAGATCAGAAGGACACATATATATACTAAGGGAGAAATTCAGACGGACACATATATATACTAAGGGGGAAGATCAGACGGACACATATAAGTACTAAGGGGGAAGATCAGACGGACATATATATATATATATGTCGAGGGAAGAACAAAAATTTGACAGCTCTAAAATCTAATTCTAACACTGTTTGGTTTAATTTTCAGACGTATATAATATTTAATATTAACCTAGTATCACAAGTAACTTTGAGATCCAGTGGGACAGGTATATTGTATGGTTGTCACTTGCTTCTAGACGTTTGTATAATATACTTTATTTCCTGTGACTGTATAATGAATTCTTCATTATCCTATACAATATATTAAAAATTGCTGAGTTAGATTGCTGTCAAATTATAATATTAAGTATACATGTACCATCTACACACGCTTATACACATGTCTTACGCCTATCCCTAGATTTGCCTTACGAGAAAAGGTAACACTACGATTATTGAAGCTCCTTTTTTAGGGAGTGGATGTGGTCGAGTGGTCTAGGGCGCTGGACGTAAGGCTAAGCGAATGGTGCTTCAGTGTATCAATGGTGTGGGTTCAAATCCCGTCGAGGGAAGAACAAAAATTTGACAGCTCTAAAATCTAATTCTAACACTGTTTGGTTTAATTTTCAGACGTATATAATATTTAATATTAACCTAGTATCACAAGTAACTTTGAGATCCAGTGGGACAGGTATATTGTATGGTTGTCACTTGCTTCTAGACGTTTGTATAATATACTTTATTTCCTGTGACTGTATAATGAATTCTTCATTATCCTATACAATATATTAAAAATTGCTAAGTTAGATTGCTGTCAAATTATAATATTAAGTATACATGTACCATCTACACACGCTTATACACATGTCGTACGCCTATCCCTAGATTTGCCTTACGAGAAAAGGTAACACTACGATTATTGAAGCTCATTTTTTAGGGAGTGGATGTGGTCGAGTGGTCTAGGGCGCTGGACGTAAGGCTAAGCGAATGGTGCTGCAGTGTATCAATGGTGTGGGTTCAAATCCCGTCGAGGGAAGAACAAAAATTTGACAGCTCTAAAATCTAATTCTAACACTGTTTGGTTTAATTTTCAGACGTATATATATATATATATACTATAAGATTTTATAGCTGATGTGTTGTTACTTGGTGGTTTAAATCCTGTATTTAAGTGGAATACATATTTAATGTTATATAAATTATAATATGCATAGAGGGATGGCAGCATGAAACATTCATCCCCTATGCAATATGTATTGCAGTGTGTTAACATAATACTTTGATTCAATAAGCAATACGTCTAAAGAGTGTGGAACCATGATACATTGATTTAACATACATAATATATAGAAGCACAGTAACATGAGGAAGTGATTCAATATATAGTATGCTGACGAGATTGGAATAAAGGGTACAAAACAACAAAACTTTAAACACAACACTAAGTCGCATATAAACTAGAATAAACACTTGGACTTCCGGGTGGATTGGCATCTTCTCAATCATTAATTGCTAAATGTAGTGACTCGAGCACTGATTCTTTATTTCACATTAACTGATAACTAATTATGGATGCAAAAACTGGAGCAATGAAAGCTTAGAGATACCAAAATGATAATCATAGGCTGTAAATCGAAGACAGAGAGACACACAATATAATGACCAAATGGAAAAGGGTAAACTGAAAAACGTTACGCAAAGAAAGCACCAAGAAAAGAGATTGAACAACAAAAACTCATCTGAAAACTGGTGGTGAACTCAGGTGATCCGAAAGGATAAGCAGCTACTGCTCTTCTAGTGTAGCCCGTCAACATCCAATGAACCACATTGGGAATATTGAAATCATCTCTTTTGTCACAACGTGTTTTCATCAATCGGCCCTCGCTATCAATGTGTAGATGTAGGTCAAGGTAAGAAGCACACCAGTCTGTATCTGTGGTATTTTTTATTTAAAGTTCAATGAGATTGATGTGAACAACAAAAACACTCAACTTTGAATTATTCAGTGAAATATATTATCTCTATAGTGGGACGTGAAATTAAAGATTCGGGCTATCTTCTTGTCGTTTTTCCTGAGAGACCCCTGCATAAACTGTGTTTCATACAAATAATAGAACAAATCGGGGAGAGGAAGAAAACAGTTAATACAGATAGGACGGTCTGTTGTGGCATTTGTGTTAGGATCAGAGTTTTGTTTTCTTACAAAATAAGACTTGCCCCTTCCTAAGACAATATATTTGTACCTACGTTGGCCTTATTCGTTTTCTTTTGTGATGCAAAGTCGAACTACTTTTACCTTAGAGTGAGAAATAGTTGTTTAAGTTGCAGCGAAGTCAAATGTTTTAAAGATATTGCTTGCGGAGATGGACCTTGATTGTATGTGTACTTCTACTCAAAGACATTTATAATTGTTCTTCAAGAAGCTACCATAGGACTACAAATATGAATTGTGTAATTAAGTTGAAAAGAAAGCATGAAACATTCATTGAAGACTAACCTGGGTCATCAGCTCAAGAACTGGGATATCTAAACGTGGTAAGGTTGTCGAAATATATGAACCAGTTGGATCGGCATCTGTGCAATAATTTGTTATGCACTTAAACCGTGTATCTATTAATCCAAGATAATTCTTGAATCGTGTTTGACGATCAATATACTGACTGTCATTTAATCGATGTTTGTCGTCATGGGTCAGGACTCCATATACTGGTATTTCTGAAAGTAATATGAGAAAATGCGCTTACAATTGGCAAAGCTGTTTTCATAGTGATAAAACAATTATTGCTGGAAAATGTTCATTCTTGTACTTGTAATTGTGTTTTTCCTATTTCCTATTGTTTATCCTTTGAACCGTAATGAGAGCGGGAGGTTTGGCGCCTTAAAATATGATTCAACCTACCATTTCTTTAGAAATGCCTGTACCAAGTCAGGGTCATTACGGTTTTCACAGTTTTCCGGTTGTTGACTGATTTTGTCTGTTTATATAATTATGAGTTTTGACTTTCCCTTTGTAAGATTGCTTAAAAGCAAAATAAAGTAGTTAAATAAGTACGCAGAGATGTTCAGAAACATTGATAGTTATGAAATACGGTCCGCTAACAGCTCCCAAAAACAGTCAAACTTCCCCAAATCGCATTGCATTCCTTGTTCGTTTTACTCTCTACGCTTGTGAAACTTCACTGGTTTTATTCCACTTCAAACTATATTCAGGATACATTGATAATATTTCCGACTCTTGTGATTTAATTTTAGTTGTATAATTCATATTTATGATCGAACATCTTTATGGTCGACTTCTAAAATAGTGTTTGCTTACCTTTGGAAATATAGCAGAAAATGCAAGCATAACATAAAGTGCCGCTGACAAGTCAATTACCGTAATGAGAGCGAGAGGTTTGGCGCCTTAAAATCTGATTCAACCCACCATTTCTTTAGAAATGGCTGTACCAAGTCAGGGTCATTACGGTTTTCACAGTTTTCCGGTTGTTGACTGATTTTGTCTGTTTATATAATTATGAGTTTTGACTTTCCCTTTGTAAGATTGTTCGGAGTTCGGTAATTTTGTTATTACCCTTATAGATAGTATCGTACTTTTACATTACCTCTGCTTCCTTTCTTTGCTGTACCTCTGATTGTTCTCAGTAAACAATCTGGTAGCAGTGGAAAACAATTAGCTGTGCACACAACAATGATGCGATCAACCTTTGCGTTCTCTGATCTCTTGTTATAAAATTGTCTTAGCGTATGAATATCCTCTCCGTTGTTGATATAAAATTGACGTACACTCTTTAAGTTTTCCCCTTCTTTGAGCTTTCCATTAAAAAAAATGCTAAGCATCTCTTTGTTAATTTCACTTTCCTCATCTTCCAACCCAGTTATATCAAGAAACGTTGGCATTAGCACATGGTTGTTGTTATCTTCTATGTAAACCTGCTTAGGAAAACTGAAATAACAAAGTACTGGAAGTAGGTTCGGGATTCATTATGTAATCAAAAAGATAATACAAATATGTATCACCATATTTCTGTAAGAAAACAAAAACAGAAGACAGGAATATAAAATTCCCCGAAATTTGCCTTAAAAACAAATACATAGTGTAATGAAACAAAACAATTTTTTTTTTTATTTTAGACAAAAAAAGGTAAAGTGGGCAATTCTGATAAAATTCCAGTTCGAGAACTCTGTGGATAATACTATCATATTTGTATTTTTACAAATTTTTGCGAGAGTTCGTAGTGTGTTATCTACTGGATTGTAATATTTGTACTGTCCCCTATAATGGGTGTTTTACCATTATCATATAAAGTGTTGCGCTTCTATACAGAAGATTATATATGGTATATACTGGATATCATTTGTTATCATTCTCCGGGAACTCCGGATTTACCCACCAATAACACTGACACCACGATATAACTGAAATATTGTTGAAAGTGGCGATAAACACCATAACCCTAAACCTAACCCCCATTTGTTGTCTAAGAAATTGTCAAAGTTTATATTATGAAGAATGGATTATGAGTACATGTTAGTAACTGATTAATATGTATTTATGTATCATGCTATGAATCCTACCAATGTTGATTGATGGATAATTAAAACAAAATCAGATTTGTTTTTTGTAAAATATATAGAGTTGAATCACACTGCTATCATCTCCAAAGGATGTATTATAAGAAATATTGTAACAAAAATTAAATGTTACATATATGTCCAAGGCTTATATTGAATTCAAATTCAATATTAGGAATATTAAGAAAATATAATAATTATTTTTTAATTACATTCTAAGACGTAATGTCTCCTGAATATCATGTCCACCGTAGTCTGCCGCTGTAGCAATTTCTCTCCAATAGTCCCTGTCTTTATTTTTAAAACTTGCAAAAACAGTGTTCAGAAATGAGGACTTGCCACATCCAGGAGGTCCAATTACAGCTATATTTAACGGTCTCCGTCCATCCAGGTCATTACCGACAATTTGCTGGCACTGCAGTATCAATTCGCTTTTCCGTGTTTTACTCATCTGGAAACGAACATATTATATTATTTCTGATTATTACAGTGCTATTCTATATTAATAAAACATGATGAAATGAAATAATCCGATCGCAACAGAAACACACATTCATACATCAAGTAAACTTCTATAAGGGTGTGATATATTTGCATTTGTTGTTCAGATATTCATGTGGATTTTTCTACAATCAATATAGCTTTATTATATAAAGCCACCGATCGCCCGCCAGTCACTGACAAACATTACCACAAAACAAGTTGTATGGAGTACAGATCGTTACGGTTGGGAATCGAACTTACACATTTTGATAGTCATATTTTCTGATTACATTGGTAGAGATAATGCCATCTACCATACGATCATACCCACGTCAAGGCCTAACTTTGCAATTATTATCCATCAAGGTTAAAGTTCTCAGTTCGATTCCGATTGAGGCGAAAAATTCTCGATGCAGCTTTATTGATAAACTTTCTACAGTGACTAACGACATGTCGGTGAGTTTTGTTTTTCCCTATTGATGAATTAACTTGATATCATGTTGATGTTAAGAAGGAAGCTTCTGAGGCGGTAGAGATAATGCCATCTACCATACGATCATACCCACGTCAAGGCCTAACTTTGCAATTATTATCCATCAAGGTTAAAGTTCTCAGTTCGATTCCGATTGAGGCGAAAAATTCTCGATGCAGCTTTATTGATAAACTTTCTACAGTGACTAACGACATGTCGGTGAGTTTTGTTTTTCCCTATTGATGAATTAACTTGATATCATGTTGATGTTAAGAAGGAAGCTTCTGAGGCAAGAGTTTCTAATGGTTAAGCTGAGCTGGAGTCATCATTACGTCTTAGAATGTAATACATCATTTCGAAAGTTTGCATGTGCCATCATGGTTAACCCTTACGGAAGATCTGTGTCACCTGATGACCACGGATATGTTGCGTATGCCGTAATAAAATATTGCGTCAATCTTTCCTCTGTCATGAATTCTTACAGGACGTAAACAAGAGTAACGCGACTAGTGCCACTAAGGGATCAGAAACTGTTCCCCTTCCAGAACACAGGGGTTCTCCCTTTGTTTGTTTCTCACAATACCTATTCTTCTGCATGGTGTTTTATCGACTATTGTTTGTCATTATGGCCTTTCTCTTTTGGTCATTGTATTAGCGGTCCTTTGATTGAGGGCTTTTGATGATCACTATGGTATATCCAGCCTGTGCTTTTTTGTATTATAAATATCCAAACTCTTATGGATAAATTGTCTATTTGATTCGTCCCGCCCGTTTGGGAGCTGGTATGTCTCTTATTGGAAGTAAAACAATTTCATTGAGATATTGACACGCCTATTTGACCATATACTACAGACTTAACGATTTTGCTGACATGTTGTAATACGCTAGGTAGGTCACAATAAACTTATCATGTTTGTTGCTACAAAAATACAGTAATTCAATCTAAAAAAAAATAAACAAGTAAGTTAAGTAAACCGTTGGCTTTTTTTATGTTAGGGACATTGCTTTTGGCAATACTGTTTCTTATCTATTTCACTGCAAATATAAAAAGATAGTATAAACAGTGAATAATTCCACCATTATTAAATTATGAGCAAGTATCTCTTACCGCAAATTCTTAAACGCAAAAAGCCATGACATATGACTTTGCGTGGATGCACAGATATGTGATAACAACCCTCTCATCTTGATAAATGGATTTTCAAAGTATATATAGATATAAGCAAACAAAAACAAAAAAACATAGCGTATGTACGTATTGCAATGGCCTTCCCTACACAAAAGTCTTGATTTTTTCGAATGACAGCTGTTGTATAATTCATATGACACGAATAGCCATCACGATAAAACTCTATACGATTCTTTTTGTAGACACACATATTGATCATGCTCAGGTAACAACACTAAGGCACTTTCGTTTGTTACTTTGACAAATCACAGACGTTGTAGACTATTAACGGATTCATACACATGTATATATAAATAGCACCATATCATACACAATTTACATTAATGATCGAATATACTTAACCTATGAACCTTGTTTATTTCAAAATAATTATAAACCTACAACACACCGTGAATCGTTCATGAGGAAGTGAATTCCATTGGGAAAACCATATTTAGTTTATGAACTTTAACCACAAATGTATGCCCTTAGATTTTTATTTTCTCATATGTCATACTCATAGAACCAAGCATTCAAATAATTTCGTATTTGTCCTAAAGCATTCTTGCTAATTGAAGCAAGGTATATGCTACCAAGAAATCCATAATTCATAAATTTTCAACCCCATTATTCTCAAAGTTATGATGCACGTTTCATTCCTTTAAAAAAGAAAAATACACAAATATCGATGTAACCATTATTAAGCCTTAATTAATAAAGCGTTAGTGCTGAAAGCACTCTGTATTACTAAAGTCGTCATCAATACACTTACTTGTAAATCATTTGTCACAATGGCCACTTGTGTCAATGAATCCTTTTATTTTTTATCTAGTAAATAATAAATATAATTGGTTGTGTTTCTTTTTGACAAATATATTACCTTATAATACAGAAAATATCAGTTAAATGTCACAAATGAAATAAGAAACACAGATTTAAATATGCCTACTTTCGGTTTGGTTTCTTCTTAGTCATTCAACGAATTAATTGATAAACATATTCGACGTCACCTGTGAAGTTACATGATATCATTTCAATGGATCGCGAATTTTTAGATTACATATGATCATAGATATATGTATTTACTAAAGGTACGCAGACACTTGTTTATGTTTACTCACATGTTTATATTTTTCAAACTAGTTGTTTGATTCGTTAAATAAGATTTTATTACAATAGTAAACAGTTAATTGGATGTAGTATTAACTTAACTCATAACTATTTAGTAAAAATGAAATAAACAAATATGTATGTTTGGCGAATGCCCAGAACAGCTAGAAGAACACCGGATAATTATTAAGTAAATATACATAAAATATAAATCAAAAATACATATTTTACAACATAATTGTATGAAAATTGAAATATGTAAACTCTGTCTTGAACGATCCCGCCGGTCAGGTAAACCCATAAAAACGAGTAAATTCGGGTCAAACTACATTCAGAACACAGTTACGAGGACTATATTTAGAATGTGGTGAAAAATAAATCTGGGACCCTGTGTCCAAAACCCAATGCTTGGAAGATCGTCTCGAGAGAAATACTTTGGACAGTATTTTTTGAAAAACCAAATATATGAACAAAACATTGTAGTGAAAAAATTGAAAATACATAAGTAATAATGATATAAGAAATAATTTTGATTGGAAAATTGAAGTATTAACTTAACTCATAACTCTTTAATATAAATGACACAAACAAATATGTATGTTTGCCGAATGCCCAGGACAGCTAGAAAAAACACAAAGAAAGGGCAGAGAATTTAGGAAAATCATAATCCAAGACTTGGGATACTGACAATCTCTTCTCAAATGTATCCGCAATGTAGTCATATTTGCTCAAATCAGACTTCCATCTACCATGTCTCTTGATGCATCGTTCGTTTACATCAGAACTTGCAGCAGCAGATACACCGCCAGATCGTAAAGAATGTAGACCCAAGTTCAAGTTTGGCACTACTGATTTAAGTTTTTTCAATATATTTTCTCTAGCTGTCGTGTAGCTTATCTTTCTGTTTTTACAAATAAGTTTGGCTATACCCTTATGCCTATAAATAGGTCTGAAAATGTAAAAATCGGAGCTCAAAACTAACTTAGATAAGGAAACATGTCTAAAAATAGAAACTGGACAGGCCAAGGTATTGCCTTTAGAAATTAACACATCGTTGCCCTGTCTGTATTGGTCAGTTTTACTATGAACAATCTTGAGTTTCAAAACATGATCATGAACAGTGACGTCATTACACTTTAAAGAACTTAATTCATCAAAACGAAGAAATCCGGCAAAGCTTAATACGATGATAGCTAAATCTCTGATAATCATTAAATCATCCGAATCTTTAAATTGGGAACATTATTCAATAATCATTTGACTTGTAACAGGATCTTTCTTATTAATTGGCTTGCCGTTCAGACTTTTGACTGACTCTTGAAGTGATTGAGTAAATTAATTTTCCGCTGGATCGGAAAAACCATTCAATACATGGGCCCATTTTATAGCATAAATAGCATTGTTAATGACATTTGGAGAACACTGTCTGTCTATTAAATGAGTAATATACAAAGCAATATGTATGGGGTCTGCGGGTAAATTGTTATAACCATGTTCTTTAATAAATACACTCCATCTGTTGAAGCAGAAGTAAGACTTGTTAGTGTTCGTACTTTTAGAGTCCAATAAAAATGTGGTCATCTTTCCAGATAAACTGTGTAAAGGATTGTAGAGGTAACACCACTGGAGATCACTGCTTTTTCAACGTTCTGTCTCAGGTTTATTCCTATAAAATAGAATTACTAAATCAAAATACAATTCTTAAAGCGACCATTTTAAATTTTAATGGATTATCTGCAAAAACTCCGTTTTTACCGTCACCTGTGAAAATGCAATCTTTCTGAGGTAAATAGTGAATGTCCTTAATGAATTCATGAAAAATATCATTTTTCTGTATAATTGGCCAGTAAGGTGCCGATTTCCAAACAGGGATAATTAATATTCCCTTAGCTTTATCTTGTCTAATCTTGTTTAATGTTTTGGTGATCTACTGATCAACGTGATCGTTTTGTGTTCTTGGAATCCAATAAGGAGTCAACTGAATATTTTGTGATTCACAAATAGAGTGAATTTGTGTAGCAGTCTTTTGTAATGTCATTTTCTTGCTACCTACCTTAAGAATGTGTTCAACATTCTTATTATCTGAATTGATTTTGACTTGTTTATTTTCCAATTCATTTGAAAAGGGGTAGATCACTCTTTTAACACATTCTAATAATCTCCAAGTAGAACTTTCAAGACTTTCAGATTCGGTTCAATTACCGAATGTTTCAATGTTCTCTAAATGAGAATCTAAATCAGAGTTAGCAAAACCTCCAAAGCCTACATCTGAGGTGTCACTTTATTGACTGTCATTGTACTGATTTCATAACCTTTTGAGTTCAATATCTTACAATGCTTGTCCCAAAATGACAATTCAGTCAAAACATCTTGTGTTAATCTTACACATGCTTGCCAACTGGCTCTGCCGAAAGGGCAGTCATACAAAAATCTAGTACTTTGACGTACTGTGTCACTAATCACTGCGTGCATACAGATAAGCTGACCTACAATACTGGCCAAAAATCTTACACGAAATAAGATTTTTCCCTTTTTCGACTTGTCACAGGGCATAAGTAAAGCATTTTTCGAGTTTCTGAATTCTCTCTTCTTTGACAAATATAATACCATTTTCCGTATCCCAGGTATAACCAAGCCAATCTAATTTCTGACAAGGCGACCATTGACATTTGTCGTGAGCGATTAAAAAACCAAAATTTTGCAATTGGTCATTCACCTCTCTACTGCTTTTAACAGCAGTATCATAATCATTTTCTCCCGTTAGACCATCGTCTAAAAACATAGTGATTCTTTTGCCTTTAGACCTGAAATCTTTGACAACCTCTCTCAAAACCTTTGACAAAATATAACCTGTGGTAGAAATACCAAAAGTGAGAACAGCGAATACGAAATATCGTATTTTTCCTTCAAAAAACCACGCCAAACCTAAATATTGTTCATGTTCTTCGAAAATCTCGATATGATGGTATACAGATATTAAGTCATAACTGAAAATAAAATCGCCTACATCAAACATTTCTCTAGCAACTTTGCCATCTTCATATTTAAATCTATCTTTATGTAAATGAGGGTTAATGTGTCTACAGTCAAGTACTAATCGAGGTTTGCTCGACTTGCTAAACGCTACCGTAAGTGGATTAACGATTAACGATTTTGTAGAAACTTCCCTGATACATCCTTTGTTCAGTACATTTGTAATTTCAGAAGCTACAAAATCTTTGTTCTCAAGCGACGATTTATTGTTATTAATGTAAATTTGCTCTCGTTCTGTTTTAAACGGTATTTTGTAACCATTCTCAACAATATCTAATATGTATTGATTATCTGTAATCAATCTCCATTAAGTTAACCTGTTTTTTAAAATCCCTACAGGTGTTTTAACAGATGTGTGTACTTCAATTGTATTGTTAACAAACTGATCAACCTTGACGGTTTTGCTTTGTGATATGCTATCATTGAAATGACCTGACAATTTAAAAAATATTTGTATTGAATAAATTGATTTTGCTTTCAGTCGTATTTATCTGACTCTGATATACAATTATCCCACTATTAAAGAGTGACACGAAGGTACTTATCTTTAATATTTTTGAATCTGGACAGCCATCGCTCCAGTAGCCTCTCTTTCCACAGGTATAACACCTCCCTGGTTTGTATTTGCCAGCATTATCCTCCGCCGCCGAACGTTCTTTATGGTACGGAGTTGTCCTTAGACGCATGTTCGCCTTCTCCGACTTGGATTTTCTTTCGGCTTTTGACAATGCTCGATTCGTCCGTTTCTCGTCTTCCGAGACATATGCTATGGGGTTGCGTTCGTACTCTTGGACGACTTTCCAGCCTAAATCTGACGTATCTGCCAGCTTAATCATCTTTTGACGCTCCTGTACTATACCAATATCTTCAGATATTTTCTCCTTTGCTGCGACGACCTTCTGTGAGTTCATGCCCGGATTCTCTAGAATTGAACGAGCCTCCTTCAGTTTAGACATAACTTTAACACTGTGTTTGTACTGATTTTCGTTTCCATTTCGTTGAAAACGAAAATTGTCCGTGACACTTTCCTCTATTTTTGAAATCTGGAAATCCGATTGTTGAATATTAGATTGAAATGTATCCAACCTGGAATCGATTAAAACAGCCATACTGTTCAATAAATCCTGTTTAGTGTTCGAAACGGCTGTTTCAACTTCGTGTACGATAGCATTTCGCATTGGTGAATTCATCCCGGTGTCCATCTTGACAGTACGATTGTCGGGTAGAAAGTGAAATACAAGTGATATTCAAATATCACGTGAAAATTAATTCAAACACACCTGACAATTAATTCCAACGCACCGTTAATACAAATGTTTCCCGCTATACCTTGAACCGCGGGAAAATTTAAATATTATTGGTCAATAATTACCTATTATTCGCATCAGTCCAATACAGCTACCCTCGGACTAATAACTAGGCCAATACGGAAATCATCACGTAATGATATATTTATTAATTAACCATAAAATGGGTATTTATAAAATTGATATATTTATCAATTAACCATAAAATGTTATCTTATAATGGATATTATTAATTAACTTTTATTTATTAGCCTTTATATGAACAAATCTGTCAATACAATATAAAAATGTTCATTGGGCCAATACGGCAAAAACCAGTCCAATACGGAAAATATCCGTATTGGCCCGATTCCAGTCAGTCCAGAAACAGCTAGATCGGAATCCGCTAGATGTTTCTACAATCGCAAGGAAAAGTCCGGAGAGATATTGAACTGGTTAATTAATAAAGGTATCATTACGTGATGTTTTTCATATTGGCCTAGTTATAGGTCCTCGGTCTAATGTATTGGCCTTCGGCTGTGCCTCAGGCCAATACAGCAGGCCTCGGACCTATAACTAGGCCAATATGAAAAACCTCACGTAATAATACTATATTATAAAATCATAAACTCGGCCAATATAAAAATAATTAAGCCAATATCGGAAAAACTATGCCAATATCGATATTGGCTTAGTTTTTTTTATATTGACCGAGTTTATGATTTTATATTGTAAAGACAGTTTAGGTAGTATTGACAACAATGACATAGAGTTAATTAATAATATGTCGCATTGCGGGTACTTGTATATATATATATATATATATATATATATATATATATATACATATATATATATATATGTTAATAGCACGGGATCTATTAGCGGGAAAATATTTTTTTTAAATTAAATAATATATTGGTCATTCGAAGCTCATACGCGTTGCAGCTAGGTTCGCTATAGTACGTCACCCTTTTATATGTCAGAGAGAGATTTGATTTTGGATTTTACAGATAAAGAATTGGAACAGGAACACAGACTAAACAGTGAGTCTCAAAACCAGCCCCCCCCCCCTCCCACCCCTCTATCAATCCTGCACAACTACCACGGCAAGATCTAATTGATACACACAACTTGTCGCGGAGCTACCTAGACCATAGCATTGTAGATTTGAAGTCGGATCTTCTTTCAGAGCAAGATTCATTATCTAAAAAATTCAGAGACGAATCTAGCATCAAATTTAAAAGCGGAGGAAATCGCATCCAGTTTAAATTTAACGAGGGAATTCAAAGCGGGGTTCAAGAAATTTACAAACAATTAGCTACACCCAATACCACTAGTGCTAGTCTAGCCTTGAATATAATAAGCAAACATAAAGACAGAAATAAGCTTATTAGAATCGCCGATACGTCCGCCGGGGCCTGGGCTACCGTCAGAGTGTACGAATCTAATGATATCGCAGAAAATGAAGAGGATAACAAAAAGATACGCCAAGCGAAAAAACAGAGCTCTCAAATCAATTAAGGAGAAAACCAAAGTTAGGCCTCCGTCTTACACCAGACCAACCCCCAGAACAGACCGTTCCGAATCCTGCTGAGGGTACTACTTATACACGTCAGATACCGCCCTTTCAAATAGGTGCCGCACGTGAGCCGTGCCCATGGGACCTATGCCGCTGAAACAAACAGACAGGACACTGGAGACGCGACTGTCCACTCAACTATAAACAAGGATTCAACGCTCATGGTCAGTCCAGCGCTACAGCAAAGCAGTGAAAGTTCAAACGTTCTCGATAACTTTTAACACAATATCTGAGGGCACCGAAAGCCAAAATGATAATGAATTTCAATGCTTTTTGGCTCAAATTCATTACTTTGAAAAGTTGGAGGTCGAATGTAATCCTTATTTTAAAGGTGTTAAGGGTAGAATTTTGGATTAAGATTAAAGCTAGCGACTTGTTATTGACACAATTAGAAACGGTTATGTGATACCAATTTTGAACCCCCCTAATAGTATGTTTATGAAAAACAATAAGGCTGCTTTAAAAAAATTATGATTTTGTTAATCAAGCAATATGTAATCGTATTTACTCTGGATGTGCGTATAATGCACATAGATAAGTTATTTCAGTTTTGCTTTTTCATTTTCATTTTTTCTTTTCATTATATTAAATACAAATGATTAACGTACCATGTACTGATTTATGAACATGATCATTCTATCACCTGTTCGTATTGGAGAGGCAGGGTATAATGTAAAACATGGTCCTAATACTAGTGAAAGTAGTGTAGTGACATGGTTAATGAATGTGGCATGGTCCTATTATCGTGATACACGATATTGTAGTAGACATGGTCAGTGTATCTAGGATTTTTGTAATTATGTTGTATGAATTATTTGCTTATTTGTGTATTTGTTAACACATTGTTCAGGCATTTTCAAAACAGGAAGATGGGCTCATATGGACAACCTTGCTTTAGACGCTGAACTCACTAAACTTATGGATCAGATACCTTCCTTCTACAAAGCTTTCAGAGCAGATAACACAGTTAGACAACATAGTTATGCCTTTAATTCATTCTGTAAATGGTGTTTTTCACATAACATTGTAAACATTTTGCCATTTTCTGATGTTTATGTTGCTATGTATTTAATGCATCTGGCAAATAAAGGCAAATCTGTTAGTACTTTAAATAAGGCTTACTATGATATATGCTGGACACATAAACTTGCAGGCGTTGCTGATCCTTGCAAGTCTGACCTTGTTATATCAATGAAAGAATGGGCTCTAAGATCTATAGGTCGCTTTACAATCAGAAAAGAACCTATTACTCCTGATATTATTAAGAATATAGTTGCTATATATGGCAAAGCCAGAGCTGATTTGACACATTTAAGAATAGCATGCATGTGTCTCATTAGATATGAATAACATTTTTCATAAGATGTGGTCAGAAAATGAAAAAAGTACAAGTTCTACATGGAGAGAAATGAAAGCCATTGAACAAGCTTTGAGAACCTTCAAAGAAGTTTATAAATACGAAAACATTAAATGGTAAACAGATAATCAAAACTGTGTTAAAATATTGAGATCCGGAAGTATGAAAGAACAGTTACAAAAACTAACCTTTTCTATATTTTCACTATGCCTACAAAGGTGTATTTATATAGATATTCGGTGGATCCCTCGTTCTGAAAATAGTAAGGCAGATTACATAAGTATTTATAATGATTGATCATGAACATTGGGGTGTTTCGGATGAATTCTTTTCATTCATTGATGACTTATGGGGAGCGCATTCTATCGATAGATTTGCTAGTATTATGAATCGTAAAACTGAAAGATTCAATTCTCTATTTTGGAATCCTGGCTCCGAAGCTGTAGATGCCTTCACACAAAATTGGCATGGTGAAAATACTTGGTTAATTCCCCCTATTTACTTGGTTGTGAGAAATATAAAACATCTCTTATTTCATAAGGCACAGGGTACACTCTATAGTATCGAGATGGGTTTCAGCCACGTTTTGGTCTTTCATTTTAAAGGAGGTCTTTTCTATAGAGAGAATGTTACAGATGTATTGGAATTCAAAGAGTCGAGTAGAATTTATATAAAGGGGAGTAACCCTAAGTGTGTTATCTACTGTGTTAGCTGTACGTTTAGACGGTAGCAATTATTGATAATTATGTTTAATTAAGAGAATCGTGTATGACAGTTGTCAGTCATTACATTTGATGTACACATTGATATTGTTGGAGACGATCCAAGTATCGTAGATACATGACACGGTCCTTATATCGTATTAAAAACGATATTGAAGTTGATATGATCATGATACTAGATTTGTGATTTCTCTAATTTTTGTAAATGATAAATTTCACAGACATGCGTATTTTAAATGTTTTCTTGTTTAATGATCTTGTAGCAAACTGTTCAATAACAGTTACAGAAGAAACGTGACATGGTCCTAATATCGTTGAGACGATATTGAAGTAGACATTGTCATATTGTTATTGTTACATGTATACACTTGTATTTTGCACATAGATAAGTTATTTCAGTTTTGCTTTTTCATTTTCATTTTTTCTTTTCATTATATTAAATACAAATGATTAACGTACCATGTACTGATTTATGAACATGATCATTCTATCACCTGTTCGTATTGGAGAGGCAGGGTATAATGTAAAACATGGTCCTAATACTAGTGAAAGTAGTGTAGTGACATGGTTAATGAATGTGGCATGGTCCTATTATCGTGATACACGATATTGTAGTAGACATGGTCAGTGTATCTAGGATTTTTGTAATTATGTTGTATGAATTATTTGCTTATTTGTGTATTTGTTAACACATTGTTCAGGCATTTTCAAAACAGGAAGATGGGCTCATATGGACAACCGTGCTTTAGACGCTGAACTCACTAAACTTATGGATCAGATACGTTCCTTCTACAAAGCTTTCAGAGCAGATAACACAGTTAGACAACATAGTTATGCCTTTAATTCATTCTGTAAATGGTGTTTTTCACATAACATTGTAAACATTTTGCCATTTTCTGATGTTTATGTTGCTATGTATTTAATGCATCTGGCAAATAAAGGCAAATCTGTTAGTACTTTAAATAAGGCTTACTATGATATATGATGGACACATAAACTTGCAGGCGTTGCTGATCCTTGCAAGTCTGACCTTGTTATATCAATGAAAGAATGGGCTCTAAGATCTATAGGTCGCTTTACAATCAGAAAAGAACCTATTACTCCTGATATTATTAAGAATATAGTTGCTATATATGGCAAAGCCAGAGATGATTTGACACATTTAAGAATAGCATGCATGTGTCTCATTAGTTGTGCCGGCTTTTTACGATATTCTGAGTTGTTAAATTTAAGAAGGGATAACTTTACATTGTATGAACAGTATGTAAAATAAATTTTAGAAGGTAGCAAAACAGACGTTTACAGAGAAGGTAGGGATGTTTTAATCTCCAAAACAAACAGTAATACTTGTCCTGTTAACACATTACTTAGATATTTGTCTTCAGCTGATATTATGTATGACAGTACAGATTATATTTCCGTCCACTTTCATTTTGCAAATCGTCCGGTACTTACATACTTAGAAAAGGTAAACTCTCTTACACCACAGCAAGAGAGACAATGTTATTTGCCCTTGAAATTTTGGGAATAGATAAGAAACAATTTGGCCTTCACAGCCTAAGATCTGGAGACAACTGCAGGAGTAGATGATAGATTATTTAAGAAACACGGTCGTTGGAAAACGAACCATGCTAAAGATGGTTATGTAAAAGAAAATATTTTAGATAGGTTGTCTGTTACTAAAAAGTTAGGAATTTAAACCTTTTTGTTTATCTTATATTTTATATGATCATATTGAATATAATTGTATTGCGGCTTTCTTTTTTTTGTCGAAATTAGCTGCACACACTGGCGAGCTGTTGCTATAAACAAGTGTTTGTTTTTATTTAGTTAATGCTTTATGTTCGTTTCAGTTGGACGAATTAGAATATAAATGTATTTACTAAAGGTATGCAGACACGTGTTTATGTTTACTCAAAATACACAAAATATCAGTTCAATGTCACAAATGAAATAAGAAACACAGATTTAAATATCCCTACTTTCGATTTGGTTTCTTCTTAGTCCTTAAGCGAATTAATTGATAAACATATTCGACGTCACCTGTGAAGTTACATGATATCATTTCAATGGATCGGGGATTTTTAAATTACATATGATCATAGATATATGTATTTACTAAAGGTACGCAGACACTTGTTTATGTTTACTCACATGTTTATATTTTTCAAATTAGTTGATTGATTGGTTAAATAAGATTTTACTACAATAGTAAACAGTTAATTGTATGTAGTATTAACTTAACTCATAGCTATTAAGTAAAAATGAAACAAACAAATATGTTTGTTTGCCGAATGCCCAGGACAGCTAGAAGGACACTGGATATTTATTAAGTAAATATACATAAAATATAAATAAAAAATACATGTTTTACAACATAATTGTATGAAAATTGAAATATGTAAACTCTGTCTTGAACGAACATGTTTATATTTTTCAAACTAGTTGATTAATTGGTTAAATAAGATTTGACTACAAAAACAGTTAATTGTATGTAATATTATTGGTCAATAATATGTCGCATTGCGGGTACTTGTATATATATATATATATATATATATATATGTTTGTATAATATACTTTATTTCCTGTGACTGTGTGATGAATTCTTCATCATCCTATACAATATATTAAAAACTGCTGAGTTAGATTGCTGTCAAATTATAATATTAAGTATATATGTATCATCTACACACGCTTAAACACATGTCTTATGTCTATCCCTAGATTTTCCTTACTAGACAAGGTAACACTTCGACTATTGAAGTTATATTTTTATATATCGGATGTGGTCGAGTGGCATAGGACGCTGGACATAAGTCTAAGCGATTGGTGCTACAGTGTATCAATGGTGTGAGTTCAAATCCCGTTGAGGGAAGAACAAAAAAATTTGTCAGCTCAAAGATCTAATTCCAACACTGTTTGGTTTAATTTTCAGACGTATATAAATATTTAGTATTAACCTAGTATCACAAGTAACTTTGAGATCTAGTGGGACAGATATATTGTATGGTTGTCACCTGCTTAGATGTTTGCATAATATAGTATTATTACGTGATGTTTTTCATATTGGCCTAGTTATAGGTCCGAGGCATCAGGCCAATACAGCAGACCGAGGACCTATAACTAGGTCAGTATGAAAAACATCACGTAATGATACCTTTATTAATTAACCAGTCCAATATGATGTTAACTAAATAGGCCAATATGAAGACATGTGATTTCCATCAAATGACAAGTTTTTTAGTTATTGCATGACTCATTCAAAGCAAATTCAAGAAAAACAATAAAAAAACATTACTGAATCAAACAAACTGAAGAATATCTGAATTAGAAATGTTAAGAGTCAAATATTGTTAGAAATGACTTAAAGAATCCACGTTACAGTTACTGATTACAGTTTAAATTGTGCTCTTTCTATCTCCAGAGTATACATTAATGTTAATTACACCACCCGAAACAGTTGCCCCACAACAGAGGGCCAATGAATTGTTATGTTTGTCCTCCAGAAGTACTGTTCAGCTGTATACCACCCCATGTCATATGTACATGGTTTTGTCTTCCTCTTAACCCAAAGTATGTACCATTGTTTAAAAAGACTGCATTAATTAAAGCTTCTGGGTTGTCTGAAAATGAAATATAAAAAATAAATTTACTATCTATATTCATATTTGTTAATACCTTTTTCATTTGTACATGTTGCAACTGATACTATCAATGTAGTATAAACTGTTTCAAGATAACACAAGTAAAATGATATATGATTGATTGATGAATTACAATGTACATTGTATCTGAAAACATTTTTTGAAAGATCATAGGATCATGAGTTATTGTACGACAGAAAGTGTGGACGGACAGAGTGATTACTATAGGGCGGGTATCCGCCAAAACTTGGTGGGGCCCTAATTATAAAGTTCTGAAACACACTGTGTTGTTCGGCACTCATGATATTATTTTCAATATTCACAATGCCTAATTAATTATCCTATAAATATCAGGCAAATTTATGATGAATGTTTACTATTTTGAATGACAAAAATGTCAGTACATACCTGATTGGAGATTTCATGTCTCTCAAGTGTCTGTCAAGGCTGTTGTACATGGAACCCAGAGAATCTGGTTCATATTCAGTTCCATCCTTTTTGAGTACACACAGGAAGAATCTAGCCATAATACTGTCAAGGTCTTTGGGGGTATCTGTCCCGGTGCTCTTTTCTCACCAATAGAAGTGAAAAAGTTGGTGATCACTTTCATGTCACTTTTTGTCTTTGTCTTAAGTGTTTTATTTAAATTTTCCTCTAAAAAAAACCCACCATTTTCTTCATCTGTTACCATACGAAACCTTTTGCTTGGTACGACATTTTCTTTCTGATTGTCGGAATCCTCGTTCAGGTTTGTTGACAAATCTCTGGGTAAGTTCAGCAGATCAAGTTCAACGTATTCGTAATTTGGGCTTTCAATTTCAGATATATTCATTAATATATCATCTGCTTCCATTCTTGACAGATCGTTGTATCTAAAATAATCTTCAATAAGTGCATCCTGCACATCTTCAGAGTTTTTCAACTCTCTGTTTGGTCTGCGTCTCTCCATTTTCAACTTCAGCAGACGACTGACATCTCTCGGGACTTTTCCTTGCGAGTGTCGAAACGTCTAGCGGATTCCGATCTAGCTGTTATTGGACGGACCGGAATCGAGCCATTACGAAAAATATCCGTATAGGACTGGTTTTTGTCGTATTGGCCCAATGAAAGTTTTTATATTGTATTGACAGATTTGACAATATCAAGGCTAATAAATCAAGGTTAATTAATAATATACTTTATTTCCTGTGACTGTAGAATAAATTGTTCATCATCCTATACAATATATTAAAAATTGTTGAGTTAGATTGCTGTCAAATTATAATATTAAGTATATGTGTACCATCTACACACGCTTATACACATGTCTTATGTCTATCCCTATATTTTCCTTACGAGACAAGGTAACACTTTGACTATTGAAGCTATAATGTTATATAGCAGATGTGGTCGAGTGGTCTAGGGCGCTAGACATAAGGCTAAGCGATTGGTGCTGCAGTGTATCAATGGTGTGAGTTTAAATCCCCCCCACAGACACACAAACTTTCCTCAGGAAGGAACATCCAACCTTGGTGCGGACCAACTCAAGTTCACAACTCGTCTTAGGACAAGTGAAGCTCCATATACACAGTAGGTCAACGACAATTTTCTGTCTGCCTCTCCGAGTAAAACATTAGTTATGGTGAACAGTTGTAAAGCAATGAACAATTAAAAGAAATGTAAACAATTCCATAAACAGACATAGCCAAATACAATGACATACAAGAGTATATTGACAAGCAAACAATGATATCATAGCTGAGGAGAACTGACAGAGTTATCTATCTTTGAATAATATATATTCTAATTAATATATTAAATTAAATACAAATATAGTCAAATACATGTAGAAAAGAAAATTATTTAGTAATTCATAAGCTTTGCTTCATTGACTGATTTACTAGATACATATTACTTACACCTAATATAACCACTTTACATATATCTAAATCATGACTAGTTAATAAAAACATACACATTTCTACATCTGACATAGTTGTAAATGAATGCACAATATCAGAAATATTTCTAAATAAAGTTACACGCTCATGAATAAGTTTATCACAATTCATGAGGAAATCTCATCCTCCACATCCATATGGCACCATTGAAAAATCCTCTGTTCTACTGGTAATTTCAGATAACGACCTTTTTCAATATTTAAATTACAATTACTTACACGATTTTTAATAAAATTTGAAAGACTTTCTTATCAACGTCTGCATAAAGATATTGTTCTCTTTTGAAGTCTGTTTTAATCTTATGATATTTTCTCAACTTATTCCCCCCAATCACTATATTATTATTGAACAGTAATTTGTGCCAAAAATCAAAATATCTGTTTTGAAGTTTATCAGTTATTGCAGACAAAGTTCTAAGCGTGGAAAAAGTTTCTTGTTTATCCCATATGTGTCCAAAACCTATCACTTCTAAAAAACATTGAGTTTAACGTAAACATATTTTTGACATTTACGTCACCGAATATGGTACTGCTTTGACAACTATTTTACCTATTTTGTTCCTGTATTTAAATACTGTTACAGTGACAGCCGGAACCGTTGAACCGTAATGAGAGCGGGAGGTTTGGCGCCTTAAAATCTGATTCAACCCGCCATTTCTTTAGAAATGCCTGTACCAAGTCAGGGTCATTACGGTTTTCACAGTTTTCCGGTTGTTGACTGATTTTGTCTGTTTATATAATTATGAGTTTTGACTTTCCCTTTGTAAGATTGTTCGGAGTTCGGTAATTTTGTTATTACCCTTATTTAATAAATAACTCATCTTTGATTAGCAGGTTATCCTTGTTAGATACGATAACGTAACCCTCAGTCAGCTTTTGCTCCCAGCGAGGGTTACGAATCGGTCCCATTCAACGTATGGGAGCAGCGCCCGGAGTGATTCACACCGGGCAGTTTTTTGTCCTAATTCCGTTGTAAGTAGTTAGAAAAATTAACGGGGGTGAAAGATAAATATATTTAGGTAAACCTTGAGGTGTTAAGTAAACGCTGCATCAATCCATGGTAGACTTATATCCATCTGAAAATTTGAATGCATGAAATCTTCTTTCTGTCCGACATTTTGTTTACAAGTTGCTATTTCACGTGCACTTGCCTCGTTTTGGAGATATCCTTATTTGGATCAATCCTAGTAAAACAAAAACAAAAACAAACAAAAACATCGTAGTGAGTTTTTCATATTTGGCATTCAGATCAATATATGGATAGGCTCCGCCCATCACGAGGTGCCATGGCGAACAAGAAACAATTTTCGAATACTAAATCGATCGTGAAGGTAGGAACAGGTATTGTAATCCTTATTTCGTATCGCCATTACTTAAAAATTGTAGGGAATAATAAGTTATGACCAGATATGCAAAAAGAAAGTTGAAATATTCACTTAACGAAACGTTTAATTTGCTCCCATACGTTGAATGGGACCGATTCGTAACCCTAACTGGAGCACAAGCGGAATGAGGGTTACGTTATCGTATCTATATCCTTGTATGAGCGAAATATCAAATTATTATCATTTACATTTAATATATATGTAGCCAATATCCTACACTGGATTTGAGTGCATTCAGAGAAAGTGGATATAATCCCAGCTCTCCCAAAATAGCAATATTGGTTGCGGATTTATGAACATCAAGTACATATTTTGAATATTTAACCTGTATTCTATTAGGCACAAATTTTTCATAGTTAGATTCAAAATTCGTATCATAATGTCTCTACCTTTAATTAACCGAGGCAGAGACCATGCTTCACTACAATATAATAGAATAGGCTTCACACAAGCTTCAAACAGTTTCATGTGTATAGGTATATTACTTTTGTTAGAATACAGACTTTTACGTATGCAAAACATTGCCTTACAAGCTTTTTTAGACAAATAATCTATAGCATCTGAAAATGTACCTGAAGGCTTGAATAGTATTCATATGTACTTATACTCATTTGCAAGGCTTATTGGTACATCAACATATAAGAAGGAAAAACCTTTTAGGATTCTTCCTGATTTATTAAAAACAATTACTTTTGTTTTACCAATATTTACCTTAAGATTCCATTTAGGGAACGACCATTTAATTTGAAGGAGGGGGGGCTATGTTTTTATTCTAAAAAAATATTCTGATTCCCAATGTTGCTGAAAAAAATATTTTGATTTTGGTGGAGGAAAAAAAAATAATCTGATTCAGAGTTTTTGTCATATAACCTAATGTTAAATTCTGGGAAAAAAAATTACACTTCGCGCGACAAAAAAAAATATTCTAACTCTTGTGTTGTCCGAAAAAAATGTCTGAACGAAACAAAAAAACATAACTCCACCCCCCCTTCAAGATAAATGGTCGATCCCTTATCACAATAAGTTTTTAATATATCCAAAGATTTTTGTAAACCTTTAGCTGATTCTGACAATAGAATAATGTCATCTGCATAGAGTAAGCAAGATATAGGCTTTCTATTCAGTTCAAGAGGTTCACATTCTGGACCAAAATGAGCAATCAAGACATTAATGTACAAAGAAAAAAGAGTAGGGTTAAGGATACAACCTTGTTTAACACCAATATTTGTTTCGAATGTGTTAGTCATACCATCTGGCAAATCAACAGAAAATGATACTTTCTTTTGTACATACTTTCCAGGAGACTGAAAAAATTACCTCTAATATTATATTGAAAAATTTTGTGAACGAGAGCATTTCGATTAACCGTATCAAATGCTTTCTTTAAGTCAATGAAGCAGGCAAAAACATACTTATTTTTCTTAAAGTATTGAACAATAAGTGTTTTTAGTGTATAAATATGATCACTTGTTCTCATGCCTTTTCTAAAGCCTTTTTGTTCTGGACCAATAATATTATTATTTTCTAAATACTCATCAAGTTTATTGAACATAATTATGGTAAATAATTTAATTAAGCAACTAGAAATGGCTATCCCCCTGTAACAAGAGGGGTTATTCATGTCACCACCTTTAACAAGAGGCTTTATAAAATTTTCTCTCCACAGAGATGGAAAAACACCTGATCTCAATATAGTATTGAAAATGTCAACATATAAATTAGGTAATACAATAGATAATGCCCTGATCATCTCATTACTAATACAGTCTGATCCAGATGCTTTCTTATTTTTTAAATATTTCACTGCTTTCATCATTTCCTCAGCTGTGATATCACTATTCAATTGATATTTGTTACAATGCAAATATTTACAAAAAATCAGTTAGAAGTATTGTTCTTGTTCATTAAATCTTTAAAGTAAGCAAACCAATCATGTGGGAAATACTAGTGCTTGGGTCTTCACTTTTGTCTTTGAGGGGGTTTAAAATTTTCAAAAATTCGGTGTGATTTATTTTTGAAGCATCTAGCATAGAATTTAACAATTTTGACTTATAATTTCTGTATTTTTTAGGAAGTATCTTGTTATACTGTCTTTTCTCGTATAATACTCTTAGACGCAAGTTTTTATTCCATGGTGACTTAGTAAGAATTCGACCCAAACTTTTAAGATGTCTCAACTTGATCTTACATTCATCATCATGCCAAACTTTATTATGCTTTCTCTTTTTCTTCTGACGAACCCTAGGATTTAATCTTACACTGGCACCAAAACGAGGAATTTTTAATCAAACATGAAAAAATGTCCACGACAATTTGACCGACAATTCAAGAAACACTTATAACCTTCACACGTTAATGTGTCAGCATAACTAGTATGGATTTCTGACACTTATAACCTTCACAAGTTAATGTGTCAGCATAACTAGTATTGGTTTCTGACACTTATAACCTTCACACGTTAATGTGTCAGCATAACTAGTATGGATTTCTGACACTTATAACCTTCACAAGTTAATGTGTCAGCATAACTAGTATGGGTTTCTGACACTTATAACCTTCACAAGTTAATGTGTCAGCATAACTAGTATGGATTTCTGACACTTATAACCTTCACACGTTAATGTGTCAGCATAACTAGTATGGGTTTCTGACACTTATAACCTTCACAAGTTAATGTGTCAGCATAACTAGTATGGGTTTCTCACACTTATAACCTTCACAAGTTAATGTGTCAGCATAACTAGTATGGGTTTCTGACACTTATAACCTTCACACGTTAATGTGTCAGCATAACTAGTATGGGTTTCTGACACTTATAACCTTCACAGGTTAATGTGTCAGCATAACTATTATGGGTTTCTGACACTTATAACCTTCACAAGTTATTGTGTCAGCATAACTAGTATGGGTTTCTGACACTTATAACCTTCACAAGTTAATGTGTCAGCATAACTAGTATGGGTTTCTGACACTTATAACCTTCACAAGTTAATGTGTCAGCATAACTAGTATGGGTTTCTGACACTTATAACCTTCACAAGTTAATGTGTCAGCATAACTAGTATGGGTTTCTGACACTTATAACCTTCACAAGTTAATGTGTCAGCATAACTAGTATGGGTTTCTGACACTTATAACCTTCACAAGTTAATGTGTCAGCATAACTAGTATGGGTTTCTGACACTTATAACCTTCACAAGTTAATGTGTCAGCATAACTAGTATGGGTTTCTGACACTTATGACCTTCACCAGTTCATGTGTCAGCATAACTAGTATGGGTTTCTGACACTTATAACCTTCACCAGTTAATGTGTCAGCATAACTAGTATGGATTTCTGACACTTATAACCTTCACCAGTTAATGTGTCAGCATAACTAGTATGGGTTTCTGACACTTATTACCTTCACAAGTTAATGTGTCAGCATAACTAGTATGGGTTTCTGACACTTATAACCTTCACAAGTTAATGTGTCAGCATAACTAGTATGGGTTTCTGACACTTATAACCTTCACAAGTTAATGTGTCAGCCTAACTAGTATGGGTTTCTGACACTTATAACCTTCACAAGTTAATGTGTCAGCCTAACTAGTATGGGTTTCTGACACTTATAACCTTCACAAGTTAATGTGTCAGCCTAACTAGTATGGGTTTCTGACACTTATAACCTTCACAAGTTAATGTGTCAGCCTAACTAGTATGGGTTTCTGACCCTTATAACCTTCACAAGTTAATGTGTCAGCATAAGTAGTATGGGTTTCTGACACTTATAACCTTCACAAGTTAATGTGTCAGCATAACTAGTATGGGTTTCTGACCCTTATACCCTTCACAAGTTAATGTGTCAGCATAACTAGTATGGGTTTCTGACACTTATAACCTTCACAAGTTAATGTGTCAGCATAACTAGTATGGGTTTCTGACAGAAATACAATATCAGATGCCATATGGGTTTTAAAATCATTATCGTCAATCTTGCTAATTTTTGCCACACTTGATTTTTGAAACATACCCTGAATATTCCATCCAGTGATGGACAATTGTTTCATCACTGATTTACACATTTGAGATAAATATTTTTCACATTCAGTAACATTGCAAAATGTAGTACAAGAAGAAAGAGTGAAATTCACTTAAAGGGAAACACAATCTTTAAGACCTATCAATTACTTTAACCTTCTTATGAATCAGTCTTGTTCAAATCAATGATTAGCTAAATTATACTAACACCCTACATTTGAAGGGGTATACTTATTATTAAACCCGTAAATAAAGTAAAAATAAAAATAAAAATACATAACAACGAAATATTATAGCCAAGCTAATTAATTATCTCTAATAGAATAAATGTATATATTCTAAACCATATAGCTTTATCAATTCACAGCTAAAGATATTTCACAAATTCAAAGCACGGAAAATAGCATTTGTTATGTCGGACGCAAGTTGGACTGAGTTCAGTTTGTTATTACGGAATGTCTGTGTCTGTCTACCAGTGGTTTGTTGGCCAGTTCTATAGCTTTGTCGTCTAGTGTTCATGTAACCGGCATAATATGGTGTTGATTGATCGGAATAAGTGTGTTGTTTGTTACTTCCTATGAGAGTTCTCTTCAGATATGCTGCCAGTACACTGACACCATCTCTGGATAAACGGATTGCGTCGCTATATAGTTGTTTACGTAACCTTCTATTTTTAAACATCTCTAAATTTATTAAATACTCTTTTGTTGAATTCATAAATCTTCTGATCGAGGGACTCATGATGACAAGGTGTAACCAGGGAAAGTAACAAAGAATCACACTTAGACATTAGATTAGATATTGCATTTTCATAATCACTGAATACTTCCTCTACAGAAATAGTCTTCAAATCATTGATTCCCGCATGCAACATGATTGTTGCTGCATGATCAAGCTTCTCCGTGCAGAATTTCTGGAATTCAGGTATACTATGGTATAATAGTTTATTTGTGTCCACTTCTGTTTGTGTTTCTAAGTAATCGATTAATGTCTATATCCTTGCAGATTAAATCATGAAGCATGACTATATCGTAGCTACCCTGAGACGAGCTATTATTTACCATATTTCTGTTTTCATCGTTATTTTCATTTAAGTTGGAAGTGTTCAACTGACAAGTACCCATTGTATTGGGTTCATCCCGTCTACCTGTTGTAGACACATTGTGAATAGGACTAGCTACCTGCTTAGGAATATTGGTCCAAGGGCCTCCTTGCACATCATACATCTGTGTTTGTAAACGATCATGTAAATTATCAACCAATTTATCTTTTTCATGAAGACTTTCTTTGTATATATGTTTCATATTGTCAATATTGTCACTTTTCACTTTGATGGCAATAGGTAATCGCTCATTTTCATTTTCAATTTTTAGCTTTTCATTTCTAAGTTTTTGCATCTCTATTTTTAAATTTTTGGCGATAGTTTCCTGTTCACTTGATACTTTCTCTCGGCATGTCATGTTTTCTTGTTTCAGGGATACAATCTGACCATTAAGGTTTTGAATTACCAAATTGTTGTCCTTCATTAGTTGTTCAAATGCCTGGATATTAAAGGTGTTGGATGCCTCTTTGTTACATATTCGTGTAGTTTTAATCTGATTAGTAAGTTCTGAAAGTTCAGACCATACTTCATTCTTGTTTTCATTATGAAGCAGTAAGTTTTTGGAAAGTTTGTCAGTACATTCAATCAAGGACTTTTCTATAACATCTATTCGTCGAGTCAATGAACCAAATTTAGAATCAATTCTTTGATCTACAAGTTCAAGTGAAATCGATTCACCACGATCATCCTTACATGGATTCGAATGCATTTGATTGTCATCACTAACAGTTTTCTTTTGATCCTCATTGTCTTGAATTGGAGTAACAGAGTTAAATATTATTTTAGGAATGGTTTCCTCAGTGTCCAATGAATCATCAAAGAGTGAATGAATAATGTCGTCATGTAGTGGAACACTATGATTAGATTTTTCAACCTCTATCTGTTTACTGTCTGTTTTAAATTTAGTCACATATTCATTCACTAAATTGAGACATTTCGAGAAAAACATTGTTCCAAAAATATCATACCCCTTACCCTGTATCATGACCTTTCGTGTTGTAATGTAAGCAATAACTTTAAACATGTCCTCATTGCTAGTATCAGTCTCTTTACACTTGGCATTCACTATAAATTCAGTGTGAACAATGTTAGATTTGTCCTTATGATCTCTCCATACTACTTTGCTGTCTGATGTACTTCCAAATCAATGTAAAGTACCTCAGCAAGGGCCTTAATCCATGCATGTATTCTACTTTCAGAGGTCAAAAAACAAGTACAATTGCTATTAGCTTTGTAGATTTTATTGTCAATTGCTTCGAATGGGATGAGTCGCCCTGAATTACTCGTTTGTCTGGTTTTAAAAGTACTTGAAACAGGATATAAAGTTTTCAAACTGCCCAGGGATGTATCAACTCTTTGATTATCAGTTCGAATGCAAGGATTTGTGTCTTTTAAAGGCTATATACTAGCCGCCATGGTTTTGGTATTCGTTCTGATTTACTTTTGTAATGTTTATATATCATTTACTACATATTTCTTCATGTACAACATCAGCAAAGCTAATTTGCTATCTGTGAAATTTACGCGGCATGGTTGCTGCCATTACCGGAAGTAGAACAATCATCTTTTTCTTGTAACAATGTTCAACACTATCATCATTCCAAATATTACCTTTTTGTATTACATTATATTTCTTGTGAACTTGTACCTGTCATCAAAATTGAAAATTGAAGCACATACATGACTTCATATTGAGTGTCGGACATGTACCTGGCAAACTAAGTTTAATCTATTTCAGTTCACCAAAGGTGAGATAACTCTATTTAAATCATAAGTAACGCATACATTTTATTATTTAATTTTGTTAACGATATTAAAATAAAAAAAAAACATCACACTGTCGGAATAATTCCATAATTCAATCAAGAAATCTTAGAAACAGACGAAATCGATACCACTAACACAGATATACATAACAGCTTACTTTCCTGGTTTAGTACAATAAAAAGTGGCATGATTAAATATTCATCTTATTAGCAAAAGCTTCTATTTTTCATGGTATTAAATGAACAGGTAAATTGCAGAAATTAATGTATTTTTTGGCGGAAAAGTACAACGGTAAATTCTACAAAGATGTGCGGAAAATGATTCTTTATTTAAATATACCTATGAATGTGCATCACCATTGCAGTCGTGATAAGTTTGACTCCAATCCGTGCTGATGTACACTCAGTATGAATTTATTTGACAAAGTAGTTCGTGAATTGCAATATGTCGATGTTTATCACCTGGTACTCTGGTTTCCTCCGCCAATAGAACTGATCGTCGCGATATAACTGGAATATTGTTAATAAAACGTAGATATCAAATTTGGTACGCACGCTGCGTTTCCGGAATAATCTTCATCAGGTACGCTCAATATTGAAAGATTGGAAAGTCAAATAATTTAAAGTGGCAATAAAGCCAAAGGGTCTAAACAGGATAGCCAAAATCAGTTAAGGTCACCAATGCCTGAGGGAGGAGAACCTTAGTTTAATTAATAATTGAAACATCCATAAGACTGAGATCATTAAAATGCTCAAGTCTGTGATCGACAACATATTTGTTAGGTTTGGTGAACGTGTTTTTCAACAGACAGTCGGCATTCTCATGGATACCGACTGTGCTCTTTAAGTTTAGTGAATATGCTAGGTCTGCTTCATACCTTGACTATTGTGTCGTTTTGTCTTTTTTTTCTTTTCCCAAATGATTCATATGTCCTTCGATCTACAGCTACTGATAGCCCTTGTGGTATCGTCAATTTTTTCTTACGGTGAATCAAATACAGATGATGTCGTTATATATACGAAAATGTTAAATTTCCTACAATGGTATTTTCTTAATTAAGGTCTTCTTATTTTACAATTGAGACTAATTTGTCGTTTACTTTCCGGTCCTTTCCTCATTCGCGACTTATTACCGAGTTTGTAACTAGATTAACACGACGGGTGCCACTAGTAGAGCAGGAACTGCTTACCCTTCCAGAGAATCTGAGTTCACCCCCGGTTTTTAGTGGGGTTCATGTTACTCGATCTTTAGTTTTATATGTATGTTTTGTCGATCGTTGTTTGTCCTTTTGTACTTTTTTTTTGGCCATTGTGTTGTCTATTCTTCTTCGATATACGGTTTCTGATTGTCCCTTTGGTATCTTCAAACTCTTCTTAAATAAAATCATTATTCGGAAACTCATATCATTTGAAAACATGCATTTTATCTTTTTAACGAAAACGATGTTTATTAAACTTGAAGTTAACCAAAAGGTTATATTAATGAAAAACATGTTAAACAATCTAGAGTTTACCCATAAGTCATGAATACATAATGGTTATGAAATCAACTTTTATAACACCACAGGTTAATCATAGGAGTATGCATCCTAACATGTTGACGGACAAAATGCATAACAAGCTAGTTGTTAACCATTGGATAGCTTAACCATAATTTTAATGAAAAAAATGTTTAACAATAAAATCATCTTATACGAATATTAAAACAGCATTGCTGTAATATATTGTGTATGTGTCCCAGTATACATTCCATGGCAAGCTGAATCTTTTGCGTTGATCATATCAGATGTGCGCTGAATTGTGCTTTTACCTGATTTCTACGTCCACAAATCAACATTATAAACATTTTCTGCTAAAAACCTTCTAAACTTTTTGAACCCGAAACGTTGCTCTAACGATTGGCATTTTATTTTATCTTATTTGTTCCGTTTGTCGTTAACATAAAGCCGCTATTTCCTTATTTATGATTCATCATAAGACGGGTGTCACAAATGGAGCTGGAACTACTTAACTAGAGTTTACTCCCGTTATTTAGTGGGGTTCGTTTTTTTCAATCTTTAGTTGTTTGTGTAGTATTTTGCTGACCATATTTTCTCTTTTTGTCCTTTTCATTGGTCATTGTATTGTCTGTCCTTCTAAGAACCCCTTTGGTATATTCAAACTTTTGTGTACCGTTTTTATATCGCGGAAGTAGTTGCACAACATGTCATGCTTTGCTACTTAGCAATGCAATCGGCATAATATAGCATTACGACAAATGTTGTCTACATATACAAAGTAAAAATATAACATCGCTATATGCGAACTATTTATCTATGTTTCAGATTGTTTGTCAATACTTGACCCTTTATTGTCCTTTGTTTGTATTGTTGGTTCTTCCACTTTAATCTGTGTGTGCACCTTTTGTGATTTTGAAAACGACATGCATCTGAAAATGAAATTAGAAAAAATATGATGCAGATTACTATATCAACATGGATCATTTCAAATAATAAATAAAATTTACTTTTTAAACAACATATTTAGAAAAAACTGGTGGAACGCGCTAATCTGGGTCACGGGTCACTGTAATCGGGAGGCTGTATCGAGAAACAGATACGGTGTTGAAAAAACTGTTGATACTCATAAATTATTGATAAAGGCAATAAAATGTTATGCTTGTTTTCAAGAAATATAATAGACAAAACCATGTGTGAAGTTTTATGACGAAATATCTCCGATTTCTATGTACATTTACGAGTTGAAGTTGCAGCTGTATCAGGAAACAGATACGGTGTTGTAAAAACTGTTGATACTCATAAAATATTGATAGATGCAATAAATTTTATGTTTGTCTTCAAGAAATATGATAGACAAAACCATGTGTGAAGTTTTATGACGAAATATCTGCGATTTCTATGTAAATTTACGAGTTGAAGTGGGGAAACACCCACAGGTAATTTTAGCGATGTATTTTTATCTTGGACCAGAATAATGAGCGTCCTGATTGGATGACCGATTTAAAACACACTGACTCACATGGTAAAAAGATGCATGTAAAGAAATCTATGTTATATTTATTCATTTGTTTAATTCTGGAATATTGTTGATCATTGATTCAAACAAGAAAAAAGGGGAAAAGGGGGGGGGGGGGGGTGAATTTTATTTGTGAATTTTACAGTTAAATAAATGTTATGTTTCGACAGTTTAAAGAGAAAAATAAAATTTTGTTGCGACTAAAGCTTAAATCAGCGCTAAAAATTGAAAAAATTTCAGTGGTTTTGTAAATGAGATTTATTTTAGATAGAAAATCTGAATTTATTATTTATTATTTGTTAATTTATTATTAATGATACAATTTTATATCCCTTGGGAGGGGTAGGGGGCTATGATGAAAATTTGAAATAAAAACACAGGACCGGACATTAAGCAAACATAATAATCCAGAATTAGTTTTTTATTAAAAAATCCAGGACCCCTGTGTCCATGAATTTTTTTTTTCTTAAAGTTAATAATATGAAATATTGACATCCACACTTGCCTTTTGGACAGCACATTTCTGTGTCCACACTTCTTAGTAATATCAAAATTAGTATTTTAATAAGTTATTTTATGATTATAATTATTTTATTGAAATATCACAATATTTCTGGATTAATCACAAAAACAACTATCCAAATGATCGCTGTTCAAACTCCGCATTTCGCGTTCCGTTGTTAAGAACATACATGTAACATAATAATAGTAGTCACAACAATGGCTGACATTATCGTTTCGATCGGATTCGGAGAAAGTATCTATTTTTATCGGGTGCTACTAGTGCGGCATTATCTCCTTACCCTTCCAAAGCATGTGAGTGCACTTTAGGATTTGCATAGGGTTCGTCTTGCACAATCTTTATTTTCTATGTAATATTCTGTCTGCGAAATTCAGTGCGCACATTTTTATTTAGGATTAGTGTGTTTTAGAATGGTACAGAGGCATGAAATATATTCTTGGATATATATATTAACCTACCAATGATTCATACGACTTAGTATTAAAAAAAAATTCGTTCTTTGAAATTTAACTGACTTGTTTTTTGTTTTGTGCGAATGGAACTTATATCTGGATATATACAAATTGATGGGATGTTATGTAGCTAATATAAATAGGATATAGGAAGGACAACTCTTGTTATCTGAAAACAAATGGTACGTCTTTTGTATGTATAAATAAAATTAGATGACTTCATGTTTATCAAAAACGATGTGCTAGAAAACTGTATAAAAAATGCAAATAAATTTCTGGAATAGTTCTATTTATTAATGAATTAATAATTAAAATAATGCAATATAGCTAAATTAATTAGTCCTAAAATTAAGTATCTGGAATCGATTATACCTATTCCTCACATGACATTACAAAGTAATTTATACTCACATCAATAGCAATGAAGCAAAGAGTGGAAAACCGGCCATAGCAAAGAACACCATTCCTTTAAATAACGGCCTTGTTTTGTGGTAGATATTGTTAAATAATGTAGACCCTCCGAGTCTGCATACTGCTTCTAAAAGATATATATTGGCAAAAAGTGCCCCTGAAATAAAACGTTTGTCCTTTATCATTATGTGAGAATTTATTAAAAATAAACGTAAGAGAATACCGTAGGGGTAATAAAAAATGGACAATCCCGAGAAACTGGCAACTATGGTTACACAAGATACAAGACGAAGACAACTAACACAAAACACAATACAATATGAGGATATTAAAAGAGAAAGTTAACCCAACATTAGACTAGAAGACCTGCGACAGTAAAGGGGTCGATGAAGTACTCTTTAAGCTAGGAGATCCCTATGACTATTTCATTGCATAAAGAAAATCTAGTTCCGTCCTAGTTCCTTTCTAGTTGTATTTTTTTGTTATTTTTTTTTTTTTGCGTAATGACTTTTTTTTTATTTTTTTTCCCTTTAATATCTCTCTTTTCTACATCTGACACACATTTTATTTTAAGTCTTGAAATGTGTTTGGTCATTCATATTATTATTACGTTTATTATTTGATACTAGCAGTACCAGGATACAAGCTATTAAAACATCATTGGGTATGTCACATTTTAAATTGTGCAAGATATTAGATACATACAATGTATGACAATTGTGAAAAATAAAAACATTTAATATGGTAGATATCTTAATATACCTTGTTTGTCAGAATGAACCATTCGTGACATTATAGCTTTAAGCAGGGGGATGGGTAATACTCTAAGAATGCCCAGGACTGTAGCTAAAACGAGAATGAAAATACAAATATTAACATGGCAGTTAATGTATGTGCCTTAAAGTAAATATATCTACCGGAATATAAAAAGGACTGCTGAAATATACATTAAACAAATGAATACCATAAATGAATGCACACCTATGAATGGAACAAATATAAATGTTTTCTTTTTACCATTAGCCCTAACTCAATCTCACCTTCTTAGTGGGGTTTGTGTTGCTCATTAGTTAGCAGTTGTGTGTGTAGTGCTTTATAGATAATTGTTTGTCCTTTTCGTTTGGCTATTGTATTGTCCGTTCTTCTTCAATTTACGGCTTTTAATTACCCCTTTTATGTATTCCAACTCTTCTAAATGGCAAATATTCATTTTAATCCCTGATAAATATCCCCTCGCTTGTTTGTGACAAATAAATTACCGTTTGATTATGATGCCTTTTTAAGATTTAATATTGTTTTGAAAGCAAGATAGCATTATGCTTAAATACATTGTAAAGTTAATCTAATCTTACCCGTATATATCATCAAATCATTTGTGGAAAATCCAAACAGTACAAAACAGGCAATAGTTGACACAAAACCCAAGATTGTAATAGTCTCATCCCTCATGCATAGAAGAGAATACTTAAGAATAAGTATACCAAATACATATTCAACAAAATGAGACCCAGCACCGTACCACCCTATTTGTATGGAGGACCAACAGAATGGCCATCCAAGTGTATATAGAGTTCTAATAGTGTTATTTGCTGTTAGTGGAAAATGGTGAAGTCCAAATGTTAAAAAATAAATAAATAAAGATTTCTGTCTTGATCTAACCAATGAATTTGTATTTGTCCAGAGCGCACATATCAATTTATACTTTGAAGACGATGCTGTAGAATTTTCATTTTTGGAAAACCGATTTCCTTCTGTGATGGCAAACAGGAATAAAATGAGCACAAACATTGTCAAAACAGTTGATATCAAGAAAGGGTAAGTAAAATTAGTGTCTTTGATTAAATAACCCGTTGCTACCTGAGAACAACACACTCCTATACCTAGCATAGTATCATAAACTGTCAATGCAAACGACCGATGTTTGTCGGGTGTCGTACAGTCTGCCAACATGGCACATAACGCAAAATGAAAGACATAATGGCTCCCCGCCAAACCTTCTACTCCACACGATAGTAAGAACCAGTTCAAGTTCAGTTTGGCATAAACAACGTAGGTACGGGCGGAAAATGATATAGATGATAATACAAGATTATATACAACAAACGTTTTTCGTCCGATGCGATCCGATAGTGGACCTGCTATTATTACAATTGGTAGTCCAATCGAATATATAACGAGTTGTATATACCAAGTCCAGTCAGATGCCAAGCCTTGAATGTAGTCATCATTAGTACTTGTAGAATTACCCTGACAATTTCCATCCTGTTCTGATGTAATGTTTGTGTTCCCGTTACTCACGGTGTTGTTAATATCTGCATGATTTTTTAAATAAGAGTAAACAAATTGAGTTTGTGAAATACTCCTCATTTCTATTGCAACTCCACCCAAAAAAGCGAATAAACTTATTTTCAAACGAGTGCTTAAATTCCGTTTCCCATCAATTTTCTGCAAGAGTGGTTGATTTGAATCATGGCCTCGTTCCGTCATTTCCTACTTATTAATATGAAGTCGCCCTATTATAAAGCATTTATATACTTGGTGCATCACATATATCTCAATGCATTATAATAGTATACATGTACAATACACATGCCGGAGATTAGATACAGGTTATCTATCTATGTTACAGAGTACATATAGACATGTACCATGTGTACTAATTATAAGACGAAAATATTTAATATGTGTATCCATGCATCAAAACGAGGGTGGATTCCGCAATAGGGTATTTTTAATTACCAAACAATGAACGATTTAAGGCAATTTGGAAAAGTCTGAGGATAACAAACGGGTAATCAGAAACGGGGCAAACCTGATAGAACCTTATCAATTGAGGTTCACGTTTGGTGTATTGATTAATTATTTATAACGATTTTTTGTTTTGCAGTTAAATAACATGAATAATGGCTCGACAAATATCCACAAACGAATATCTATCTTTTTTTTTATCCTTACTCGTTCAGGCAGGCAACAATAGGACTATATCATTTCTGTGTTACAATCGACTAGAAAAGGAAAGTACAAATTTCGCAAAATGTATGTGGTTTAACCCAAACCAAAATTAGATTCCAAATTCATGCACATACACATGTACAAAAAGGTCGAAATAAAATGGGTAATTATTTGGACAAGAAGTAAAACAAAGCCAAGACAAGACCGCATGAACTGTAATGAACATATGTTTTTCGGAACGGCACACTTCTGCTTCTCGATGGATACCACAGTGAAATCCTATATCATTAAACATTTGGAGATAATACTATAATTCATTTATTTCCTACGAAAATGCATTGCATGCACTGGTTATTGATATATTTATAACAGACTGTTCGACTCAAATTCCCAAATCCTACAATGTGTGCTTGATGCAATTTTATATGACAAGTGTGTCCGTTATATTTTGCATTTTGGTGATTTTCTCCTGGTACTCCTAGATATAATTCATTTAAGTTGAAGTCTTTAGTGAACGATAGAAATAAATGCGAATTGTTCCATTCACTTTCAGTGAAGTTATTGATAAAACAAAATTTAATACAAATTTCATGAATTTAAAATATTAATTGTTGTCTTTGAATTCGTCCAAACTAATTTGAGCAAAGGTATTTGCCGAAATGTACTTATCTAATTTGATGAATTTATTAAGAATTTCATGAATTTAAATCTTTAAAAATTTTAATGAATCTAAAGGTAAATATATATACCCAAGTATATCATCGAATCCGATGTTGAAAATCCAAATATAACCAGTGAAATAATGTACGAGACATATCCGAAAAATAAAATCTTTACATCTGTAAAGAACAGAAGTAAAGCTTTAAAGATAAAAATACCAACAATGTACTCCCAGAAATATGTACCAGCAGTGTACCATCCTATCTTAACAGTTGACCAACAAAATGGCGATCCGAGTTCGTACAGTATTCTAATCGTTGTATTGGCTGTAAATGGAAACCGTGTAACGACGAAAATCACAAGATAAATCAAAAATATTTTCCTTGTTGTGCTGATGAATACATTATGCTTCGTACAAATCATGAACACATCTTTTGACAGTGGGAATATGGCACAATATTTTCTTTTATGAGATAACGGAACGTCTTCAGTCAATGTTAGAATTATCAAAATTAGCAGAAATACCAATACACATGCCCCAGTTAGAAACGGGTACGTATATCCAGTCCACTTTTTCATATATCCGGCGGCTATTTGCGACGTACAAATACCAATCACCATAAACGGTTTAGATTCCTCCATACTTGAATAATTTATTAATATTGCTAAACAGGCTACATCAAATGTATAATGACACCCTGCTAAACCTTCTACTGCACAAAATAGTAAATACCAGTACAATGTCAGCCCAGCATAAACGGCGTAGGTCCGTAACATAAACGTTATAATAAAGAGAGTTACAGGACCGATGATAATAGGTTTACGTCCAAGCTGATATGAAAGTGGTCCAAGTACTGACATTACAAGTAGACCGAGGCTGTAAATAACAAGTTCCATGTACCATGTCCAATCCGAGGCCAAGCCTTGAACCTGATCATCTGTTGTACCGGTTGAGTTGTCGCCACAATTGTCCTTGTTTAGAGATGTATTTGTGGTGTATGTATGTCCGCTCGTGATATTTGTTGATGTGTGAGACTTAAGATATGCATAAATGTATTGTGCTTCTGTAACATTCACAATTTCAAGCGCACATCCCCAAATTAAAAAATACAAACATATTTTAATACGGACATCAAACCATTGCGATATTCCAACTGTGGTCATCGTCATTATCCGATATTCACAATAATATCTTGTTCTAACAAGTACATTTAGTAGTTTTCTGTATTTAATTAATGGGTATGAAGATTTTGATAACCTACATGTAAACACTTTAAAATAATATTTTATAGATAAATAAACCACGGGGTTTCAAACAAGTAAATAGTTACCTATCATTAGTCACATGGCAGAATTACAAGTAAAACAGGGGGTCTTCGAGGTCGTGATCGTATGGTACTTGGAATCACAACTGTCTGCGCAATCAGTGTCAATCACCACTAAAGTTGTGATTTCGAATCCCACTCATGGCGAGGGGTACTCGGTAGAACATAATGTGATAGTTTCTCAGTGACTAGCGTCAGGTGGTCGGTGTTTTTCTCCACGTCAACTAATAAAACTGACCTCCACGATATAACTGAAATATTGTTGAAAGTGGTGTTAAACACCGTAATCCTAACACTAACAATTAAAACCGTTCTTATGAAATTATATTAACGTTTAAAACAAAATTTATCAAAAGTCATGTCATTATAAAAGAAAACAAAAAGAAGGACAGTAAATAATTTAGATAACTATGTTTTTTCAAAGTAGTTTGGACGAACAGAAATACAAAATTTAATGTGTTAACGTGAAGGAGCAATGACTTGGTTATATTCCAGTCATCAGGAAGTTTGATATTAATATAGTATTAATAAATGGGTGTTTTCATAATGGCCCTGTTTTGTGCCCAAGGTCTGTAATAATGGCTCAAGTAGTCTGTATTGGCCCGAGGCAACACCGAGGGACAATACACTGACCTCGAGAGCCATTATTACAGACCGAAGACATATAACAGGGCCATTTTCTTAATACTTTTATTAACCAACTTAAACCATTATTTATGTATGCCTCACCAGGTGTTCGAAAATCGTATTTTCAGAATTTGTTTCCAGTAAAATATTAAACAATCCTCATTTGTAGCACTCAATTGCGAAAAATATTCTACGGGTTCAGCTTCTATAGGTGGTGGGTGTTTTGCTCCCATAGGTAGCTGCATGCGGAAAAATAAATTCATTAGGATTCAATACTGTCCACAAAGTTATAGCGAGCATCGCAAGATGCGAGCCAAAGAGCAACATCTGTGTAAGGAGATGAATCAATATATGATCAATACCAACCGGGAATAGATTCTAAGCTTCGGCATAGAATGGACAATCGGAGTGAAGTACAGGAAAGAGCCTTTTAATTCGAATAAAAAATAACTATCCAGTTTAAAAAAAAACAACAACTAAAATTAGAAAGGAAACCGTACAGCTTCTTTACATGAGACGATTAATTTATTTAAAAAATGGACAATCGTTAGACCTTCTTGTTTCGCCCCTACAGAATGATCGGCTCTAAAAAAAAAAAGTCGTCCACGATATATCTCGGCCTTAAAACAAGTCGTCCTCGATATATCTCGGCCCAAAGTATCTCCTTTGCAATAAAATTAACTGGGTAAGTCGAATTGTCTATGCGTAGATGCGATGCTCGCCTGTAGGCTGTGCCTAATCCATATTAGTGGACATTTTGATGGACAGTATCATTGTCCGACTATTCCGAACTATCTCCGCATATTTCAATATCTGAACCTTGATTGGCATTATCGATTTTTTCGTCACTTCATTTTTCTGGAGACCCCTTTATGACCCTTTCAGCAGTGTGACGTCATTTATTTCATGACGTCATTTTAACAATATTGTGACGTTTCTTATCGTTTCTTTTAAATTCTAAAGAAGCTCTATATGTGAAACATATGTATCTGATTTCAAATTGTGCAATCTAATTATTATGTATTTGCGGAACTTATTCATAAAGAAAATAAACGTAAGTTTCTTTCTCGAGGACAAATTATATGTCCCTACAGTAGCGCAGTCAAAGGGTTAGCCCGGATATCCATTGTATCGCGGTAGTTAATACTAAATAATGTCAATAAATAAAAAAGAAGACTTACCTGTTTATGTTTGCTTAACCCACATGTTCTCCATTATTCTAACATCATTTCCATGTAACAATGTCCAATTTCTTCCAAAGAATTCCGTATGAAATTTCCAAATTAAGACGCCATCTTTTTTTAGGTCGTTCTCAGGGGATTCCCATTATATCGCGGTAGTCGTAAAATGTTAATGTATGGTGCACACTTGGTGTCTTTAATGTTCAAAAACGATGTTTTCAACTCCATATATGTCCATTCAATAAATAAATTGATTAAATGTCAAAACAAGTTCAAATTTATCTGATAACAGGAACAAAACTGGAACTTCAACTATTTACATGATTTTTGTCTTCTTGAGTTATTCAGAAGAACAGCGTGGGCACTTAAGCACACTGTTCCGCCTCAAAACGATGACTTCTGTAAAGTAAGTGAGGTGGGTCCAGTGACTACAAACGCTACATTCTCCCCATTTGACAAAAACAACACCTACAACATCCTTTAACTCAATAGGTTGTCATTTATTACACACACAACAGACATCTGCATCATCTGTCAACTCTACATCACTAAATAGTTGTGAATCCTCTGATGATAATTCAATTGGATCCCCTTTGTTATTTAATCCTGATGTGCTTGGTTGAGGTTCTTGCATTTTTCCCTCTATTTCCTTTCCTTTATGTTTATTTGTTGCTTTCTTGATAACAGTTTGCTGTGCTTTCTGCTTGGTAACTTTTGGCTGTGTTTTCTTCTTAGGATTCTTTGTTGACATAGGTGTAGTAAATTTAAATTTCTTAGTAAATGACTCTAAAATATCCAGGTTAGATTTTGTTTTTGAGATCTCCGGCAAGGTATGGCGTATACATTTACGTTTATGCTTTTTTACTACAGATGTTATAGTTCTGGTCTCAAAGAAATTAATTTCACCAGCTTGCTGTTCTTTATCTTGGTTATTCTCAACCTCTTCTGTGTGTGTGACATTTTCATCTTGATTATTCTCAGCCTCTTCTGTGTGTGTGACATTTTCATCTGGATTATTCTCAGCATCTTCTATGTGTGTCATTTTCATCCTCTTGAGCATCAGTATAAATAATGGAAGGTGCAGTTTGATCATTCGTGATAATTTTGTTGTTAAAAGGAAATATTCCGGTCTTACGAAATGATGATATAAGATTTTCTGGTGACATAGCTTTTATGTAGGGTTTATATGTGAGAGCTGCAACATGTTATTTGGTAGTGCTCATGCCAGGATTCTTCTGCATAAATGTGGAACATTCCCTGTTGTATATATTTTTCAAAGGCCCAAATATGCCAACGTCAAGTGGCTGTGTTAGGTGGCTACTGTGTGGAGGTAGAACGAACAGAAGCATTTTGTGCTTCTTTGCCCAATCAGTTAAGGTGATACTAATTTGGGAACGATGTCCATCATAAAGTATTAATGTGGGTTGGGTTACTGATCATTTCTATCTGTGATACCAGCATGGTTTGAAAAGTGTTTGGTTTTATAATTCTGAACAATAGCAGTGTTGGACCATCCTGTAACAGACATTTCACCATCGGATCCTGGTGCAGCATCATTTAAAAATGCGTCACTCCACCGCTTACCTGGAAAAATGTAGTAGGGAGGAATATGACATCCTGTGGCGTTCCCTCCAACAATTATTGTAATTGTTGCAGATCTAGCAGAAGTAATGGTTTGTGGCTTAGACTCTTTACTACAAACAACTTTGGGCGGTGAATGTTCAGTTGCAATACCAGTCACATCTACGTTAAAAATTCTGCTGGGTTTGTTTCTCAAGTTGTGTTTTGTTAGCAAAGATGATAATTCTTTGAAATATTTTTTAGAGTTTCCTGCGATGCAGCTTTGGCCCTCGACATAGATAACTTTCGCGGTTTTACCAATTTCAACTCTGGCCATCTTTGCAACATGCCATAGAACCAATTATTACTTAATTGTAACGACTCACCAGATCTCAAGTTTTCCCCAGAGCCTGTGCATAATCTCTTCCCACACGTTGTATCTTTGCCTTACTATACCCATAACCAATGCTTGCCATGTATGTCATATGGTTTACAAAATCTTTCTCTTCATCTTTAGTAAAAATGGTATCCTGGCTAACTTTTGCTTCTATATCAACGTTTCCCCTTGTTCTGTCCCTCAATGTCAACTCTGGAACATTGTATTGTCTTGCTGCACGATAAACAGACATTCCTTTGACTATTGCCTCAAGAGCCCGCTGCAAATTGACCCTGTCATACTGTAACCTTTTCTTTTTAACATCTGGATTCTGAAAATAGAGAAGAAAATATATTGTATTAAGTTTTCAGCATTGTTCATTCCTTAGAGATTTTAACAGTTGCAATAATTCAATCAGTAAATATGGTCCCTACTGTATTTTTTTTCTTCAGATTATTGATAACATATTTTATGTTCGCATGTCTAAATCCATATATATAATTATTAACAAACAGATTCATAGGCAAACTTGTCATAAACGTTGGTGTAAACATACTATTCTAACTCAATTTTACACAAAAAATTGTTATTTTGTATTTTTGTCCTTAATTGCTTTCCATAGTTTTTCCCCGCCGTAATATGGGAGTTTCTCCGTCACGTGACTTTTACAAGCCTCATTTTGAACGTAAACAACCATACGACAATTTCCACTTTGCTTCGTGGGGGAAAATATACAACATTTTATCAACATTTTGGAAACATAGGGTAGCAGGAGCTTGGTAAAAATGCTAAATCACATGAATTTCATGAATAACAGTGTTTACTTACCAGTAGTTGTGACATTTTCACAAATGTTGGTGTGTTGAACTGCAACGTGACTTCGGTGTTTTACTTCCAAAATTAGACTGCCGCTAGGTGCCCTCGCTCATGCGTCATTTTGGAATAAATAAATACCGCGATACAATGAGATACTAGTGCAACACATCCTGGCCATCTGCCCAACTGACCTATGCACACGATGACGTATGGAAATCCAGTATAATTTCACTCATCACGATTTTCGCAAAATCCCCTGTTTTCTGTTTTTAAAAACAATGACGATTTTTAGTCAAAAACGAAAGAAACAAAACTCAAGTGAGCGTGTTAAAGCTTGGCGCCATTTTTTTCATAATGGACCACTTTTTTTTTCATAATGCCCTGTATTAATGCCCCGTATATCCCGTAATGCCCTGCCAGGAGATTAATAAAACATAGACATTTATAGTCATAATATAGTAAGTTGGTTAATAATATCTTAATAAATGTCGGTCAGTATAGATAATGTGTAATCTTACCCGTACGCTTTGTATCACTCGACATGACAATGTATTTTCTTCTGGGTTTTTTGTGTTTTTTATTGTTGCTGGTGCAAATAACAAAATATGCGACAATTGAAAATGGAGCTACATGATATCTGAACAAATGTGAACCCAGGTTCCATGCTACAATCAATTTATGAAGAAAAAATAAAGGTTTTTAAATATTGTTTTCACTTATTTTTTATATAATTCACAAGACACGTATTATTCATAAGTTTTTTATTTGACCAGTTGGAGTTTGCAAGTTGCTAGAATATATATCAATACAATAAATGAATTCTGTTGGGCAATTGTAACTCTTTGATCATTAGATCTAAATTGAAATGAAAAAACCAATCGTGCATTAGAAATATACAAAAACGTCATAGGCCCCTTTCTCAATAATTTCATGATTTTCATAACAACACTTAAAAACCAAAATTTCCTACTTATTTGAAAATTTAAGAATCTTGTAATAAACATTACAATGTACACTAAAAGGCTGTATACTGTTACCGGGTTATAAAAAAGCAATATATCATGACCACTTACATACTTTTAATAAAAGTTAGAAGTTATCAGTGGGGTAGTCTGAAGTCGAAGAAATGCAATAGCCAAAAGAACAGAAGAAAAGGACAAGCAATGATCTATAAACACTACACAGAATACTAAATATTGATCAACACGAATCCCACTACAAAGCGGGAATGAACTCATGTACTTCCAAATATTTGTCCGTTCCTGTTCAACTAGTGACACCCGTGGCGTTACTGTGAATAGATACGAACATCATCTGACATGAACATCTTGCTCGGAGACCAGTGTACTTAAATAATTACAAATAATGTTAACGTAGTTGTATTTACGAGACAGGCCATAGCAATGGCAACCAACACATGTGGTCTGTGGTGTGTTTATTCAATAACACATATTCAAATATATCGTCAATCAGATCACCGTTGGTCCTTTTTCGCCAGTAGTCGGTAAAAGAAAACTTCGGATGTAGTATATGATACATAATGATTCGTAAAGACATGTTACACATCAACTGATCATGTAATAGTGAAAATATTCGTTTAAATCTTCTTGTACAAATCACTTGATAATGAACTGATTCGAAGGTATTTTGCTGTGATCAGATTTATATTTATTACTGTCATCATGACCGGTTGAAAATGGTAACATAGACTGTGATCCCATATAACTATATTGTTTACTGTCGAAAGTAACTTAATGTGGTTTTTAACTACCTAAAACGGTTACTTATGAAAAAGAGCCGATTCTTTTCTGATTTCAAACAAACGTTTGATGATGGGTGGGGGAAGCTAATTTGTAATAATTTGTTAACACACACTAGGTGATACCAATTAAACTTTTCAAATAAAATCTAGATTCTAAAGTCAAATATCGTCAGAAATAATATCGATGAACATATTGATACATGTTACGCTTCAGTGAGTTTCTCTTCACTGGAATAATTTGATTCTTGTATTGTTGGTTCATCAACATAGATAGTTGCTTGTTCCCCGGGAGAATCCTTGCAAATCACAAAACTGAAAATGAACAGAGCAAAAAACTGATCTATATGATTGCTATAACTTAAAAACAAGGATAACGTATTCAAAACTGATATCAGAAATACATTAATTATATCTAGAAAAAAACGTATGAATATTTATAACAGATTAAATGACACTTGGATATCAATCAGCCCGTTTTATCATCTATTTAAATAGTACTTAAAAGTTCACGTTGAGACGGAGTCACATGATACATCTATATATATATATTTAGATAACACAATGTTGATCAATACAAGATAGATAACACATACTTATACAAAGGAAGGTAACGCTACACTACCGTATATTTAAGCTTGCTAACAATGTTATGAGAAGAGTTTGAAGATACCAAAGGGGCAATCAGAATCCGTATATCGAAGAAGAACAGACAACACAATGGCCAAAAGAAAGAGTACAAAAGGACAAACAACGATCAACAAAACATACATATAAAACAAAAGATCAAGTTACACGAACCCCATTAAAAACTTGTTTGATACTGATTGTATGCTGGATATCTTTGATTCCTTTATATTTTTAATAGGTTTATATACAGTACGTGATTGACGTGTTGTTTTGTATGAAATACATGATAATTTTCCTCTTGTTTTTAAACAGATTACTTGTTTGATTGCATTTTCGTTTCTTTTCTGTTTTTTTAGTGATATTCCGATCGTTTGTATTAAGCATTTGTGATTACATTGTTGTGTGTATTTCGTATTTTGGATTGTCCTGTAGTTTCTTATACAATGTTTTATGGTTGTACTGTAGTTTCTATTTTGCATTCTAATGTAGTTGTTTAATATTCCTGGTTTGTGATTGGAGAATACTATAATTTTCACGGTATCAATTCCACGGTTGAAATAGCATGAGATAATTTTTAGAATTTTAACCGCTTACGTCATTTTATCAATAATGTGGCAATACACATTTATGCACATGATTACATTAGAATGGTCGATTTGATGGTCGCAAATGTCCGTTTACTGGCTCCGCTAACGCGTCGCCAGTAAACTCAATTTGCGACCATCAAATCTCCAATTGATGCCGTGAAATTTTCAAATACAATACAGTTATCTCCTAATTGTTCTATAGTTTCTACATATGGCTTTGGAATTACCTTGTCGTTTCTATACAGTTCATTTGCCTTGTCCATGTTTCTAATTAACGTATCACCTCATTAATCATGTGATATTTTATTTACTCTTTAAGTGTGACTACCATGGAACCATAAATAATTATCTTTTTTATAAAATTCTGTTTTAAATATACACTTACGTCATAATGAGAAGAGCACACAACGGGAAACCTGACATGACAAAGAATACCAGTCCTTTGAATATGGGTCTAGTTTGGTGATAGATATTGCTAAGTATGGCTCCACCTAAGGATCATGCAGTGGGTGAATTATTGATAGTTGCAAAATTGGAGTTTATATGGTTCATATGTTGCATTTTGATTGAAAAGTCATAAAAATAATAAAAAAAACGCATGTATTGACTTTGGTTGCTATGGTAACAACTACATCATAAAACCCCTTTTATTTCAGTCTTAAAATCACTAAATTTGCACTTTTGCCACACATATTTCTCAAAAAATATTTAAACAAATTCATAATATAATTACATACTAGTGATGTTGAAGACTTCTTCTAAAAATTAACGTATATGAACAGAAAGTACAAGTTTGCCAATTACTGTTACCATGGCAACCAAACAGCCTCATTTCGCATCTTCAAAAAAATGCACAAAATCAGGATTTTCATTATCTATTATCTCCTGTGAACAGAGGGGTTGGTGAATGAGGCTTGTTTGTATCCGTTCAATGGACACTTATCTAAAACATATAAAAAATAATCACGTGTAGCCTCTTTTAGATTTTTTGTAGTCAATCTTTAAAGCAAGCATACTGAAAGGCAAGTCAATGCTACCAAGCACACCTTTCTTCCCTTTACCAGGATTAAAGAAGATTTTATTAGTAGGTAAGTTTATACACCTTTTAACCTCTTTTATAAAGCCTTCACCACTTGGAGATAAAATCAGCCAAAAACTTGTCGACCTCCACAAAGGTACAATTATCGTACCAAAAGCTAGACACTGTTTCATGTATCGAAGAACTCTTGATACAATACAAACTGGTGGTACAAACCATTCGTTAACTCCATTCCATTTAACGGTAAACGCATCGATACCAATAGCAGTGATTGTCCATTAACGGGAATAAAACACCGGTAACTTGTGATTGTTATCATTGGCGAACCAATCAATTTCGTGGGGTCCCCACAGGTTATCCAAATGTATGAGAATTTCATCTGACAAACCCCAGTCATCATAGTCAACAATGCGACTAATAAAATCAGCTTGATCATTCTTGGATCTTGGAATCCATTCAACATCAATAGAAATGTTATTATTCAAACAATTACATAACATACTAATTGCTATATCTTGTAATTTCCTTTTCATGCTGCCTTTGTCAATTATACTGACTACATTCTGATTGTCTGTAAACCATTTTATTCTTTTATTGTGCAAGAATTTGCTCATAGAAAACAAAATGTTTTTTACTGCCGTAAGCTCTTTCCAAGTTGAACTTTTCATAGATTCATTGTTTGACCACATTCCGTGAGCTATATCACTAGGATTCTCGACCATATAACAATCGTATCCCGTGTTACTGGCATCACTATATACTATAGTATGACAAGAAAGATCAGAGGTAAACTCTTTTAAATTTGCAGTACGTAAATTACGCTTCCAAAAGGCAATTTGATCTAAACTTTCTTTCGACAGACAAATAGCACTGTTCCACGATTGTTTATCTAAGATATCAATGCTTAAATATTTGGTCATAATGTTTGTAACATTTCCTATAACGTACGACATAGACAAATTTGACCAACTAAAGAAGCTGCTAATCTCACAGATACTTTGCTGAATTTTTCTAAATTATATTCTATTAAGTTTATTGTCTTAAATACTTTCAAAAGTCTTTCCTCTGGGATATAGATCAAATGTTTTTCTGTATCGATAAAATAACCCAAAATCGTTAATTGTTGAACGGGTGACCACATAGATTTTTCTTTCTTTAGAACAAAGCCACTAAGAATTAGATCTTGTCTGACTTCGTCAGATACAGTTTTACAAACTTGTAGATCAATATGAACGCCAATGCCATCATCCAGATGCATCATAATTTGTTTCCCTTCGCCTCTCCAATTTTTAACTAAAGGGCGAGTTAACTTAGTAAAGATATAACATGCTGAACTAAGACCAAATGGTAAAACAAGAAATTTAAAATATTTAACAGTATTACCATAACACCAACTAAATCCTAGATAATCTGTATGAGACTTAAAGATATCAACATGATGATATGCTGAGTGTAAATCGAATTTGAAACAATAAGAATTATTGGTAATAAATTGCATAGCTATTAGAATATCTTCGAATTTTACACTAGTTTTCCATAAATGTAAATTCACATGTCTTAAATCTAGAATTAAACGTTTTTTGTTACTACTCGATACAGATACTATCAATGGATTGACAACAATAGGTTTACTCCCACATTCCTCAATCAGACCTTTAATAAGTAAATCGTGTATTGCTTCGACGACAAATTCGCTATGGTTGACTGCCGATCTATTGTTAGATAAACAAATAGAAGGAGGTGTACTAAAAAACGGTATTCTGTACCCATTGTATATAGTGTCTAAAATATAATCGTAACAACCAATATTTTTCCAGAAGTTGTAATGTTTTTTCAATCTACTTTTTACTATGATGTCTGCTTGTCCTTGTTCGTACTCGTAATAATCATGTGTAAGGTTACTAATTTCACCAAAATCAAGAGACAAATTATTACAATCATTAATATTAAAATACTCATCTTTTATCATATCAGTCTGCTTTTGGTTTCTGCTGGATGGATTTTGAATTAAAGGGACATTGATTCCTCCAGTGCTGGAACGACCCACAGCTAAAGCATCCGCCTCCTTGTTGACCTCTGCGCTGATATCTGCTCGTGCAGGGTTGGTTTTGATAGACTGGAAAACCGGTATACCATGTCTGGGGTTCACGAAAGGGCTGGTTTTTGCCAGGAAATCTCGATGCGGCAAACTGAGGCGGGTTTGACTGGATTGATTTAACCGAGATTTTCTTTCCTTTAAATTTGCGTCTTCTGAGTGCTCTGTTCTCAGCTTTGTTAATCTTGCTCTCGTCATCTGAATCACTGGCAAACGGCCTACTCTCATATTGACGAACAGTTTCTCGGCCTTCCTCACTTGTGTCGGCTATTTTAATCAGTTTATTACGTCGCTTGACCTTCTCAACTAATTCAGATAGTGTTTCTCGGGCGTGTTCGAACTTTAAATTATCAATTGTCCAAACAGCTTGTGCCAATTCTTCAAGAAATTCAGAATTAAGGAGATACTGAACTTTATTCCCCTCATATTTCCAAGCATATTGAGAGTCCGTTTTAAGTTTTTAACTTGGGAAGAAACTGACAAACTGACCCCGTGCATTTCTTGCCTTAAATTAGAGATTTCTTGCCTTAGCTTGGTATTGTCATCTCCCTGACTCTTAACGGCCATAAGTATATCCTTTATAGAACAATCTTGGTCTTCACTAGAGTCATCCATGTTGAGTGACGATAATTTACGAAAATAATTTTTTTGCGTGTGACCACTTCGGCGCTGACGTGCTGAATGAAAATGTATCCCAATAAAAAAAACCGCCAAGTACTCATTTGAGCGGGAAAAAACCCACTACCATTGCGCCACCTTCCATAATGAAATACACCCAAGAGAAAATAATTTAATTCTAATTCCCTCCGGTCAAATGAATAAAATTATATTATTACTTTTATTTATTTAGATCATATACATGACGAGCATATTACTGTTTGAAATAGGGGTTGAAAAGTTTAATGGAAAGGCTCGTATATTTTATAGAAATCACAAGAAATTGTAGGAAATATTTTCTTTAATAAAATTAATTTACCAAGGTACAAATTATTTCATTAAAACAAATTTGCTTAATGTTGGACTTTCTGATTGGCGAGTATCGCGGTGGGGTTATTAAACGGCATATCGCCATTTTATTAATCTGTCGTTGTCGTGATCGTATGGTAGTTGGATTGCAATTGCCTGTGTAATCAGTGCCTATTACCACTATAAATGTACGTTCGAATCGCGCTCGAAGGTGTGCTCGAAATATTGTTGAACGTGGGGTTAAACACCATAGTACTAATCCTGAATTGATCAGGTTTTATCACAGAGCTCATTAAAGACAATAAGAACATTTTATCTCGATCATTTAATTTGGTGTCTATACTTGTATATGCAAGATGTTTAAATATAGTGTTCACGTACAATTCTGTATATTCTAATGAACTTGAAATTGAGGATACAACAGATACCAGACAGGCCACTTCTTACTTAAACTCTGTAACACTGAAGCCAATTTTCATAATGTACAATACCTATTTTTACACGTTCATTCCATACCCTTTTGCGTTTAAATTCCAGCGCAATATTCTATCCCAAGGTAAATGATTCATTCTCTCTTGAATATCTGGATAAATGAATACGTCCCTGACTATTTCTATTCAGGGGTTCTAGTATGATGTGATCGCCATCTTTGATTCTTATATGACCATGTGTTGCTTACCTCGCTTTAATAATTTTACCTCTGCATTTTAATAACAATTTCCTGTTTATGCTTAGGCATATCTGAGGATACTTTATATATTTTATATGACAAAATTGTCTAACATCGTCTGCTTATATTTTTGTGTTCCTTTTATCTGCAAATGTACCTCTTGACCTTATAACAATTTAAAGGATATTAGATTGATTGTTTTCAGGTTACACTTCCGGTAAGCACAATGGACGCAAAATCTGTATTAACTCCTCGTAGACACCCGAATAAAATCGACATATGCAAAATGACTCATATGAAGGATACGTCATTGTTGACGTTGCATAAGAATCAATAATGTTTCAGATGTAATTTAATTTGAAATATCTTGATAGTTTCATTTACCAACCGTTTAAGCTGACTTTTGAGAGGGTGACAGGTTATATACATATTTCCAGAATGTGACACAGAGTGTTAATCGCTTCTCTCATTGTGCATTCCCCATTTGTAATTAAATAAAGAAAGTTTAAACTGTGATAGTCACCAATTCCTCCAATATCAACAAAATTAGCAATCACCTCTTACCTGACCTCACTGAACACAAAGAGTACCAGACATATTACGTTGGAAATCCAGGTACATGTATGCATAAAATACATGTCTCCTGTCATAGAGCAAGTACCAATTATCATGATATTTACGAATAAGACTACTACTTTTTTTAATTTGACAAGCAGGGATTCAAAAGGTAAAGAATTATGGCCGTCATCAGCTGTTTGCAGTCATATTCCTGGTGGAAGAAGAGTTTGAAGATACCAAAGGGACAATCAGAATTCGTCTATCGAAGAAGAACAGACAACACAATGGCCAAGAGAAAAAAGTACAAAAGGACAAACAACGATCTACAAAACATGCATATAAAACTAAAGATCGAGTAACTATCATACCATATATTTTCCAAACATGTGCAGCAATATACCGGTTTCTCCTGCATATTGTGTTTACATCTCGCAATTGATTCGCTATGCAAGGGCCAGTGGCAATTATTCTGATTTCCTGAAACGTCATCTTCATCTGAGAAACAGGCTACTGGACCAGGGCTATAAAAAGATTCGCCTTATTCGATCTCTTAAAAAGTTTATATTCCGATACCAAGATCTTGTCGAAAAATATTCCGTCTCTGGAGTAACGATTATAAGCGATGCATTTTCATATAGTGAACATGTACAAAGATAAAGAAGTCAAGAAAAATGTCAAGGATATTTTTTTATAAATGTGTGACGTAAAAATATTTTTGACATTTACGTCACCGAATATGGTACTGCTTTGACAACTATTTTACCTATTTTGTTCCTGTATTTAAATACTGTTATAGTGACAGCCGGAACCTTTGAACCGTAATGAGAGCGGGAGGTTTGGCGCTTTAAAATCTGATTCAACCCACCATTTCATTAGAAATGCCTGTACCAAGTCAGGGTCATTACGGTTTTCACAGTTTTCCGGTTGTTGACTGATTTTGTCTGTTTATATGATTATGAGTTTTGACTTTCCCTTTGTAAGATTGTTCGGAGTTCGGTAATTTTGTTATTACCCTTATTTATAGCATACTTTAATCATATTAGAACACAGATTTTATAAATGTGGCCATGCAGAAATATGTCACGGTTGTGTCATGGTGTACAATACATTTCGTAACTTTAAAAACGAATTTCCTATTGGTTTCTTTTTCGTATAATTAAAAAAATATTGATTTGTCAAAATAAGTGGGTGAACTCAATTACTTTATTGAAGTATTGTTGTTGGTTTTTTTTTACTAATCTCCGGTATTACCGTTGTTTTGGTTTTGTTTCTATCAACAAGTTGCATTCTCATTATCCTGAGTAATGGTGAAGGTTCCAAGGGAGCAAACCCACTGAGCTGCTCAGCGCGTTCCTGGGTGGTGGATGGAACTTAGTCAGGTTATATTACGGAAAGGCTGACCGTGGACTATAGTGTGTAACGTGTTTGGAGAGTATCCCGTTCCCTGCACGTTACCCCTGAATATGTGATAAAGTTTGTCAGTGACTTGGGGCAGGTCGGTGGTTTTCTCCGCGCCCTCCGTTTCCTCCACCAATTAAACTTACCTCCACGATATAATTGAAATATTGTTGAAAGTGGCGTTAAGCACCATAAAACCAACCAACCCATTATCATGTATTTACAACGTAATCACAATTGAGTGGTTGCTTGAACTTTAGCAGTATTTCAGCTATATCGTGGCGTTAATTGCAAATGACGATATGATCTACAGAGAGACATGAACAATTATACACTACTGATATTTTATACTATATTAGTTAATTATAAAACCACCTTTATCAAAATAGAGTATTCCAATGTAAATTCTTGTTCGATTATGATTTAATCTTCATGAACAAAATTGCCAATAAAATAATAATAATAGCAAAAGCAATCTTTTTCCAGGAAATTGGCTCGTCGGGAGTTATTGTGTCGTCAGGATGATGATGAAGAACCTGAAATAAAAATTAAAATTAAAACACATTAATTAGAAAAATTTGAAGACACAACAGGGAAATCAGAATCCGTAAATCGAAGAAAGACAGAGAATACCATGGTCAATCAACGGCAATTAACAAAACAACAAACAATGATCAACAAAACACTACATAGAAAACTAAAGATTGAACAACAGGACTCCACTAAAACAAAGGGGGAAGATCAGACGGAAAAATATATATACTAAAAGAGAAGATCAGACGGACACATATATATACTAAGGCGGAGATCAGACGGACACATATATATACTAAGGGGGAAGATCAGACGGACACATATATATACTAAGGGAGAAGATCAGACGAACAAATATATATACTAAGGGAGAAGATCAGACGGACAAATATATATACTAAGGGAGAAGATCAGACGGACACATATATATACTAAGGGGGAGGAACAGACGGACAAATATATATACTAAGGGGGAAGATCAGACGGACAAATATATATACTAAGGGGGAAGATCAGAAGGACACATATATATACTAAGGGGGAAATTCAGACGGACACATATATATACTAAGGGGGAAGATTAGACGGACACATATATGTACTAAGGGGGAAGATCAGACGGACATACATATATATATATATACTATAAGATTTTATAGCTGATGTGTTGTTACTTGGTGGTTTAAATCCTGTATTTCTGTGGAATACATATTTAATGTTATATAAATTATAATATGCATAGAAGGATGGCAGCATGAAACATTCATCTCCTATGCAATATGCATTGCAGTGTGTCAACATAATACTTTGATTCAATAAGCAATATGTCTAAAGAGTGTGGAACCATGATACATTGATTTAACATACATAATATATAAAAGCACAGTAACATGAGGAAGTGATTCAATATATAGTATGCTGACGAGATTGGAATAAAGGGTACAAAACAACAAAACTTTAAACACAACACTAAGTCGCATATAAACTAGAATAAACACTTGGACTTCCGGGTGGATTGGCATCTTCTCAATAATTAATTGCTAAATGTAGTGACTCGAGCACTGATTCTTTATTTCACATTAACTGATAACTAATTATGGATGCAAAAACTGGAGCAATGAAAGCTTAGAGATACCAAAATGATAATCATAGGCTGTAAATCGAAGACAGAGAGACACACAATATAATGACCAAATGGAAAAGGGTAAACTGAAAAACGTTGCGCAAAGAAAGCACAAAGAAAAGAGATTGAACAACAAAAACTCATCTGAAAACTGGTGGTGAACTCAGGTGATCCGAAAGGATAAGCAGCTACTGCTCTTGTAGTGTAGCCCGTCAACATCCAATGAACCACATTGGGAATATTGAAATCATCTCTTTTGTCACAACGTGTTTTCATCAATCGCCCTCGCTATCAATATGCAGATGTAGGTCAAGGTAAGAAGCAGACCAGTCTGTATCTGTGGTATTTTTTATTTAAAGTTCAATGAGATTGATGCGAACAACAAAAACACTCAACTTTGAATTATTCAATGAAATATATTATCACTATAGTTGGACATGAAATTAAAGATTCGGGCTATCTTCTTGTCGTTTGTCCTGAGAGACCTCTGCATAAACTGTGTTTCATACAAATAATAGAACAAATCGGAGAGAGGAAGAAAACAGTTAATACAGATAGGACGGTCTGTTGTGGCATTTGTGTTAGGATCAGAGTTTTGTTTTCTTACAAAATAAGATTTGCCCCTTCCTAAGACAATATATTTGTACCTACGTTGGCCTTATTCGTTTTCTTTTGTGATACAAAGTCGAACTACTTTTACCTTAGAGTGAGAAATAGTTGTTTAAGTTGCAGCGAAGTCAAATGTATTAAAGATATTGTTTGCGAAGATGGACCTTGATTGTATCTGTACTTCTACTCAAAGACATTTATAATTATTCTTCAAGAAGCTACCATAGGACTACAAATATGAATTGTGTAATTAAGTTGAAAAGAATGCATGAAACATTCATTGAAGACTAACCTGGGTCATCAGCTCAAGAACTGAGATATCTAAACGTGGTAAGGTTGTCGAAATATATGAACCAGTTGGATCGGCATCTGTGCAATAATTTGTTATGCACTTAAACCGTGTATCTATTAATCCAGATAATTCTTGAAATTTGTTTGACGATTAATATACTGAATGTCATGTAATGGTTGTTTGTGGTCATGGGTCAGGACTCCATATACTGGTATTTCTGAAAGTAATATGAGAAAATGCGCTTACAATTGGCAAAGCTGTTTTCATAGTGATAAAACAATTATTGCTGGAAAATGTTCATTCGTGTACTTGTAATTGTGTTTTTCCTATTTCCTATTGTTTTTCCTTTGAACCGTAATGAGAGCGGGAGGTTTGGCGCCTTAAAATCTGATTCAACCCACCATTTCTTTAGAAATGCCTGTACCAAGTCAGGGTCATTACGGTTTTCACAGTTTTCCGGTTGTTGACTGATTTTGTCTGTTTATATAATTATGAGTTTTGACTTTCTCTTTGTAAGATTGCTTAAAAGCAAAATAAAGTAGTTAAATAAGTACGCAGAGATGTTCAGAAACATTGATAGTTATGAAATACGGTCCGCTAACAGCTCCCAAAAACAGTCAAACTTCCCCAAATCGCATTGCATTCCTTGTTCGTTTTACTCTCTACGCTTGTGAAACTTCACTGGTTTTATTCCACTTCAAACGATATTCAGGATACATTGATAATATTTCCGACTCTTGTGATTTAATTTTAGTTGTATAATTCATATTTATGATCGAACATCTTTATGGCGACTTCTAAGATATTGTTTGCTTACCTTTGGAAATATAGCAGAAAATGCAAGCATAACATAAAGTGCCGCTGACAAGTCAATTACCGTAATGAGAGCGAGAGGTTTGGCGCCTTAAAATCTGATTCAACCCACCATTTCTTTAGAAATGCCTATACCAAGTCAGGGTCATTACGGTTTTCACAGTTTTCCGGTTGTTGACTGATTTTGTCTGTTTATATAATTATGAGTGTTGACTTTCCCTTTGTAAGATTGTTCGGAGTTCGGTAATTTTGTTATTACCCTTATTGATAGTATCGTACTTTTACATTACCTCTGCTTCCTTTTTTTGCTGTATCTCTGATTGTTCTCAGTAAACAATCTGGTAGCTGTCGAAAACGATTAGCTGTGCACACAACAATGATGCGATCAACCTTTGCGTTCTCTGATCTCTTGTTATAAAATTGTCTTAGCGTATGAATATCCTCTCCGTTGTTGCAATAAAATTGACGTACACTCTTTAAGTTTTCCCCTTCTTTGAGCTTTCCATTAAAAAAAATTCTAAGCATCTCTTTGTTAATTTCACTTTCCTCATCTTCCAACCCAGTTATATCAAGAAACGTTGGCATTAGCACATGGTTGTTGTTATCTTCTATGTAAACCTGCTTAGGAAAACTGAAATAACAAAGTACTGGAAGTAGGTTCGGGATTCATTATGTAATCAAAAAGATAATACAAATATGTATCACCATATTTCTGTAAGAAAACAAAAACAGATGACAGGAATATAAAATTCGCCGAAATTCGCCTTAAAAACAAATACATAGTGTAATGAAACAAAACAATTTTTTTTTTTATTTTAGACAAAAAAAGGTAAAGTGGGCAATTCTGATAAAATTCCAGTTCGAGAACTCTGTGGATAATACTATCATATTTGCATTTTTACAAATTTTTGCGAGAGTTCGTAGTGTGTTATCTACTGGATTGTAATATTTGTACTGTCCCCTATAATGGGTGTTTTACCATTATCATATAAAGTGTTGCGGTTCTATACAGAAGGTTATATATGGTATATACTGGATATCATTTGTTATCATTCTCTGGGAACTCCGGATTTACCCACCAATAAAACTGACACCACGATATAACTGAAATATTGTTGAAAGTGGCGTTAAACACCATAATCCTAAGCCTAACCCCCATCTGGTGTCTAAGAAATTGGCAAAGTTTATATTATGAAGAATGGATTATGAGTACATGTTAGTAACTAATTAATATGTATTTATGTATCATGTTATGAATCCTACCAATGTTGATTGATGGATAATTAAAACAAAATCAGATTTGTTTTTTGTAAAATATATAGAGTTGAATCACACTGCTATCATCTCCAAAGGATGTATTATAAGAAATATTGTAACAAAAATTAAATGTTACATATAGGTCCAAGGCTTATATTGAATTCAAATTTCAATATTAGGAATATTAAGAAAATATAATAATTATTTTTTAATTACATTCTAAGACGTAATGTCTCCTGAATATCATGTCCACCGTAGTCTGCCGCTTTAGCAATTTCTCTCCAACAGTCCCTGTCTTTATTTTTAAAACTTGCAAAAATAGTGTTCAGAAATGAGGACTTGTCACATCCAAGAGGTCCAATTACAGCTATATTTAACGGTCTTCGTCCATCCAGGTCATTACCGACAATATGCTGGCACTGCAGTATCAATTCGCTTTTCAGTGTTTTACTCATCTGGAAACGAACATATTATATTATTTCTGATTATTACAGTGCTATTCTATATTAATAAAACATGATGAAATGAAATAATCCGATCGCAACAGAAACACACATTCATACATCAAGTAAACTTCTATAAGGGTGTGATATATTTGCATTTGCTGTTCAGATATTCATGTGGATTTTTCTACAATCAATATAGCTTTATTATATAAAGCCACCGATCGCCCGCCAGTCACTGACAAACATTACCACAAAATAAGTTGTATGGAGTACAGATCGTTACGGTTGGGAATCGAACTTACACATTTTGATAGTCATATTTTCTGATTACATTGGTAGAGATAATGCCATCTACCATACGACCATACCCACGCCAAGGCCTAACTTTGCAATTATTATCCATCAAGGTTAAAGTTCTCAGTTCGATTCCGATTGAGGCGAAAAATTCTCGATGCAGCTTTATTGATAAACTTTCTACAGTGACTAACGACATGTCGGTGAGTTTTGTTTTTCCCTATTGATGAATTAACTTGATATCATGTTGATGTTAAGAAGGAAGCTTCTGAGGCAAGAGTTTCTAATGGTTAAGCTGCGCTGGAGTCATCATTACATCTTAGAATGTAATACATCATTTCGAAAGTTTACATGTGCCATCATGGTTAACCCTTACGAAGATCTGTGTCACCTGATGACCACGGATATGTTGCGTATGCCGTAATAAAATATTGCGTCAATCTTTCCTCTGTCATGAATTCTTACAGGACGTAAGCAAGAGTAACGCGACTAGTGCCACTAAGGGATCAGAAACTGTTCCCCTTCCAGAACACAGGGGTTCTCCCTTTGTTTGTTTCTCACAATACCTATTCTTCTGCATGGTATTTTATCGACTATTGTTTGTCATTATGGCCTTTCTCTTTTGGTCATTGTATTAGCGGTTTTTGATTGAGGGCTTTTGATTATCACTATGGTATATCCAGCCTGTGATTTTTTGTATTATAAATATCCAAACTCTTTTGGATAAATTGTCTATTTGATTCGTCCCGCCCGTTTGGGAGCTGGTATGTCTCTTATTGGAAGTAAAACAATTTCATTGAGATATTGACACGCCTATTTGACCATATACTACAGACTAACGATTTTGCTGACATGTTGTAATACGCTAGGTAGGTCACAATAAACTTATCATGTTTGTTGCTACAAAAATACAGTAATTCAATCTAAAAAAAAATAAACAAGTAAGTTAAGTAAACCGTTGGCTTTTTTTATGTTAGGGACATTGCTTTTGGCAATACTGTTTCTTATCTATTTCACTGCAAATATAATAAGATAGTATAAACAGTGAATAATTCCACCATTATTAAATTATGAGCAAGTATCTCTTACCGCAAATTCTTAAACGCAAAAAGCCATGACAAATGACTTCGCGTGGACGCACAGATATGTGATAGCAACCCTCTCATCTTGATAAATGGATTTTCAAAGTATATATAGATATAAGCAAACAAAAACAAAAAAACAGAGCGTATGTACGTATTGCAATGGCCTTCCCTACACCAAAGTCTTGATTTTTTCGAATGACAGCTGTTGTATCATTCATATGACACGAATAGCCATCACGATAAAACTCTATACGATTCTTTTTGTAGACACACATATTGATCATGCTCAGGTAACAACACTAAGGCACTTTCGTTTGTTACTTTGACAAATCACAGACGTTGTAGACTATTAACGGATTCATACACATGTATATATAAATAGCACCATATCATACACAATTTACATTAAAGATTGAGTATGCTTAGCCTATGAACTTTGTTTATTTCAAAATAATTATAAACCTACAACACACCGTGAATCGTTCATGAGGAAGTGAATTTCATTGGGAAAACCATATTTAGTTTATGAACTTTAACCACAAATGTATGCCCTTAGATTTTAGTTTTTTCATATGTCATACTCATAGAACCAAGCATTCAAATAATTTCGTATTTGTCCTAAAGCATTCTTGCTAATTGAAGCAAGGTATATGCTACCAAGAAATCCATAATTCATAAATTTTCACCCCATTATTCTCAAAGTTATGATAAACGTTTCATTCCTTTAAAAAAGAAAAATACACAAATATCGACGTAACCATTATTAAGACTTTATTAACAAGGCGTTAGTGCTGACAACACTCTGTGTTACTAAAGTCGTCATCAATACACTTACTTGTAAATCATTTGTCAGAATGACCACTTGTGTCAATGAATCCTTTTATTTTTTATCTAGTAAATAATAAATATAATTGGTTGTGTTTCTTTTTGACAAATATATTACCTTATAATACACAAAATATCAGTTCAATGACACAAATGAAATAAGAAACACAGATTTAAATATGCCTACTTTCCGTTTGGTTTCTTCTTAGTCCTTAAACGAATTAATTGATACAGATATTCGAAGTCACCTGTGAAGTTACACGATATCCTTCCAATAGATTTCTAAATTATAGATTATGGTCATAGATATACTTGCACAGGTATGCATGGCTTTTATTACGATACAATAGATTAAATAAATAACTGATCTAACTACATGTAAAGGTACATTTTTTCAATACAATAACATATTCGACGTCACCTGTGAAGTTACATGATATCATTTCAATGGATCGGGGATTTTTAAATTACATAGGATCATAGATAGATATACAATATTGGTCTGTTGACGGTAAATATAGAATTTATTTGACGAGGCTGCGAAACGGGGTTAAAGACGAGCTTTTAGCGAGTCTTTCTCCCCGTTTCGCGCCGAGTCAAATAAATTCTATATTTACCGTCAACAGACCAATATTGTATTTATCCTGCAATCCACGATGTCCTAAAAATCATTTTAACTCGTAAAAATGAATTTTTTATAATGCATTATATCCCAACGGAATCCTCACTATTTGGCGTAGTAAAATACCAGATTTTTTTTACCGACAAAATTTCGCAAACAAATAGTTCTCAAAAGGAAGTGAAATAACTTTATTTAAATGAAGATTTATTGATTAATCATTTATTTCAACAAACTGAACTGATTCACAGAAATGTATTTACCAACGCTGTCAAACAATACAAGGCTCAGTTATGAGGATTTGTGTACAAATTCACATTCAGTGTGTTGACATGGAGGACTGCCCCGTAAAATATAGAACTAATTTCGCTTGACATATTTGTATTGGCACAATAGGAAGAAACATTTGGATTACTTCGACACGAAACATCAGAAGTGCTACTGGCTGTAGAATTTGTGGAGGTTTTACGAGGTAAGTTAGCTGAAAACTGCACTGGTACCAAAGCATTTCTATTAGTTTCAGTGTTGTTGAGGATGTTTGATATTTTCTTGTGTCTTTCCTCACTCAATGTTGAGTAATTATTTATAAATGCCACATTTGTATGCCCTCATATTTGCAAAATATCTATCCCTTCCACATTGTTTTCTCTTAACATCTGGACGGGATAAGATATTTTCTGGCACTGATTGATTAATGTCTAATTTGCAACTTTCCTTCATTTTTTTCATGAGACTGGAAAGTTTTATTTCATGCACTTTTCTACCTGTTTCTAAAGCTCGTACAAATAGATTATGTATTTTGCGACAATGCAAGTATATAAAGGAGGAGAAGCTAATACAATTTCTCTGGACTTTACATAGGTTTCAATGGAAAATTGGAATTTATTTTTATAAGAATAAAATAAAACTTTCATATATAAATTGAAGAAAATCAAAATAGAGATCTGATTTAGTGTCAACAAGCACCAGATATGATTTTAATTACTATATTTAACTTCTGTTTGTATATCATAATCAAATGAATTAATATGCATTGAAGTCTATGTAGAATCCTCACCAACTATTTTCTTCATATCAAATTTGCTATTATTAAACCATAATCCATTGATTGGTAAATTACATAATGCGATATCACTAAGGAACCAAGAATATTATGGACATACACATGTAGGTTTATTGCATAAGTGTTGTGATCAGAAAAATATTAGAGTGAAAGATATATTTTTCTGGAACGAACAATATTTACATGATAATGTTGGCTGTTGCGAGTAATGACTAATATGCGAATATATTTTCTGAGTCAGGTCATACAAAAATGCATTATGAAAGCTTGAAGCTTCAAACATTCAAACATTGCTAAGTTAGTCTGCATTTTGTTCTTTTTTCTTGTTATTTTATCAGTAAATATATAATAACATGTATTTTAATTATAATCAATGCTATATTAATGTCTTTCAGATGAATGGCTGAGTTAATGGTCTAACAGTGTACAATGTACATGTGATGTTTGAAATAAGTGCAAAGACTATATATATGAAAGAAATAATTGTATAAAAACCTATGAACGTTTTATAAAGATCTGATTAAACAAAGGACATTTTTCAAGAACTATCACTCAGTTGTTGCATACAGGCCAGGGGTATGTGAATCAGTTTCAAATGGAATTGCACAAAATAAAAAATGTAGTGTAATCCTGATCAACAGTGAGTAGAATTCCACCAGATAAAACAATAGTTTCAACTTACAAATCATACAACTTTGTTGAAATTTTGCAAAAGAAAAAAATGTTTTAAGAAAAGATGCAAAATAATTGGAGGAAGTGACTGGATACAATTATTCCAAATGGTTAAAACAAATTATATAGATATTTTGTGGTGTCATAAAAAAATCAGAATATAAATAATTATCTATAATTTTAAAGTGACTAGATGCAATAGCAGGAATATGTGATCTTTTCACCTTGAAGAAGTCTACTATCTGATATGGTGAAGTAATTGATGTGAATTAATTGAACATTTAATATGGAGAAATTTTATAATAAAATATATGTAGTAACCTTAGAGTTTGATGTTCAAACTGTACTGAGTTATTCAACCATATAACTCATAAGTGTGTTTAGTAAAGATTGTGGTGTGTGACTGCCCAGAACGTTTCTGTTATAAAGGATGTTAATTTCCTCATCTATTGGAGGGCATGCCCTCTTTGGTTTATTCCCTTGGTCCTGTAGATTTAGCTGCTTTTGTTTTGTTTTCAAAGCTTCCCTGTCAAGTTATAAATGATTCGGATATGTTTAAGATTTTTGTTTTGTTTTTAATTGACTTCTAGGATTTTTTTTTTTCGTTAAATATGTATAAAAAATATGAAATTTTAAAATTATTAGTTTCATTTTGTCGGTTTGTATTTACAAATAGTGAGAACGAAAACATTTATTAGAAAAAGACGGCGGTCGATGATTGACATTGGTTACGGTTAATATTTTAACTCCTTCACTGGAGAGCAAAAACACAAAAAAGTAGTTCCGGAATATATATAGGCGGGGCTTAAAAGTTTATTCGTAGGTTTAAAAGTGTATTCGTAGGCTGAAAAGTTTATTCGTCTAGTACGAATAAAGCAAACATTTATTCGTATAGCATATTTGTACAGCAAATGTACTGATTGCAGGATAAATGTATTTACTAAAGGTATACAGACACTGTTTATGTTTACTCACATGTTTATATTTTTCAAACTAGTTGATTGATTGGTTAAATAAGATTTTACTACAATAGTAAACAGTTAATTGTATGTAGTATTAACTTAACTCATAACTATTTAGTAAAAATGAAACAAACAAATATGTTTGTTTGCCGAATGCCCAGAACAGCTAGAAGGACACTGGATATTTATTAAGTAAATATACATAAAATATAAATAAAAAATACATGTTTTACAACATAATTGTATGAAAATTGAAATATGTAAACTCTGTCTTGAACGATCCCGCCGGTCAGGTAAACCCATAAAAAACGAGTAAACTCGGGTCAAACTACATTCAAAACACAGTTACGAGGACTATATTTAGAATGTGGTGAAAAATAAATCTGGGACCCTGTGTCCAAAACCCAATGCTCGGAAGATCGTCTCGAGAGAAATACTTTGGACAGTATTTTTTGAAAAACCAAATATATGAACAAAACATTGTAGTGAAAAAATTGAAAATACATAAGTAATAAAGATTTAAGAAATCATTTTGACTGGAAAATTTAAGTATTAACTTAACTCATAACTCTTTAATAGAAATGACACAAACAAATATGTATGTTTGCCGAATGCCCAGGACAGCTAGAAAAAACACAAAGAAAGGGCAGAGAATTTAGGAAAATCATAATCGAAGACCTTGGGATACTGACAATCTCTTCTCAAATGTATCCGCAATGTAGTCATCTTTGCTCAAATCAGACTTCCATCTACCATGTCTCTTGATGCATCGTTCGTTTACATCAGAACGTGCAGCAGCGGATGCACCGCCAGATCGTAAAGAATGTAGACCCAAGTTTGGCTCTACTGATTTAAGTTTTTTCAATATATTTTCTCTAGCTGACGTGGAGCTTATCTTTCTGTTTTTACAAATAAGTTTGGCTATACCCTTATGCCTATAAATAGGTCTGAAAATGTAAAAATCGGAGCTCAAAACTAACTTAGATAAGGAAACATAATGTCTAAAAATAGAAACTGGACAGGCCAAGGTATTGCCTTTAGAAATTAACACATCATTGCCCTGTCTGTATTGATCAGTTTTACTATGAACACTCTTGAGTTTCAAAACATGATCATGAACAGTGACGTCATTACACTTTAAAGAACTTAATTCATCAAAACGAAGAAATCCGCAAAGCTTAATACGATCATAGCTAAATCTCTGATAATCATTAAATCATCCGAATCTTTAAATTTGGGAACATAATTCAATAATCATTTGACTTGTAACAGGATCTTTCTTATTAACTGGTTTGCGGTTCAGACTTTTGACTGACTCTTAAAGTGATTGAGTAAATGAATTTTCCGTTGGATCGGAAAAACCATTCAATACATGGGCCCATTTTATAGCATAAATAGCATTGTTAATGACATTTTGAGAACACTGTCTGTCTATTAAATGAGTAATATACAAAGCAATATGTATGGGGTCTGCGGGTAAATTGTTATAACCATGTTCTTTAATAAATACACTCCATCTGTTGAAGCAGAAGTAAGACTTGTTAGTGTTCGTACTTTTAGAGTCCAATAAAAATGTGGTCATCTTTCCAGATAAACTGTGTAAAGGATGTGTAGAGGTAACACCTCTGGAGATCACTGCTTTTTCAGCGTTCTGTCTCAGGTTTATTCCTATAAAATAGAATGACTAAATCAAATACAATTCTTAAAGCGACCATTTTAAATTTTAATGGATTATCTGCAAAAACTCCGTTTTTACCGTCTCCTGTGACAATACAATCTTTCTGAGGTAAATAGTGAATGTCCTTAATGAATTCATGAAAAATATCCTTTTTCTGTATAATTGGCCAGTAAGGTGCCGATTTCCAAACAGGGATGATTAATATTCCCTTGGCTTTATCTTGTCTATGCTTGTTTAATGTTTTGGTGATCATGCTAGGAGGTGGTACCAGCCAATTCAGGTCATTTCACCAAAACTGAGAGAAGGCATCAATTTTCTAGGTTACTGGATACCATACATTAGAGTTAAATCTTTCATGGTAACTATTGTAGTGTGAGGCAAATCTATATATGGTACATTTATCCCATAATTTATTCAGAAAAATGTAAAAAGAATGTCTAACACCCCAATCATCGTGATCTATGACTCTGCTCTACTGATCAACGTGATCGTTTTGTGTTCTTGGAATCCAATAAGGAGTCAACAGAATATTTTGTGATTCACAAATAGAGTGAATTTGTGTAGCAGTCTTTTGTAATGTCGTTTTCTTGCTACCTACCTTAAGAATGTGTTCAACATTCTTATTATCTGAATTGATTTTGACTTGTTTATTTTCCAATTCATTTGAAAAGGGGTAAATCACTCTTTTAACACATTCTAATAATCTCCAAGTAGAACTTTCAAGACATTCAGATTCGGTCCAATTACCGAATGTTTCAATGTTCTCTAAATGAGAATCTAAATCAGAGTTAACAAAACCTCCAAAGCCTACATCTGAGGTGTCACACAAAATTTCACAATCAAAACCTTCATTGACTGTCATTGTACTGAATTTTTAACCTTTTGAGTTCAATACCTTACAATGCTTGTCCCAAAATGACAATTCAGTCAAAACATCTTGTGTTAATCTTACACATGCTTGCCAACTGGCTCTGCCTAAAGCGCAGTCATACAAAAATCTAGTACTTTGACGTACTGTATCACTAATCACCGCGTGCATAGAGATAAGCTGACCTACAATACTGGCCAAAAATCTAACACGAAATAAGATTTTTCCCTTTTTCGACTTGGCACAGGGCATAAGTAAAGCATTTTTCGAGTTTCTGAATTCTCTCTTCTTTGACAAAAATAATACCATTTTCCGTATCCCAGGAATAACCAAGCCAATCTAATTTCTGACAAGGCGACCAGTGACATTTGTCGTGAGCAATTAAAAAACCCAAATTGTGCAATTGGTCATTCACCTCTCTACTGCTTTTAACAGCAGTATCATAATCATTTTCTCCCGCTAGACCATCGTCTAAAAACATAATGATTCTTTTGCCTTTAGACCTGAAATCTTTGACAACCTCTCTCAAAACCTTTGAAAAAATATAACCTGTGGTAGAAATACCAAAAGAGAGAACAGCGAATACGAAATATCGTATTTTTCCTCCAAAAAACCACGCCAAACCTAAATAGTGTTCAAGTTCTTCGAAAATTTCGATATGATGGTACGCAGATTTTAAGTCATAACTGAAAATAAAATCGCCTACATCAAACATTTCTCTAGCAACTTTGCCATCTTCACATATAAATCTATATTTATGTAAATGAGGGTTAATGTGTCTACAGTCAAGTACTAATCGAGGTTTGCTCGACTTGCTAAACGCTACCGTAAGTGGATTAACGATTAACGATTTTGTAGAAACTTCCCTGATACATCCTTTGTTCAGTAAATTTGTAATTTCAGAAGCTACAACATCTTTGTTCTCAAGCGACGATTTATTGTTATTAATGTAAATTTGCTCTGGTTCTGTTTTAAACGGTATTTTGTAACCATTCTCAACAATATCTAATATGTATTGATTATCTGTAATCAGTCTCCATTCAGTTAACCAGTTTTTTAAGCTCCCTACAGGTGTTATAACAGATGTGTGTACTTCAATTGTATTGTTAACAAACTGATCAACCTTGACGGTTTTGTTTTGTGATATGCTATCATTGAAATGACCTGACAATTTTAAAATATTTGTATTGAATAAATTGATTTTGCTTTCAGTCGTATTTATCTGACTCTGATATAAATTTATCCCACTATTAAAGGGTGACAAGAAGGTACTTATCTTTTATTTTTTTGAATCTGGACAGCCATCGCTACAGTAGCCTCTCTTTCCACAGGTATAACACCTCCCTGGTTTGTATTTGCCAGCATTATCCTCCGCCGCCGAACGTTCTTTATTGTACGGAGTTGTCCTTTGACGCCTGTTCGCCTTCTCCGACTTGGATTTTCTTTCGGCTTTTGACAATGCTCGATTCGTCCGCTTCTCGTCTTCCGAGTCATATGCTATGGGGTTGCGTTCGTACTCTTGGACGAATTTCCAGTCTAAATCTGACGTATCTGCCAGCTTAATCATCTTTTGACGCTACTGTACTATACCAATACCTTCAGATATTTTCTCTTTTGATGCGATGACCTGCTGTGAGTTCATGTCCGGATTCTCTAGAATTTAACGAGCCTCCTTCAGTTTAGACATAACTTTAACACTGTGTTTGTACTGATTTTCGTTTCCATTTCGTTGAAAACGAAAATTGTCCGTGACACTTTCCTCTAATTTTGAAATCTGGAAATCCGATTGTTGAATATTGGATTGAAATGTATCCAACCTGGAATCGATTAAAACAGCCATACTGTTCAATAAATCCTGTTTAGTGTTCGAAACGGTTGTTTCAACTTCGTGTACGATAGCATTTCGCATTGGTGAATTCATCCCGGTGTCCATCTTGACAGTACGATTGTCGGGTAGAAAGTGAAATACAAGTGATATTCAAATATCACGTGAAAATTAATTCAAACACACCTGACAATTAATTCAAACACACCGTTAATACAAATGTTTCCCGCTATTCCTTGAATAGCGGGAAAATTTAAATATTATTGGTCAATAATTACCTATTATTCGCCTCAGGCCAATACAGCTACCCTCGGACTAATAACTAGGCCAATACGGAAATCATCACGTAATGATATATTTATTAATTAACCATAAAATGGGTATTTATAAAATTGATATATTTATTAATTAACCATAAAATGTTATCTTATAATGGGTATTATGAAATCATAAACTCGGGCAATATAAAAAAATTAAGCCAATATCGATATTGGCTTAGTTTTTTTTTATATTGGCCGAGTTTATGATTTTATATTGTAAAGACAGTTTAGGTTGTATTGACAACAATAACATAGAGTTAATTAATAATATGTCGCATTGCGGGTACTTGCATATATCTATATATATATGTTAATAGCACGGGATCTATTAGCGGGAACATATTTTTTTTAAATTAAATAATATATTGGTCATTCGAAGCTCAAACGTGTTGCAGCTAGGTTCGCTATAGTACGTCACCCTTTTATATGTCAGAGAGAGATTTGATTTTGGATTTTACAGATAGAGAATTGGAACAGGAACACAGACTAAACAGTGAGTCTCAAAACCAGCCCCCCCCCCCTCCCACCCCTCTATCAATCCTGCACAACTACCACGGCAAGATCTAATTGATACATACAACTTGTCCCGGAACTGCCTAGACCATAAAATTGTAGATTTGAAGTCAGATCTTCTTTCAGAACAAGATTCATTTTCTAAAAAATTCAGAGACGAATCTAGCATCAAATTTAAAAGCGGAGGAAATCGCATCCAGTTTAAATATAACGAGGGAATTCAAAGTGGGGTTCAACAAATTTACAAAACAATTAGCTACACCCAATACCACTAGTGCTAGTCTAGCCTTGAATATAATAAGCAAACATAAAGACAGAAATAAGGCTTATTAAAATCGCCGATACGTCCGCCGGGGGCTGGGCTGCTGTCAGAGTGTACGAATCTAGTGATATCGCAGAAAATGAAGAGGATGACAAAAAGATACGCCAAGCGGAAAACAGAGCTCTCAAATCAATTAAGGAGAAAATCAAAGTTAGGCCTCCGCCTTACACCAGACCAATCCCCAGAACAGACCGTTCCGAATCCTGCTTAGGGTACTACTTATACACGTCAGATACCGCCCTTTCGTATAGGTGCCGCACGTGAGCCGTGCCCATGGGACATATGCCTCTTATGCAAACAGACAGGACACTGGAGACGCGACTGTCCACTCAACTATAAACAAGGATTCAATGCCCATGGTCAGTCCAGCGCTACAGCAAAGCAGTGAAAGCTCAACCGTTCTCGATAACTTTTAACACAATATCTGAGGGCATCGAAAGACAAAATAATGATGAATTTCAATCCTTTTTGGCTCAAATTCATTACTTTGAAAAGTTGGAGGTCGAATGTAGTCCTTATTTTAAAGGTTTTAAGGGTAGACTCGCTAAACATTTAGAATTTTGGATTAAGATTGAAGCTAGCGACTTTGTTATTGACACAATTAGAAACTGTTATGTGATACCAATTTTGAACCCCCCTAATAGTATGTGTATGAAAAACAATAAGTCTGCTTTAAAACAAATTATGATTTTGTTAATCAAGCAATATGTGATCTTATTGACTCTGGATGTGCGTATGAAGTTCCATTTAAGCCATATATTGTAAATCCACTGACCGTAGCTACAAATAAATCGGGCAACATGAGGCTTATTTTGGATTTGAGCGTATTGAACAAATTTGTTAAAAAAGAAAAATTTTAAATGGCAGATTAGAAAACAGCCCTTCAGTTTTTTGAAAAAGATAATTACTTATTTAAATTTGATTTAACATCTGGTGACCATCATTTTGATATTTGTCCACAACAACAGACATATCTTGGTTTCTCCTGGGAAATCAAATTTTATTGTTTTTCAGTACTTGTTTTTGGATTAGCTTCCAGTCCTTATTTATTTTCAAAATGTCTGAGAGCTATGGTGAAGCTTTGGAGACAAAATTCGATTGGTATTGTTTTGTATCTATGGCTTTGGTATGGCTAAAACTACTGAAGTTTGTAAGAAGAATGCGGAATTTGTCAAACAATCCCTGGAAGACGCGTTTTTTTTACATTAATATAGAAAAATATGTTTTTAGGCCGACCCAAACTCTAGAATGAATAGGAATTACATGGGATTCAAAATTGTTTCTATTAAAAATCCCCGAAAGGAGAATTAGTGATCTTTTAATATCTATTGAACATATTCTGATTATTTTTTCCTAACTTCACAGCGAGACAATTGGCCCAAGTGACAGGTAAACTCATTTCCTTGTCTCCAGTTTTAGGAGATGTAACTAGATTAATGACAAGATGTTATTATATGGTCATTGAGACGCGTATTACATGGGATAGGAATATATGTTTAACTTTTATACAAGAGGTACTGAGAGAACTCTTATTCTGCAGAAACAACATACGAAATATTAATCTCAGGCTTTTAACGAATTATTCTCCCCCTACAGTAATACTATATTATTATGCTAGTAACGTAGCTTGTGGGGCTTATTCGGTTGAAGATATGAATAACATTTTTCATAAGATGTGGTCAGAAAAGGAAAAAAGTAAAAGTTCTACATGGAGAGAAATGAAAGCCATTGAACAAGCTTTGAGAACCTTCAACGAGGTTTATAAATACAAAAACATTAAATGGTAAACAGATAATCAAAACTGTGTTAAAATTTTGATATCCGGAAGTATGAAAGAACAGTTACAAAAACTAACCTTTTCTATATTTTCATCATGCCTACAAAGGTGTATTTATATAGATATTTAGTGGATCCCTCGTTCTGAAATAGTAAGGCAGATTACATAAGTATTTATAATGATTGACCATGAAGAATGGGGTGTTTCGGTTGAATTCTTTTCATTCATTGAGCGCATTCTATCGATAGATTTGCTAGTATTATGAATCGTAAAACTGATAGATTCAATTCTCTATTTTGGAATCCTGGCTCCGAAGCTGTAGATGCATTCACACAAAATTGACATGGTGAAAATAATTGGTTAGTTCCCCTTATTTACTTGGTAGTGAGAAATATAAAACATCTCTTATTTCATAAGTCACAGGGTACACTCTATAGTACCGAGATGGGTTTCAGCCACGTGTGGGCCTTTCATTTTAAAGGAGGTCTTTTCTATAGAGAGAATGTTACAGATGTATTGGAATTCAAAGAGTCGAGTAGAATTTATATAAAGGGGAGTAACGCTAAGTGTGATATCTACTGTGCTTAGACGGTAGCAATTATTGATAATTATGTTTAATTAAGAGAATCGTATATGACAGTTGTCAGTCATTACATTTGATGTACACATTGATATTGTTGGAGACGATCCAAGTATCGTAGATACATGACACGGTCCTTATATCGTATTAAAAACGACATTGAAGTTGATATGATCATGATACTAGATTTGTGATTTCTCTAATTTTTGTAAATAATAAATTTCACAGACATGCGTAATTTAAATTTTTTCTTGTTTAATGATCTTGTAGCAAACTGTTCAATAACAGTTACAGAAGAAACGTGACATGGTCCTAATATCGTTGAGACGATATTGAAGTAGACATTGTCATATTGTTATTGTTACATGTATACACTTGTATTTTGCACATAGATAAGTTATTTCAGTTTTGCTTTTTCATTTTCATTTTTTTTGGTCATTATATTAAATACAAATGATTAACATACCATGTACTGATTTATGAACATCATGATCATTATATCACCTGTTCGTATTGGAGAGGCAGGGCGTAATGTAAAACATGGTCCTAATACTAGTGAAAGTAGTGTAGTGACATGGTTAATGAATGTGACATGGTCCTATTATCGTGATACACGATATTGTAGTAAACATGGTCAGTGTATTTAGGATTTTTGTAATTATGTTGTATGAATCATTTGCTTATTTGTGTATTTGTTAACACATTGTTCAGGCATTTTCAAAACAGGAAGATGGGCTCATATGGACAACCTTGCTTTAGACGCTGAATTCACTAAACTGATGGATCAGATGCCTTCCTTCTACAAAGCTTTCAGAGCAGATAACACAGTTAGACAACATAGTTATGCCTTTAATTCATTCTGTAAATGGTGTTTTTCACATAACATTGTAAACATTTTGCCATTTTCTGATGTTTATGTTGCTATGTATTTAATGCATCTGGCAAATAAAGGCAAATCTGTTAGTACTTTAAATAAGGCTTACTATGATATATGCTGGACACATAAACTTGCAGGCGTTGCTGATCCTTGCAAGTCTGACCTTGTTATATCAATGAAAGAATGGGCTCTAAGATCTATAGGTCGCTTTACAATCAGAAAAGAACCTATTACTCCTGATATTATTAAGAATATAGTTGCTATGTATGGCAAAACCAGAGCTGATTTGACACATTTAAGAATAGCATGCATGTGTCTCATTAGTTGTGCCGGCTTTTTACGATATTCTGATTTGTCAAATTTAAGAAGGGATAACTTAACATTGTATGAACAGTATGTAAAATTATTTTTAGAAGGTAGCAAAACAGACGTTTACAGAAAAGGTAGAGATGTTTTAATCTCCAAAACAAACAGTAATACTTGTCCTGTTAACACATTACTCAGATATTTGTCTTCAGCTGATAGTATGCATGACAGTACAGATTATATTTTCGTCCACTTTCATTTTGCAAATCGTCCGGTACTTACATACTTAGAAAAGGTAAACTCTCTTACACAAGAGAGACAATGTTATTTGCCCTTGAAATTTTGGGAATAGATAAGAAACAATTTGGCCTTTACAGCCTAAGATCTGGAGACAACTGTAGGAGTAGATGATATATTATTTAAGAAACACGGTCGTTGGAAAACGAACCATGCTAAAGATGGTTATGTAAAAGAAAATATTTTAGATAGGTTGTCTGTTACTAAAAAGTTAGGAATTTAAACCTTTTTGTTTATCTTATATTTCATATGATCATATTGAATATAATTGTATTGCGGCTTTTTTTGTTTTTGTCGAAATTAGCTGCACACACTGGCGAGCTGTTGCTATAAACAAGTGTTTGTTTTTATTTAGTTAATGCTTTATCTTCGTTTCAGTTGGACGAATTAGAACATAAATGTATTTACTAAAGGTATGCAGACACGTGTTTATATTTACTCAAAATACACACAATATCAGTTCAATGTCACAAATGATATAAGAAACACAGATTTAAATATCCCTAATTTCGGTTTGGTTTCTTCTTAGTCCTTAAGCGAATTAATTGATAAACATATTCGACGTCACCTGTGAAGTTACATGATATCATTTCAATGGATCGGGGATTTTTAAATTACATATGATCATAGATAAATGTATTTATTAAAGGTATGCAGACACTTGTCTATGTTTACTCACATGTTTATATTTTTCAAACTAGTTGATTGATTGGTTAAATGAGATTTGACTACAAAAACAGTTAATTGTATGTAATATTATTGGTCAATAATATGTCGCAATGCGGGTACATGTATATATATATATATATATGTTTGTATAATATACTTTATTTCCTGTGACTGTGTGATGAATTCTTCATTATCATATACAATATATTAAACACTGCTGAGTTAGATTGCTGTCAAATTATAATATTAAGTATATATGTATCATCTACACACGCTTAAACACATATCTTATGTCTATCCCTAGATTTTCCTTACGAGACAAGGTAACACTTCGACTATTGAAGCTATATTTTTATATAGCGGATGTGGTCGAGTGGCATAGGACGCTGGACATAAGTCTAAGCAATTGGTGCTACAGTATACCAATGGTGTGAGTTCAAATCCAGTTGAGGGAAGAACAAAAATTTGTCAGCTCAAAGATCTAATTCTAACACTGTTTGGTTTAATTTTCAGACGTATATAAATATTTAGTATTAACCTAGTATCACAAGTAACTTTGAGATCTAGTGGGACAGATATATTGTATGGTTGTCACCTGCTTAGATGTTTGCATAATATAGTATTATTACGTGATGTTTTTCATATTGGCCTAGTTATAGGTCCGAGGCATCAGGCCAATACAGCAGACCGAGGACCTATAACTAGGCCAATATGAAAAACATCACGTAATGATACCTTTATTAATTAACCAGTCCAATATGATGTTAACTATATCGGCCAATATGAAGACATGTGATTTCCATCAAATGACAAGTTGTTTAGTTATTGCATGACTCATTCAAAGCAAATTCAATAAAAAGAATACAAAAAACCATTACTGAATCAAACAAACAGCAGAATATCTGAATTAGAAATGTTAAGAGTCAAATATTGTTAGAAATGACTCAAAGAGTCCACGTTACAGTTACTGACTACAGTTTAAATTGTGCTCTTTCTATCTCCAGAGTATACATTAATGTTAATTACACCACCCGAAACAGTTGCCCCACAAAAGAGGGCCAATGGATTGTTATGTTTGTCCTCCAGAAATACTTTTCAGCTGTATACCACCCAATGTCATATGTACATGGTCTTGTCTTCCTCTTAACCCAAAGTATGTACCATTGTTTAAAAAGACTGCATTAATTAAAGCTTCTGGGTTGTCTGCAAATGAAATATAAAAAATAAATTTACTATCTATATTCATATTTGTTAATTACTTTTTCATTTTACCTGTTGCAACTGATACTATCAATGTAGTATAAACTGTTTCAAGATAACACAAGTAAAATGATATATGATTGATTGATGAATTACAATGTACATTGTATCTGTAAACATATTTTGAAAGATCATAGGATCATGAGTTATTGTACGACAGAAAGTGTGGACGGACAGAGTGATTACTATAGGGCGGGTATCCGTCAAAACTTGGTGGGGCACTAATTATAAAGTTCTGAAACACACTGTGTTGTTCGGCCCTCATGATATTATTTTCAATATTCACAATGCCTAATTAATTATCCTATAAATATCAGGCAAATTTATGATGAATGTTTACTATTTTGAATAAAAAATGTCAGTTCATACCTGATTGGAGATTTCATGTCTCTCAAGTGTCTGTCAAGGCTGTTGTACATGGAACCCAGAGAATCTGGTTCATATTCAGTACCATCCTTTTTGAGTACACACAGGATGAATCTAGCCATACTACTGTCATGGTCTTTGGGGTATCTGTCCCGGTGCTCTTTCCTCACCAATAGAAGTGAAAAAGTCGGTGATCATTTTCATGTCACTTTTTGTCTTTGTCTTAAGTGTTTTTATTTAAATTTTCCTCTAAAAAAAACCCACCATTTTCTTCATCTATTTCCATACGAAACCTTTTGCTTGGTACGACATTTTCTTTCTGATTGTCGGAATCCTCGTTCAGGTTTGTTGACAAATCTCTGGGTAAGTTCAGCAGATCAAGTTCAACGTACTCGTAATGTAGGCTTTCAATTTCAGATATATTCATTAATATATCATCTGCTTCCATTCTTGACAGATCGTTGTATCTAAAATAATCTTCAATAAGTGCATCCTGCACATCTTCAGAGTTTTTCAACTCTCTGTTTGGTGTGCGTCTCTCCATTTTCAACTTTAGCAGACGACTGACATCTCTCGGGACTTTTCCTTGCGAGTGTCGAAACGTCTAGCGGATTCCGATCTAGCTGTTATTGGACGGACCGGAATCGGGCCAATACGGAGAATATCCGTATAGGACTGGTTTTTGTCGTATTTGCCCAATGAAAGTTTTTATATTGTATTGACAGATTTGACAATATTAAGGCTAATAAATCAAGGTTAATTAATAATATACTTTATTTCCTGTGACTGTAGGATGAATTCTTCATCATCCTATTCAATATATTAAAAATTGTTGAGCTAGATTGCTGTCAAATTATAATATTAAGTATATATGTAACATCTACACACGCTTAGACACATGTCTTATGTCTATCCCTATATTTTCCTTACGAGACAAGGTAACACTTTGACTATTGAAGCTATAATTTTATATAGCAGATGTGGTCGAGTGGTCTAGGGCGCTGGACATAAGGCTAAGCGATTGGTGCTACAGTGTATCAATGGTGTGAGTTCAAATCCCGTTGAGGGAAGAACAAAAATTTGTCAGCTCAACGATCTAATTCCAACATTGTTTGGTTTAATTTTCAGACCATTCATATGTTAATAGCACGGGATCTATTAGCGGGAAAATATTTTCTTTTTGAATTAAATATAATATTTGGTCATTCGAAGCTCAAACGTGTTGCAGTTAGGTTCGCTATAGTACATCACCGTCCTCCCCCTCCCATCCCCACTTTAGTTAGGATTGTAAGAAAATGTAATTGTTAAAGCTACGTTAATGAAAGTAATGGATGATAGTACATGAAAGTATAAATGTGACATTGTATTTATATTTGTAGATATGTGACTGTATGATTGATGAACTGCAGCGGCCAATATGTGCTTTGAAAAAGACTATGAATTTTGTTTATTATTAATAAATTAGCTGCACACACTGACGAGCTGTTCCTATGAACAAGTGTTTGTTTTTATTTAGTAAATGCTTCGTTTGAGTTGGACGAATTAGAACATATACTTCCACATGTATGCATGGCTTTTATTATTAAACAATATGCTAAACAAATAACTGATTTAACTACATGTATTTTTTTTCAATACAAATTGTATTTTACCTGATGATGAATTTCTTACTAAAAGATATGGCTGTTTAACTTAAGATCGTGTTGTGCACTACATGACAAATTCCGGTTTGCGATACTTTTCAAAATTAACCAATTACCCAAATGGGTACGCAGGAATAGAAATAGGAGCTAATCTTTCTGATGGAGGGACCCACCCCCCCCACAGACACACAAACTTTCCCCAGGAAGGAACATCCAACCTTGGTGCGGGCCAAATCAAGTTCACAACTCGTCTAAGGACACAACTCATTTAATTAATGTGAAGCTCCATGTACACAGTAGGTCAACCACAATTTTCTGTCTGCCTCTCCTGGTAAGACATTAGTTATGGTGAACAGTTGTAAAGCAATGAACAATTAAAAAAGATATATAAACAATTCAATAAACAGACATAACCAAATACAATGACATACAAGAGTATATTGACAAGCAAACAATGATATCCCAGCTGAGGAGAACTGACAGAGTTATCTATCTTTGAATAATATATATTCTAATTAATATATTAAGTTAAATACAAATATAGTAAAATACATGTAGAAAAGAAAATTATCTAGTAATTCATAAGCTTTGCTTCATTGACTGATTTACTAGATACATATTACTTACACCTAATATAACCACTTTACATATATCTAAATCATGACTAGTTAATAAAAACATAAACATTTCTACATCTGACATAGTTGTAAATGAAGGCACAATATCAGAAATATTTCGAAATAAAGTTACACGCTCATGAATAAGTTTATCACAATTCATGAGGAAATCTCATCCTCCACATCCATATGGCACCATTGACAAATCCTCTGTTCTACTGGTAATTTCAGATAACGACCTTTTTCAATATTTAAATTACAATTACTTACACGATTTTTTATAACATTTGAAAGACTTTTCTTATCAACGTCTGCATAAAGATATTGTTCTCTTTTGAAGTCTGTTTTAATCTTACGATATTTTCTCAACTTATTCCCCCCAATCACTATATTATTATTGAACAGTAATTTGTGCCAAAAATCAAAATATCTGTTTTGAAGTTTATCAGTTATTGCAGACAAAGTTCTAAGGGTGGAAAAAGTTTCTTGTTTATCCCATATGTGTCCAAAACCTATCACTTCTAAAAAAAAATTGAGTTTAATAAATAACTCATCTTTGATTAGCAGGTTATCCTTGTTAGATACGATAACGTAACCCTCAGTCCGCTTTTGCTTCCATCGAGGGTTACGAATCGGTCCCATTCAACGTATGGGAGCAGTGCCCGGAGTGATTCACACCGGGCAGTTTTTTGTCCTAATTCCATTGTAAGTGGTTAGAACAATTAACGGGTGTGAAAGATAAATATATTTAGGTAAACCTTGAGGTGTTAAGTAAACGCTGCATCAATCCATGGTAGACTTATATCCATCTGAAAATTTGAATGCATGAAATCTTCTTTCTGTCCGACATTTTGTTTACAAGTTTCTATTTCACGTGCACTTGCCTCGTTTTGGAGATATCCTTATTTGGATCAATCCTAGTAAAACAAAAACAAAAACATCGTAGTGAGTTTTTCATATTTGTCATTCAGATCCATATATGGATAAGCTCCGCCCATCACGAGGTGCCATGGCGAACAAGAAACAATTTTCGAATACTAAGTCGATCGTGAAGGTAGGAACAGGTATTGTAACACTTATTTCGTATCGCCATTACTTAAAAATTGTAGGGAATAATAAGTTATGACCAGATATGCAAAACGAAAGTTGAAATATTCACTTAACGAAACGTTTAATTTGTTCCCATACGTTGAATGGGACCGATTCGTAACCCTAACTGGAGCACAGCGGAATGAGGGTTACGTTATCGTATCTATATCCTTGTATGAGCGAAATATCAAATTATTATCATTTACATTTAATATATATGTAGCCAATATCCTACACTGGATTTGAGTGCATTCAGAGAAAGTGGATATAATCCCAGCTCTCCCAAAATAGCAATATTGGTTGCGGATTTATGAACATCAAGTACTTATTTTGAATATTTAACCTGTATTCTGTTAGGTACACATTTTTCATAGTTAGATTCAAAATTCGTATCGTAATGTCTCTACCTTTAATTATCCGAGGCAGAGACCATGCTTCACTACAATATAATAGAATAGGCTTCACACAAGCTTCAAACAGTTTCATGTGTATAGGTATATTACTTTTGTTAGAATACAGATTTTTACGTATGCAAAACATTGCCTTACAAGTTTTTTTTAGACAAATAATCTATAGCATCTGAAAATGTACCTGAAGGCTTGAATAGTATTCCTAAGTACTTATACTCACTTGTAAGGCTTATTGGTTCATCAACATATAAGAAGAAAAAACCTTTTAGGATTCTTCCTGATTTATTAAAAACAATTACTTTTGTTTTACCAATATTTACCTTAAGATTCCATTTAGGGAACGACCATTTAACTTGAGGGGGGGGGGGGGGGGGGTTATGTTTTTATTCTAAAAAATTATTCTGATTCCCAATGTTGCTGAAAAAAATATTCTGATTTTGGTGGAGGAAAAAAATAATCTGATTCAGAGTTTTGGTCATATAACCTAATGTTAAATTCTGGAAAACAAATTTACGCTTCGCGCGACAAAAAAAAATATTCTAACTCTTGTGTAGTCCAAAAAAAATGTCTGAACGAAAGAAAAAACCATAACCCCTCCCCCCCCCTTTCAAGATAAATGGTCGATCCCTTATCGCAATAAGTTTTTAATAAATCCAAAGATTTTTGTAAACATTTAGCTGATTCTGACAATAGAATAATGTCATCTGCATAGAGTAAACAAGATATAGGCTTTCTATTCAGTTCAAGAGGTTCACATTCTGGACCAAAATGATCAATCAAGTCATTAATGTACAAATAAAAAAGAGTAGGGCTAAGGATACATATTGTTTAACACCAATATTTGTTTCGAATGTGTTAATCTGGCAAATCAACAGAAAATGATACTTTCTTTTGTACATACTTTCCAGGACACTGAAAAAATTACCTCTAATATTATATTGAAAAATTTTGTGAAGGAGAGCATTTCGATTAACCGTATCAAATGCTTTCTTTAAGTCAATGAAGCAGGCAAAAACATACTTATTTTTCTTAAAGTATTGAACAATAAGTGTTTTTAGTGTATAAATATGATCACTTGTTCTCAAAGCCTTTTTGTTCTGGACAAATAATATTATTATTTTCTAAATACTCATCAAGTTTATTGAACATAATTCTGGTAAATAATTTAATTAAGCAACTAGAAATGGCTATCCCCCTGTAACAAGAGGGGTTATTCATGTCACCACCTTTAAAAAGAGGCTTTATAAAATTTTCTCTCCACAGAGATAGAAAAACACCTGATCTCAATATAGTATTGAAAATGTCAACATATAAATTAGGTAATGCACTAGATGATGCCCTGATCATCTCATTACTAATACAGTCTGATCCAGATGCTTTCTTATTTTTTAAATATTTCAATGCTTTCATCATTTCCTTAGCTGTGATATCACTATTCAATTGATAATTGTTACAATGCAAATATTTACAAAAAATCAGTTAGAAGTATAGTTCTTGTTCATTAAATCTTTAAAGTAAGCAAACCAATCATGTGGGGAAATACTAGTGCTTGGGTCTTCACTTTTTTCTTTGAGGGGATTTAAAAATTTTCAAAATTCGGTGTGATTTATTTCTGAAGCATCTAGCATAGAATTTAACAATTTTGACTTATAATTTCTGTATTTTTTGCGAAGTATCTTGTTATACTGTCTTTTCTCGTATAATACTCTTAGACGCAAGTTTTTATTCCATTGTGACTTAGTAACAATTCGACCCAAACTTTTAAGATGTCTCAACTTGATCTTACATTCATCATCATGCCAAACTTTATTATGCTTTCTCTTTTTCTTCTGATGAACCCTAGGATTTAATCTTACACTGGCACCAAAACGAGGAATTTTTAATAAAACATGAAAAAATTTCCACGACAATTTGACCGACAATTCAAGAAACACTTATAACCTTCACAAGTTAATGTGTCAGCATAACTAGTATGGGTTTCTGACACTTATAACCTTAACACGTTAATGTGTCAGCATAACTAGTATGGGTTTCTGACACTTATAACCTTCACAAGTTAATGTGTCAGCATAATTAGTATGGGTTTCTGACACTTATAACCTTCACAAGTTAATGTGTCAGCATAACTAGTATGGGTTTCTGACAGAAATACAATATCAGATGCCATATGGGTTTTAAAATCATTATCGTCAATCTTGCTAATGTTTGCCCCACTTGATTTTTGAAACACCCCATGAATATTCCATCCAGTGATGGACAATTGTTTCATCACTGATTTACACATTTGAGATAAATATTTTTCACATTCAGTAACATTGCAAAATGTAGTACAAGAAGAAAGAGTGAAATTCACTTAAAGGGAAACACAATCTTTAAGACCTATCAATTACTTTAACCTTCTTATGAATCAGTCTTGTTCAAATCAATGATTAGCTAAATTATACTAACACCCTACATTTGAAGGGGTATACTTATTATTAAACCCGTAAATAAAGTAAAAATAAAAATACATAACAACGAAATATTATAGCCAAGCTAATTAATTATCTCTAATAGAATAAATGTATATATTCTAAACCATATAGCTTTATCAATTCACAGCTAAAGATATTTCACAAATTCAAAGCACGGAAAATAGCATTTGTTATGTCGGACGCAAGTTGGACTGAGTTCAGTTTGTTATTACGGAATGTCTGTGTCTGTCTACCAGTGGTTTGTTGGCCAGTTCTATAGCTTTGTCGTCTAGTGTTCATGTAACCGGCATAATATGGTGTTGATTGATCGGAATAAGTGTGTTGTTTATTTCCTATGAGAATTCGCTTCAGATATGCTGCCAGTACACTGACACCATCTCTGGATAAACGGATTGCGTCGTTATATAGTTGTTTACGTAACCTTCCATTTTTAAACATCTCTAAATTTATCAAATACTCTTTTGTTGAATTCATAAACCTTCTGATCGAGGGACTCATAATGACAAGGTCTAACCAGGGAAAGTAACAAAGAATCACACTTAGACATTAGATTAGATATTGCATTTTCATAATCACTGAATACTTCCTCTACAGAAATAGTCTTCAAATCATTGATTTCCACATGCAAAATGATTGTTGCTGCTTGATCAAGCTTCTCCGTGCAGAATTTCTGGAATTCAGGTAAACTATGGTATACATAGTATATTTGTGTCCACTTCTGTTAGTGTTTCTAAGTAATCGATTAATGTCTATATCCTTGCAGATTGAATCATGAAGCATGACTATATCGTAGCTACCCTGAGACGAGCTATTATTTACCATATTTCTGTTTGTATCGTTGTTCTCATTTAAGTTGGAAGTGTTCAACTGACAAGTACCCATTTTATTGGGTTCATCCCGTCTACCTGTTGTAGACACATTGTGAATAGGACTAGCTACCTGCTTAGGAATATTGGTCCAAGGGCCTCCTTGCACATCATACATCTGCGTTTGTAAACGTTCATGTAAATTATCAACCAATTTATCTTTTTCATGAAGACTTTCTTTGTATATATGTTTCATATTGTCAATATTGTCACTTTTCACTTTGATGACAATAGGTAATCGCTCATTTTCATTTTCAATTTTTAGCTTTTCATTTCTAAATTTGTGCATCTCAATTCTTAAATTGTTGGCGATAGTTTCCTGTTTCTTGTTTCAGGGATACAATCTGACCATTAAGGTTTTGAATTACCAAATCTTTGTCCTTCATTAGTTTTTCAAATGCCTGGATTCGTGTAATTTTAATCTGATTAGAAGGTTTTGAAAGTTCAGACCATACTTCATTCTTGTTTTCATTATGAAGCAGTAAGTTTTTGGAAAGTTTGTCAGTACATTCAATCAAGGACTTTTCTATAACATCTATTCGTCGAGACAATGAACCAAATTTAGAATCAATTCTTTGATCTACAAGTTCAAGTGAAATTGATTCACCACGATCATCCTTACATGGATTCGAATGCATTTGATTGTCATCACTAACCGTTTCCTTTTGACCCTCATTGTCTTGAATTGGAGTAACAGAGTTTAATATCATTTTAGGAATGGTTTCCTCAGTGTTAAATGAATCATCAAGAAGTGATTGAATAATGTCGTCATGTAGTGGAACAGTGTGATTAGATTTTTCAACCTCTATCTGTTTACTGTCTGTTTTAGTCACATATTCATTCACTAAATTGAGACGTTTCGAGAAAAACTTTGTTCCAAAAATTGCATACCCCTTACCCTGTATCATGGCCTTTCCTGTTGTAATGTAAGCAATAACTTAAACATGTCCTCATTGCTAGTATCAGTCTCTTTACACTTGTCATTCACTATAAATTCAGTGTGAACAATGTTAGATTTGTCCTTATGATCTCTCCATACTACTTTGCTGTCTGATGCACTTCCCAAATCAATGTAAAGTACCTCAGCAAGGGCCTTAATCCATGCATGTATTCTACTTTCAGAGGTCAAAAAACAAGTACAATTACTATTAGCTTTGTAGATTATATTGTCAATTGCTTCGAATGGGATGAGTCGCCCTGAATTACTCGTTTGTCTGGTTTTAAAAGTACTTGAAACTGGATATAAAGTTTTAAAACTGTCCAGGGATGTATCAACTCTTTGATTATCAGTTCGAATGCAAAGGTTTGTGTCTTTTAAAGGCTTTATACTAGCCGCCATGGTTTTGTTATTCGTTCTGATTTACTTTTGTAATGTTTATATATCATTTACTACATATTTCATCATGTACAACATCAGCAAAGATAATTTTCTATCTGTGAAATTTACGCGGCATGGTTGCTGCCATTACCGGAAGTAGAACAATCATCTTTTTCTTGTGACAATTTTCAACACTATCATCATTCCAAATGTTACCTTTTTGTATTACATTATATTTCTTGTGAACTTGTACTTGTCATCAAAATTTAAAATTGAAGCACATACATGACTTCATATTGAGTGTCGGACATGTACCTGGCAAACTAAGTTTAATCTAATTCAGTTCACCAAAGGTGAAATAACTCTATTTAAATGATAAGTAATGCATACTTTTTATTATTTAATTTTGTTTAACGATATTAAAATTAAAAAAAAACATCACACTGTCGGAATAATTCCATAATCCAATCATGAAATCGTAGAAACAGACGAAATCGATACCACTAACACAGATATACATAACAGCTTACTTTCCTGGTTTAGTACAATAAAAAGTGGCATGATTAAATATTCATCTTATTAGCAAAAACTTCTAATTTTCATGGTATTAAATGAACAGGTAAATTGCAGAAATTAATGTATTTTTTTGGCGGAAAAGTACAATGGTAAATTCTACAAAAATGTGCGGAAAATGATTCTTTATTTAAATATACCTATGAATGTGCATCACCATGACAGTCGTGATGAGTTTGACTCCAATCCGTGCTTATGTACACTGAGTATACATTTATTTGACAAAGTAGTTCGTGAATTGCAATATGTCGATGTTTATCACCTAGTACTCCGGTTTCCTCCACCAATAGAACTGATCGTCGCGATATAACTGGAATATTGTTAATAAAACGTAGATATCAAATTTGGTACGCACGCCGCGTTTCTGGGATAATCTTCATCAGGTACGCTCAATATCGAAAGATTGGAAAGTCTAATAATTTAAAGTGACAATAAAACCAAAGGGTCTAAATAGGATTGCCAAAATCGGTTAAGGTCACCAATGCCTGAGGGAGGAGAACCTTAGTTTAATTAATAGTTAAAACATCCATAATACTGAGATCATTAAAATGCTCAAGTCTGTGATTGACAACATATTTGTTAGGTTTGGTGAATAAGGGTAATAACAAAATTACCGAACTCCGAACAATCTTACAAAGGGAAAGTCAAAACTCATAATTATATAAACAGACAAGATCAGTCAACAACCGGAAAACTGTGAAAACCGTAATGACCCTGACTTGATACAGGCATTTCTAAAGAAATGGTGGGTTGAAACAGATTTTAAGGCGCCAAACCTCCCGCCCTCATTACTGTTCAAAGGTTCCAGCTGTCACTATAACAGTATTTAAATACAGGAACAAAATAAGTAAAATAAGTGAACGTGTTTTTCAACAGACAGTCGGCATTCTCATGGGTACCAACTGTGCTCTTTAAGTTTAGTGAATATGTTAGGTCTGCTTCATACATTGACTATTTTGTCGTTTTGTCTTTTTTTCTTTTCCCAAATGATTCATATGTCCTTCGATCTACAGCTACTGATATCGTGGTATCGTCAATTTTTTCTTATGGTGAATCAAATACGGATGATGTCGTCATATATACGAAAATGTTAAATTTCCTACAATGGTATTTTCTTAATTAAGGTCTTCTTATTTTACAATTGAGACTAATTTGTCGTAAGCACTTCCCGGTCCTTTCCTCATTCACGACTTATTACCGAGTTTGTAACTAGATTAACACGACGGGTGCCACTAGTAGAGCAGGAACTGCTTACCCTTCCGGAGAACCTGAGTTCAACCCCGGTTTTAGTGGGGTTCATGTTACACGATCTTTAGTTTTATATGTATGTTTTGTCGATCGTTGTTTGTCCTTTTGTACTTTTCCTTTTGGCCATTGTGTTGTCTATTCTTCTTCGATATACGGTTTCTGATTGTCCCTTTGGTATCTTCAAACTCTTCTTAAATAAAATCATTATTCGGAAACTCATATCATTTGAAAACATGCATTTTATCTTTTTAACGAAAACGATGTTTATTAAGCTTGAAGTTAACCAAAAGGTTACATTAATGAAAAACATGTTAAACAATCTAGAGCTTACCCATAAGTCATGAATACATAATGGTTATAAAATCAACTTTTATAACACCACAGGTTAATCATAGGAGTATGCATCCTAACATTTTGACGGACAAAATGCATAACAAGCTAGTTGTTAACCATTGGATAGCTTAACCATAATTTCAATGAAAAAAATGTTTAACAATAAAATCATCTTATACGGATATTAAAACAGCATTGCTGTAATATATTATGTGTGTGTCCAGTATAAATTCCATGGCAAGCTGAATCTTTTGCGTTGATCATATCAGATGTGCGCTGCATTGTGCTTTTACCTGATTTAATTAACTATCTTTCATTTTATTACATAACGATTTGATTTTGAATTAAGCATATTTCATTTGAATAAAGCCATAGCCAAAAGACACTATGCCAAAAATAATATGTTTATTTTTTTTTTAGTACGGTGCCGTCCAACGGTACCCAACATTTATTGGGTGAAATACTTTGACGACAATTTTATGTATGGTTGCATTTGCATTCAACGGACACAAACACTCTTTTGCAATATTATGAAATAACAATTTGATATGTTGTATGTGATAACATCTGAAGGTACTCCGTTGTACGGACACTGAGTTATCTTCATGGTTCCACATTTGTTTTTGTTTTTGTTTTAGCGTATTTTAATCTGTTAGCTAGTTAAGCCTTAAAACGCGCTGTTTCTATTTTAGTACATGCGGGTATATAACACCTGCTGGACCAGCCCATGGTGATCACACGAATATACCACATTATCACAATATATGACTCTTGACAGTAAACTATTGGTTCATTTTTGTAAAATAAGTCTTGCTTACCTCTGTATTTCAAGAGTCTATTCATCATCGTTAATATTTCACTTACATCATTAAAATTGTACCAATTAACTGAGAGCCTGCCAACCATAAATACCAGTCCTTTATATATCGGTCGTGTCTCGTAATATATATTGTTGAAAACTGTGGATCCGGCTACTGCGCAAAACGCTGTTATGATAGAAATATTTGAAAATAAAACTCCTAAAAATAGAAGCAGAATATAATCTGAAGGTATACTTTGCATACTGAATATTTAATCAGTGTTTAATATATGTAGATGACAACATGCTTTACTGTTGTATTCCTTTACTATAGATAATGGGATTCCGGTTTCATTTAAAAAAATGTGGTGCATTGTAGGTAAATCCTCTATGTGAATTTAATTTTGTTTTTAGAATGTAACCTGTATATCATGATCTTTATTTCATGATTATTATAAATTGACATGCATAATAATGATACAAGTTGCTTCATTTTAGCATAAAACAACGCGATTCACTACTCTTGCTAACCTAAAATTCCACAACACAAACACATCTAGATGTCAATATAAACACTGGTTAATCTAGGTTAATCCGTTTTTAGTTTAAACATATATTATTTGCCAATTAAACAGACAAAATGGATTAGACACAAGTTAAACAAACTTATGAAGACTTCTCCAAATTACAATATGTTACAATAAATGAGTACATAAAAGGCATGCATTATTATATGCAGCGCTAATAACGAATCAATGATAAATATTCACAAACAGAAAGAAAAATAAAATTAAGAAAAATAAAATTAAGATGGATTCATATGATGTGCATGTTCACCCAATTCAATTCCAGTTATACAATAAAGAATCTTTTTGAACATTTAATATAATCAAAAACATATCTAAATATAATACAATTTTGTTCATAAGTTAAATTATCATTGCCACATGTCAGAAATTCAATATCTAGAGTGCAGCAGGTTGTAACCCTGTTGATATTACCTATCAATATAGTTCTGGCTTGTATGTATATAGGACAATCCAAAATGAAATGTTTTAAATTTTCAAGGGCTGCTCCACACCGACAAGATGGGTCAGATACGATTCCAACTCGAAATAAATCAAAATTCAAAAACGAAGCTGAATTTCTTAGCTGAGTTAAAATAATATTTAATTTTCGAGGACCACAGAAAAAATGTTTACGGACAGAATGATTTTCAGTTTCGTCGATTTTCTTTAATTAAGATTTGAATTTTGATAAAGTATAAACGTTTCGAATATTGTTATTCAAACTATTCCACATTTTTATTGTGGAGGGGATAAAGGAATCACTAGTCGAAGACAGTCTACAGAAAGGTAAAATAATACCATTCCCATTTCTCAACGGATACACTGACGTATGTTGTATGGTGGGGAGAATCAATGTACAAAGATAATTAGGGGTATTTTTATTAACTATATTATAACAAAGTTGAAGTTTCCTTCTCTTCCGTCTCGCAGATAATAATTCCCAACCTGTCTCTCTATATACAATTTCAGTTTTGGTAAAAATAGGTAAGCCTGTAACAATTCTGGCAGCTTCCAGTTGAAGTTGTTCCAGTTTCCGTGAATTTCCAATCCCACAGTTATCCCATAGTTCACATGCATATTCAAAAAGTGGTCTAATGTACACAAGATATAGTTTATCTAAATTAGTGCCACTAAGACGGTATTTCAATTTACGTAGAATGTTCAAATGTTTAGATACGCTACTTTTAATATTATCAACATGGTTATTCCACTTAGCATCATTGCTAAATGTAACACCCAAGTGTTTATGAGAAGTGGTAATGGGCACTGATTTTCCATTAAAAGAGAAATCAAGATTTTCTGGAACGCTACGATTAGAGAAAATCATGATTTCTGTTTTGTCAGGATTAAATGACATATAAAGCCATTTTTTGGACAATATATCCATTTCATTCAAATCATGAGCAATAACATTTTTCAACTGCATTGTGTCCTGATTTGAATAACCAAACGAACTGTCATCTGCAAATAATCTGCTCAGTGATATAAATTTGTCAGCAATATCATTTATATAGATATTAAATAAGAGAGTTCCAAGGACAGAGACTTGTGGAACACCTGCAGATATTTCACAATATGCTGAAGAATTATTTTTAATAAAAACTTTCTGTCGTCTGGCTTTTAAATAACTTTTTAACCAATTAATTAAATTTCCAGTTATCCCATATGCTTTCATTTTATGTAAAAGGCCTCGGTGCCAAACTTTATCAAATGCCTTAGAAAGGTCACAAAATACAAAACAATTTGCTTCCTTCTTCTCCAATGAATTTAAAATGCTATTATAAATTTCTAATAACTGATGTACTGTTGAATGCTTAGGAAGAAAACCGGATTGATATTCATGTATAAGTTTATTTTGGTGGAGATAGTTATAAACATGCTTGTATATAACTCTCTCCATTATTTTCCCAACACAACTTATAAGCGATGTAGGTCTGTAATTAGACGGCAATGAAGAATCCCCCTTTTTAAATACTGCAATAACATGCGCTAGTTTCCAGTTCGTCGGATATTTACTTTGGTGGAGTGATTTATTAAATATTATTTGCAAAGGCAATGCTATATTATTTGGACATATTTTTAACATTTTATGGCTGATGACATCCGGCCCCGATGCCTTATTTGGATGAAGAATTTGTATTATGTCAGAAATTTCTTGGATACTTACATTAATATCAGTTATATTATTATTTGTTTTCAGTTCGATATCGGGGAGGGGCGCATTTGCTTCATCCAATTTGGATATAAAACTAAAGTAATTGTTTAATAAATCACATTTTTTTCTCGTCATCATAGGCGAACTCTTCTAAATTTTTATTATTAATTATGTTTTGAAGAGGGGGGAAATTACCAGATCCTTTTATTTAGACTTTAAAAGCATTTTCATAATTTTCCAATAAATTTTATTATTTGATGCATTTTCAAGAATAATGTTATCAAAGTAGATTTCAAAATTTTCTTTTGCAATCTTTCTTAAATTATTTATCCTGTTTCTCTGTTTTTTATTTTTACAAATATCCGAGTTTCTATGATATTTTAATATTACTTTAAGAAGTCGGTCCCTGATACGTATTTCTTTTCGGATTTCACTGGTGAACCACGGTTTGTCATTATATCTAACAATAACTGTCTTGGTTGGAATACACTCCCTTGCCAATTCGAGAAATGTTTTGGTAAATTGATTACACATGTCATCTACATCTTCAAATTGGCAGAGGAGGGTTATCCAGTCAACTATTTCTAGTTTTTCAATAAATTTTTGTTTATCAACTTTATCATATAACCAGACTTCCCGTTTGAATGAAACAGAAACACTCTTTTGACATTGTAAAAAAGCCACAGAGGCATCGTGATCACTAATTTCTGATGGTATTTTTAAAACATCAGAATATATATAATTCATAGTATCACTAATAATAATAGGATCAAGTAAAGTATTACTATGCGCTGTAATTCTTGTGGGTTTACTGAAAATATTTGCTAAGTTAAACAACATCATAGTTTCTATTAATTTATTATTATTAGCAATAAATAAGTCGGAATTCAAATCACCCAAAATCACAATATTATCGTTTACCTGGTAACCCACCCCTATTGCATGATTTAATCGTGTACAGTAATCATTGTCCGTCCATTCAGGTCGATAAGTGTTACACAAAAGGAAGGTTTGACCTCTAGCTCGCACTTTTACCCAGATAGTTTCGTCAGTGTCGTTTTCTAAGTCAGTTACACGTTCAAAAAATATATCATCTTTAAAATAAATGAGAAGTCCACCGCCTGAGGTATTACGATCCTTTCTGATGAAGGTTTTTGAAAAGAAATCAAGTGATAAATCATCGTTATTTATATTCACATCTAAATGGTATTCTGTGACGCAAAGTATATCATATTCATCTGCGAAATTTTAGAGAAAGTGTAATTTGTTTCTAATACATCTAATGTTTATATTGCATATGGAAATATATTTCCCTACATTATTATTGGTAATGTTCACCGGTGGATTCAAATTATACGTACCAGGATCTGGATGTGTTTCTACATCACCTATAATTAGGATAAATTGTAATACATATAACAGGAAAACTATATTAATTTCCGGAATCGTACTATGCAGAAGAAACAGGGATAAGACAAGAGCTGAACACTGTAAGTTAATTAATATAATTTGTTGATATGATTCTGCCCGAAAATTTACCAGTCCATTCAGACACCTTTTCTTAGTATTAAACAGTCCAATGGCCGCCCTGTAATCCTCTATACTATTACCCATTTGGATTTAGCATTTCAGGGATAAAATCAGTACGACCATTGCTACATTTCAATATTGTTTGAACACCCACATCTATGAATCCATTTAAAAAAATAGAACATATATACATATTATAACACAAAAAACAAATTAAATATATGTAAATGTACTCACAATGGTATGAATGAGACCAAATTTGCATGTGGAGAAATTTGTTTCACAGATGTCAAATGGGATCTTTATTTACGACACATGATTAATAGACAGAAAATAATTTTTAGTATACGTTACTTGTTAAAAATTTTTTTTATTTGAAATCAATTTTATAATTTTTTAATTCGTTGTACATAATATGTTTTTTGTAAATAAAACATTGCAGCAATTAGAACCGAGATGTACCAAAGTATATTTATTTTTTCTATAATTATATGGTATCCCGAGTAGACTAAAATATATATTATAATATTTAGAAAAATATTGAGATAAATATCCCACACAAAGGAAAAGAAAAACAAACACAACAATAATTTCATATAATAAGTCACTCAACAAACAAAAATATCTTTTATCAAATGTACAATACAGGTTAAGGATTATGTGCTCCATTCATTTTACAAGGTTAAGAAAAATCAAAAAAATCTTATAAATTCACTGGCTTTGCTGCAGCTGAGATCAGATTTAAATTTGCATGGTACCATTATAAGCTTATGTAAGTGATTCAAGACTTTATTCTTTACATGAGAATCTTCTTAAAAAGTTATTGAAAAAAAAAACCAAAACCCCAGAAAAATCCAACATTCTTTTTTCTACAGCAAGTCGAACAAACCCTCACACTTTGTACAATCATTAGACATGCGTACTTCAATACTTTCATTACAAAAGGTTATTTATATTTTGAAGCAGTTTAATCATAAGGCATGGAAATTGTTCACAAAAATACTGTAACTGAGAAAGGGTATTCAAAATAAATGTAAAAGAGGCAGCAACAATAATTGATATTAATCGACCAACACATTACTATATCAATAATACAATGGGTATTATTTAAATATCTAAGCACTTTAATCCTAATAAATGTTTTGGATTCCGTAATGGAACCTTGAAAAGTACAATTTTGAGAAGCTCCCTGTTATTTTACAAACCAATGATAAATTTTCTGGGAAGATTTGATTGGACATAGCATAATATTGTAAAGGGGCATATGAAGGTATGGCAACATGTTGACCATTTTAACAAAATGCAAATATGTAACATTAAAATAATTGCCATATATAATAAGTTATATGTAACTATATCATTAATGATGAACACATCATGTATTAATATATAAGAAAAACCTGACAATTTTCTTTACACTAACACAATATAAACCTTGCAAAAAAAAATCAACATCTATGAAAAATGTATAATTGAGTATATCAGCAGTTTATTTTTGTTTTAATTCAATAGTTAATGATACATTTCAGTGTCACTTGTTTGTGAAGCTGTTTGTTCATGTACTGAACATTCAATGTTTTCTATGTCATCAAAGTTTGTAACTAATTGTTTTCTGCTAGTTTCAAGTTTGTTCACATATATTCGGCCTTCAGAGGTCCAGTAAGTGTATATTTGACGATGGAATTTGAGTTGGGAAAGTCGTTTCACTATTTCAATCCTGTATTTTGTCAGATTCTCAGTAAAAAAGACACCATTTTGGTCACCTTTGAGGGATTTCTTGTTGGTGTACACACTGTTTCTGGTCCTATAAGACAGAAATCTCACAATGACTTGTGATTTTCCCTTGTTTACTTTGCCTATCACATGGGATCTGCCTATGTCAGTTTTGCTGATGTCTAGACCAAGCTTAGTATTGCATACTTGCAATACCAGGTCATCAGTGTCTACAGGATGAATAATTTTCCCCCTTTGATCTACTTGGACTTTAATATTGTGGAATCTAAGGCTTGTTCTGCTTGAATATTGTTCTTGGTTTTCCACTCTTATTTCTAGTTCTGAAATCTTATTAAATAGAGCATTTATTTCAGCATCTTGCTCCTTCTTTAGTGATTTTATCTGATTGTTCGGTTAATTGTTTGGAATGCCCATCTATTACTTCTTGCTGTTCGTTGATGGTTATTTGTTGACGTTTAACAGTTTCAATACTGTCAACACATGATTGAATACTTGACTCTATCACAGATACAATAGTTTCAGTACTTTTTTGTGTCAATACTGGCATAATCTTATCTAATACATCGGTACTAGTAAGGGCATCTATAACTTTGTCAGCTACATGTTTCCTTTGTACTGGAGGCTTAATTGTTTTTTGATCACCCTCTCGCAAATCACGGTTAATCCGTTAATCAGATCCAAACCTCCTCCCTTTTGATAAATGAATTTCTAGAGCCAACTCCAGATAAAAACAAGCAATGAAAGAACTTATAGTTGTTAATTTGGTGACATTCTTAAAAGAAAATGTTAAAGAAACCCAATCAATAACAACAAGTAATAATTTCTCTTATCCACACGAAACGTAAAGAAGTTAACGACGACACGTGTCTGGGTCATCCAAAAGATAATTACAGAGTGGCAAGTAGTTGTAACAAAATTGTTCGTTGATGATAACTAACAAACGTTCTAAGTTGTAAAACGTAGGTTAGGCAGCATATGTAAAGTGCTATGATAGTTCAACATACCTTGTTGATCAGGCTGTACAATCCTTGACATCATGTCCTTTAACAAGGGTATAGGTAATATCCGGAAGAGTCCAACTGCAGTTACTACAATAACAAGTATCACACATTATTCGTCGTTTTTAAAGGAAACTTAAATCAAAGCAACAGTATTTATATGGTGTTCGCGGAATCTTTGGCTAACTGTAAACTATAAGGTTAGTGAATTTTGTTATGACAGGCATTTCCATTACTAATTTTCGCTTCATAAAGTAAGTTAGATCAAACAAGGCATGAAACACGGTCATTAAAAATGATCGCATACCAGAAAGGCCACTTCTTACTTAAGCTCTGTAACACTGGAAACAAGTTTCATAATATATGATAACTATTTTAACACGTCCATTCCATACCCTTTCCCGTTTAAAGCAATATTCTATCCTAAAGAAAATGTATCATTCTTTCTTGATTATCTGAATGATTGAATACGTCCCTGACTATTTCTATCAAGGGATTCTAGTATGAGGTGATTGCCATCTTTGATTCTTATAGGACCCTGTATTGCCTACCTCGCTTTAATAATTTTACCTTTACATTTTAATATCAATTTCCTCTTAATGCTTAAGCACTTCTAAGGATTCTTTGTATATTGTATATGACAAAGTTGTCTAACGTCGTCTGCTTATATTTTTTGTGTTCCTTTTACCTGCAAATGTACCTCTTGACGTTATAACAATGCATTCAAAGGATATCAGATTGATTCTTCTCAAGTTACACTTCCGGTAAAGCAATGGCCGACAATTCCGTATTAACTCCGCGTAGACAACCGAATAAAATCGACATATGCAAAATGACTCATATGAAGGATACGTCATTATTAACGTTGCATACAAATCAATGTTTCAGCTGTAATTTAGTTTGAAATAACTCGGTAGTTTCATTTACCGATCGTGTAAGCTGACGTTTGAGAGCGTGACAGAGCCTTTGCATATTTCCAGAATGTGCTTAAACTGTGATAGTCACCAATTCCTCCAATATCAACAAAATTAACAATCACCTCTCTCATGACCTCACTGGACACAAAGAGAACCAGACATATTACATTGGAAATTCAGGTACATGTATGTATGAAATACATGTCTCCTGTCCTAGAGCAAGTACCAATTATCGTGATATTCACGAATAAGACTACTACATTTTGCGATTTGACAACCAGGGATTCAAGAAGCAAAGAATTATTGGCGTAGTCAGCTGTTTGCAGTCATATTTCCTGTGTAACTATAATACCATATCCTACTTTTTTGTCCATATTAGTATACCGATTTTGTAAATGAGGACTTGGTGAAGGGTTTCACGATTGTGTCAAGGTGTATAAAACATTTCGTAACTTTAAAACAAATTTCCTATTCGTTGTTTTTTGCGTATAATTGAAAATTGTTGATTTGTCAAAATAAGTGGGATAACTCAATTGTTTTATTGAAGTATTTTTTACTAATCTCCGGCATTAACGTTTTTGTCTTGCTTCTATGAATTAGTTGTAGTTCCATTATTCTGGGTACTGGTGAATGTTCCCAGGTAGAAACCCAACATAGTGGATAACGTGAGTAACATGCTTGGGGTGTCATGTTCCCTGTACGTCTTTAGTAGAAGTCGAGATAGAGCAGACGCATTGTAGCCGCTGAACAAAACTAACTTTTCAGTCTCTCCCAAACACTCAATATTTTTTTCAGTGCAATGAAAAGTGTTGACCCGGTTGATCCATCCTTTACCTCATTCCTATCTAGTTTTATACATTATTGACATTTTTTCTAGCCCTGAATATAGCGACATACTGATTTCTGTACGTTAAGCAATACTCAATTAATCATTCAGTTAATCCCATTATTATTTACGACGTAATCGCAATTCACGATATGATCTACAAAGAGACAAGAAAAAGTAGACATCACTGACATTTTATACTATATTACTTAATATAAATTCACATTTAACAAAATGGCGTATTCCAAATAAATTCTTGTTCGATTATGATATAATCATCCACACAATTGCATATAAAATAATAATAATAGCAACAACAATCAATTCCCAATAATTTGTCTTGTCAGGAGTTGGTGTGTCGTCAGGATGATGATCGAGAACCTGAAATAATAATGAAAAATAAAACACATTAGTTAGACAAGCTTGAACATACAAAAACGGAATAAGAAGTCGTAAATTGAAGAACAGAGAATACTTTGGTCAATCAACGTCAAAATGACAAAAAAGACAAACAATGATCAACAAAACACTACATAGAAAACTAAAGATTGAACAACAGGGCTCCACTAAAAAAAAGGGGGGAGATCAGATGGACACATATATATACTAAGGCGGAAGATCAGACGGACAAATATATATACTAAGGGGGGGGGGGGGGATCAGACGGACAAATATATATACTAAGGAGGGAGATCAGACGGGCAAATATATATACTAAGGGGGGAGATCAGACGGACAAATATATATACTAAGGGGGGGATCAGACGGACAAATATATATACTAAGGGAGAAGATCAGACTGACACATATATATACTTTAAGATTGAACAGCAGGGCTCCACTAAAACAAAGGGGGGAGATCAGACGAACAAATATATATACTAAGGGGGAAGATCAGACGGAAACATATATATACTAAGGGGGGAGATCAGACGGACAAATATATATACTAAGGGGGAAGATCAGACGGACACATATATATATACTAAGGGGGAAGATCAGACGGACAAATATATATACTAAGGGGGGAGATCAGACGGACAAATATATATATACTAAGGGGGAAGATCAGACGGACACATATATATACTATAAGATTGAATAGCAGGGCTCCACTAAAGCAAAGGGGGGAGATCAGACGGACAAATATATATACTAAGGGGGAAGATCAGACGGACACATATATATACTAAGGGGGGAGATCAGACGGACAAATATATATACTAAGGGGGAAGATCAGACGGACACATATATATAAACTAAGGGGGAAGATCAGACGGACAAATATATATACTAAGGGGGGAGATCAGACGGACAAATATATATACTAAGGGGGAAGATCAGACGGACACATATATATACTATAAGATTGAACAGCAGGGCACCACTAAGACAAAGGGGGGAGATCAGACGGACAAATATATATACTAAGGGGGGAGATCAGACGGACACATATATATACTAAGGGGGGAGATCAGACGGACAAATATATATACTAAGGAGGGAGATCAGACGAACACATATATATACTAAGGGGGAAGATCAGACGGACACATATATATACTATAAGATTGAACAGCAGGGCTCCACTAAAACAAAGGGGGGGGGGCGATCAGACGGACACATATATATACTAAGGGGGGAGATCAGACGGACAAATATATATACTATAAGATTGAACAGCAGGGCTACACTAAAACAAAGGGGGGAGATCAGACGGACATATATATATACTAAGGGGGAAGATCAGACGGACAAATATATATACTAAGGGTGGAGATCAGACGGACACATATATATACTAAGGGGGGAGATCAGACGGACAAATATATATACTAAGGGGGAGATCAGACGAACACATATATATACTAAGGGGGAAGATCAGACGGACACATATATATACTAAGGGGGAAGATCAGACGGACACATATATATACTAAGGGGGTAGATCAGACGGACACATATATATACTAAGGGGGAAGATCAGACGAACACATATATATATACTAAGGGGGGAGATCAGACGGACAAATATATATACTAAGGGGGGAGATCAGACGGACACATATATATACTAAGGGGGGAGATCAGACGGACACATATATATACTAAGGGGGAGATCAGACGGACAAATATATATACTAAGGAGGGAGATCAGACGACACATATATATACTATAAGATTGAACAACAGGACTCCACTAAAACAAAGGGGGGAGATCAGACGACACATATGTATACTAAGGGGGAAGATCAGACGGACAAATATATATACTAAGGGGGAAGATCAGACGGACAAATATATATACTAAGGAGGGAGATCAGACGGACACATATATATACTAAGGAGGGAGATCAGACGGACAAATATATATACTATAAGATTGAACAACATGACTCCACTAAAACAAAGGGGGGAGATCAGACGGACATATATATATACTAAGGGGGAAGATCAGACGGACAAATATATATACTAAGGAGGGGGATCAGACGGACACATATATATACTATAAGATTGAACAACATGTCTCCACTAAAACAAAGGGGGGGAGATCAGATGTATACACACTTATATATATAAATAGATTTTATAGCTGATGTGTTGTATATTAATGGTTACAATCCTGTATTTCTGTGGAATCCATAATTAATGTTATGTAAATTATAATATGCATAGAAGGATGGCAGCATGCAACATGCATCCACTATACAATATGTATTGAAGTATGCTAACATAATACTTTGATTCAATAAGCAATACGTGTAAAAGTGTGAAAACGTGATACACTGATTTAACATACATAATATATAGAAGCAATATAACACAAGGAATTGATTCAATATACTGCATATCAATTATATTGACGAGATTGGAATGAAGGGTACAAAACAACAAAAGTTAAAACACAATACTAAGTCGCATATAAACTAGGATAAACACTTGGAGTTCCAGGTGGATTGGCATATCCTTAATCATTAACATTATCCGTCGTTCCTATTTGATAAATGTAGTGACTCAAACACTGATTCGTTTTTTCACATTAGCTGATAGTTAATTATAGATGTAAAACTGGTGCAATAATAGCTTAGAGATACCAAAGTGATAATCACAGGCCGAAAATAGAAGACAGACAGACAATATAATGACCAAATGAAAAAGGGTAAACTAAACAACGTTGCGCAAATAAAGCACAAAGAAACTAATTGACCAAATGAACCCATCTGAAAACTGGTGGTGAACGCAGGTGATCCGAAAGGGTAAGCAGCTCCTGCTCTTGTAATGTAACCCGTCAAAATCCAATGAACCATATTGAGAATATTGAAATCATCTCTTTTCTCACGAAGTTTCTTCCTCAATCATCCCTCCTTGTCAATATGTAAATATAGGCGAAGGCAAGAAGCAGACCAGTCTGCATCTGTGGTATTCTTTAATTAAAGTTCAATGAGATTGATGAGTACAACAAAAACACCCAACTTTAAATTATTCAGCGAAATATATTATCTATATAGTAGGACGTGAAATTAATGTTCCGGGTTATCTTCTTTTCGTTTTTCAAGAGAGACTCCTGCATAAACTGTGTTTCATACAAATAATAGAACAAATCGGAGGGAGGACGAAAACAGTTAATACACACAGGACGGTCTGTTGTTTGTCTGTTTATATATTTATGAGTTTTGACTTTCCCTTTGTAAGATTGTTCGGAGTTCGGTTATTTTGTTATTACCCTTATTCCTGTCTGGATCAGAGTTTTTTTTCACAATATAAGATTTGCGTCTTCCTAAGACCATTTATTTGTACCTACGTGAAAACTAAGTATTTTTATTTGTTTTTGTACCGTTTAGTGTGTTATAGTTGTTTCTATGTAAGTGTCTACTCAAAGACTTTTAGAATTTTTCAAGAAGCTACTATATGACTACAACTATGAATTATGTAATTAAGTTGAAAAGAATGCATAACACATTTATTGAAGACTAACCTGGGTCATCAGCTCAAGAACTGGGATATCTAACTCTGGTAAGGTTGTAGAAATATATGAAACAGTTGGATCGACAGCTGCGCAATAATTTGCTATGCATTTAAAGCGGGTATCTATTAAACCAAGATAATTTCTAAATTGTGTTTGACGATGAACATACTGATGGTCATTTAATTGTTGTTTGTCGGCATAGGTCAGGACTCCATAAATTGGTATTTCTGAAAGTAATATGAGTGTTGATCGAATAAATAATTCAAGGTCTATAAAATTAATTTAAAGTTATTAAAAGCGATTTGAATTTTATTAAGAAAGATTTTCATTAATTAAAAGAACAAAACGGTAACAATTTGATTCGTCATCAGATGGCTGCTTAGTAAATGTAGTTGATGGATCATCGAAGATGAAACAGATGAAATACATGTAGTTGCTTAAAAGTAAAAAAATGGTTAAATATGTACACAGATATGTTCAGAAACATTGCTAGTTATGTAATACTGAAGGTTGATCGCTCCCAAATCAGCGAAATTACAAAAACAGTCAAACTTCCCAAAATCGCATTGCATTCCTTGTTCGTTTCACTCTCTACGTTTGTGAAGCTTCATTGGTTTTATTCCACTTCGAACTATATTCAGGATACATTGATATCATTTCCGATTCCTGTAATTTAATCTTTAGTAGTATAATAATATTGATGATCGACATCTTTATAGCTGACTTCTAAAATGGTTTGTGCCTACATTTGGAAATATTGCAGAAAACTTAAGCAAAACTTAAAGTGCCGCTGGCCAGTCAATTGATATTATCATACTTTAGAGTTAACATTACCTCTGCTTCCTCTCCTTGCAGTTTCTCTGATTGCTGTCAGTAAACTTACTGGTAGAGGCCGGATGCGATTAGCTGTGCACACAACAATGATACGATCAACCCTTGCTTTCTCCGATCTCTTGTTATACAATTGTCTTAACCTATGAATATCCCGTTCGTTGTTGAAATAATATTGACGTACACTTTTTAAGGTTTCCCTTTCTTTGAGCTTTCCATAAAAAAAAATCCTAAGCATCTCTACTTGTAGTTCACCTTCCTCGTCTTCCATCCCAGTTATATCATAAAACGTTGGCATTAAGAAATGGTTGATGCTATCTTGTATGTAATCTTGCTTAGGATAACTGAGAAAAAACAGAATATTGAAAGTAGGTTCTGCAATCATTATGGAATCAAAAAGAAAATACAAGTATTTATCACCATATTTCTGTAGCAAAACAGAATACAGAAATACTAAATTGGCAGAAATGCCTTAAAAGCATACACTATTATGTAATGAATAAGGGTAATAACAAAATTACCGAATTTCCGAAAAATCTTACAAAGGGAAAGTCAAAACTCATAATTATATAAACAGACAAAATCAGTCAACAACCGGAAAACTGTGAAAACCGTAATGACCCTGACTTGGTACAGGCATTTCTAAAGAAATGGTGGGTTGAAGCAATATATTATTTTTAATCTTAGATAAAAATAAGCATAGTGGACAGTTCTAATAAAATTGCAGTTCGACAACTCTGTTGAAAATAATATCTTATTTGCTTTATATACGGATATTGATATCTTCAAATTCTTCTTGCATTTTGTTGCGAGATGTCAGTAACTAATTAATATGTACTAATGTATCATGTTATGAATCCTACCCGTGCTGATGGATAGATGGATAAGTAAAGCAAAATCAGATATGTGTTTTGTAAAATATGAGTTAAAGCACATAAATCATACTGCTAAATACTATATCTCCAAAGGATGTATTATAAGAAATATTGTAGCAAAAATTAAATTTTACATATAGTTCCAAGCTTATATTGAATTCAAATTTACATATTAGGAATATTAAGAAAATATAATAATTATTTTTTAATTACATTCTAAAACATGATGTCTGCTGAATATCATGTTCACCGTAGTCTCCCTCTTTAGCAACTTCTCTCCAACAGGCACTGTCAATATTATTAAAACTTGCAAAAATAGTGTTCAGAAATGAGGACTTGCCACATCCAGGAGGTCCAATTACAGCTATATTTAACGGTCTCCGTCCATCCAGCTCTTTACCGACAATATCCGTGCACTGCTTTATCAATTTGTTTTTCAGTTCTTTACTCATCTGGAAGTGAACATATTATATTATTTCTGATTATTACAGTGCTATTCTATATTAATAAAACATGATGAAATGAAATAATCCGATCGCAACAGAAACACACATTCATACATCAAGTAAACTTCTATAAGGGTGTGATATATTTTCATTTGCTGTTCAGATATTCATGTGGATTTTTCTACAATCAATATAGCTTTATTATATAAAGCCACCGATCGCCCGCCAGTCACTGACAAACATTACCACAAAACAGTTGTATGGAGTACAGATCGTTACGGTTGGGAATCGAACTTACACATTTTCATAGTCATATTTTCTGATTACATTGGTAGAGATAATGCTATCTACCATACGATCATACCCACGTCAAGGCCTAACTTTGCAATTATTATCTATCAAGGTTAAAGTTCTCAGTTCGATTCCGATTGAAGCGAAAAATTATCGATGCAGCTTTATTGATAAACTTTCTACAATGACTAACGACATGTCGGTGAGTTTTGTTTTTCCCTATTGATGAATTAACTTGATGTCATGTTGATGTTAAGAAGGAAGCTTCTGAGGCAAGAGTTTCTAATGGTTAAGCTGAGCTGGAGTCATCATTTCGAAAGTTTACATGTGCCATCATGGCTAACCCTTATGGAAGATTTGTGTCACCTGATGACCACGGATATGTTGCGTATGCCGTAATAAAATATTGCGTCAATCTTTCCTCTGTCATGAATTCTTACAGGACGTAAATAGGAGTAACGCGACTAGTTCCACTAAGAGATCAGAAACTGTTCCCCTTCCAGAACACAGGGGTTTTCCCTTTGTTTGCTTCTCACAATACCTAGTCTTCTGTATGGTGTTTTATCGACTATTGTTTGTCATTATGGTCTTTCTCTTTTGGGCATTGTATTAGCGGTCCTTTGATTGAGGGCTTCTGATTATCACTATGGTATATCCAGCCTGTGCTCTTTTGTATTACAAATATCCAAACTCTTATGGATAAATTGTCTATTTGTTCAGTCCCGCCCGTTTGGGAGCTGGTATGTCTCTTATTGGAAGTAAAATAATTTCATTGAGATATTGACACGCCTATTTGACCATATGCTACAGACTAACGATTTTGCTGACATGTTGTAATACGCTAGGTAGGTCACAATAAACTTATCATTTTTGTTGCTACAAAAATACAGTAATTCAATCTAAAAAAAAATAAACAAGTAAGTTAAGTAAACTGTTGGCTTTTTCTTTAAGTTAGGGACATTGCTTTTGGCAATACTGTTTCTTATCTATTTCACAGCAAATATAAAAATAGAGCATAAACAGTGAATAATTCCACCATTATTAAATTATGAGCAAGCATCTCTTACCACAAATTATTAAACGCAAAAAGCCATGACACGCGTGGATGCACAGATATGTGATAACAATCCTCTCATCTTGATAAATGGATTTTCAAAGTATATATAGATATAAACAAACAATAACAAAAAACATAGCGTATGTACGTATTGTAATGGTCTTCCCTACACCAAAGTCTTGATTGTTTCGAATGACAGCTGTTGTATCATTCATATGACACGAATAGCCATCACGATAAAACTCTATACGATTCTTTTTGTAGACACACATATTGATCATGCTCAGGTAACAATACTAAGGCACTTTCGTTTGTTACTTTGACAAATCACAGACGTTGTAGACTATTAACGGATTCATACACATGTATATATAAATAGCAAAATATCATACACAATTTACATTAATGATCGAATATACTTAACCTATGAACTTTGTTTATTTCAAAATAATTATAAACCTACAACACACCGTGAATCGTTCATGAGGAAGGGAATTCCATTGGGAAAACCATATTTAGTTTATGAACTTTAACCACAAATGTATGCCCTTAGATTTTAGTTTTTTCATATGTCATACTCATAGAACCAAGCATTCAAATAATTTTATATTTGTCCTAAAGCATTCTTGCTAATTGAAGCAAGGTATATGCTACTAAGAAATCCATAATTCATAAATATTCAACCCCATTATTCTCAAAGTTATGATAAACGTTGTAAATAATAAATATAATTGGTTGTGTTTCTTTTTGACAAATATATTACCTTATACTACACAAAATATCAGTTCATTGTCACAAATGAAATAAGAAACACAGATTTAAATATGCCTACTTTCGGCTTGGTTTCTTCTTAGTCCTTTATTAATTACGAACTAATGGATAAACATATTCGACGTCACCTGTGAAGTCACATGATATCATATCAATGGATCGGGGATTTTTAAATTACATATGATCATAGATATATGTATTTACTAAAGGTATACAGACACTTGTTTATGCTTACTCACATGTTTATATTTTTCAAACTAGTTGATTGATTGGTTAAATAAGATTTTACTACAATAGTAAACAGTTAATTGTATGTAGTATTAACTTAACTCATAACTATTTAGTAAAAATGAAACAAACAAATATGTTTGTTTGCCGAATGCCCAGGACAGCTAGAAGGACACTGGATATTTATTAAGTAAATATACATAAAATATAAATAAAAAATACATGTTTTACAACATAATTGTATGAAAATTGAAATATGTAAACTCTGTCTTGAACGATCCCGCCGGTCAGGTAAACCCATAAAAAACGAGTAAACTCGGGTCAAACTATATTCAAAACACAGTTACGAGGACTATATTTAGAATGTGCTGAAAAATAAATCTGGGACCCTGTGTCCAAAACCCAATGCTCGGAAGATCGTCTCGAGAGAAATACTTTGGACAGTATTTTTTGAAAAACCAAATATATGAACAAAACATTGTAGTGAAAAAATTGAAAATACATAAGTAATAATGATATAAGAAATAATTTTGACTGGAAAATTTAAGTATTAACTAAACTCATAACTCTTTAATAGAAATGACACAAACAAATATATGTTTGCCGAATGCCCAGGACAGTTAGAAAAAACACAAAGAAAGAGCAGAGAATTTAGGAAAATCATAATCCAAGACTTTAGGATACTGATAATCTCTTCTCAAATGTATCCGCAATGTAGTCATCTTTGCTCAAATCAGACTTCCATCTACCATGTCTCTTGATGCATCGTTCGTTTGCATCAGAACGTGCAGCAGCGGATGCACCGCCAGATCGTAAAGAATGTAGACCCAAGTTCAAGTTTGGCTCTACTGATTTAAGTTTTTTCAATATATTTTCTCTAGCTGTCAGCTTATCTTTCTGTTTTTACAAATAAGTTTGGCTATACCCTTATGCCTATAAATAGGTCTGAAAATGTAAAAATCGGAGCTCAAAACTGACTTAGATAAGGAAACATAATGTCTAAAAATAGAAACTGGACAGGCCAAGGTATTGCCTTTAGAAATTATCACATCATTGCCCTGTCTGTATTGATCAGTTTTACTATGACCAATCTTGAGTTTCAAAACATGATCATGAACAGTGACGTCATTACACTTTAACAAACTTAATTCATCAAAACGAAGAAATCCGGCAAAGCTTAATACGATCATAGCTAAATCTCTGATAATCATTAAATCATCCGAATCTTTAAATTAGGAACATAATTGAATAATCATTTGACTTGTAACAGGATCTTTCTTATTAACTGGTTTGCCGTTCAGATTTTTGACTGATTCTTGAAGTGATTGAGTAAATGAATTTTCCGTTGGATCGGAAAAACCATTCAATACATGGGCCCATTTTATAGCATAAATAGCATTGTTAATGACATTTGGAGAACACTGTCTGTCTATTAAATGAGTAATATACAAAGCAATATGTATGGGGTCTGCGGGTAAATTGTTATAACCATGTTCTTTAATAAATACACTCCATCTGTTGAAGCAGAAGTAAGACTTGTAAGTGTTCGTACTTGTAGAGTCCAATAAAAATGTGGTCATCTTTCCAGATAAAATGTGTAAAGGATGTGTAGAGCTAACATCACTGGAGATCACTGCTTTTTCAACGTTCTGTCTCAGGTTTATTCCTATAAAATATAATGACTAAATCAAAATACAATTCTTAAAGCGACCATTTTAAATTTTAATGGATTATCTGCAAAAACTCCGTTTTTACCGTCTCCTGTGAAAATACAATCTTTCTGAGGTAAATAGTGAATGTCCTTAATGAATTCATGAAAAATATCCTTTTTCTGTATAATTGGCCAGTAAGGTGCCGATTTCCAAACAGGGATAATTAATATTCCCTTAGCTTTATCTTGTCTAAGCTTGTTTAATGTTTTGGTGATCATGCTAGGAGGTGGTACCAGCCAATTCATGTCATTTCCCCAAAACTGAGAGAAGGCATCAATTTTCTCAGTTGCTGGATACCATGCATTAGAGTTAAATCTTTCATGGTGACTATTGTAGTGTGAGGCAAATCTATATATGGTACATTTATCCCATAATTCATTCAGAAAAATGTAAAAAGAATGTCTAACACCCCACTCATCGTGATCTATGACTCTGCTCTACTGATCAACGTGATCGTTTTGTGTTCTTGGAATCCAATAAGGAGTCAACTGAATATTTTGTGATTCACAAATAGAGTGAATTTGTGTAGCAGTCTTTTGCAATGTCGTTTTCTTGCTACCTACCTTAAGAATGTGTTCAACATTCTTATTATCTGAATTGATTTTGACTTGTTTATTTTCCAATTCATTTGAAAAGGGGTAAATCACTCTTTTAACACATTCTAATAATCTCCAAGTAGAACTTTCAAGACTTTCAGATTCGGTCCAACCACCGAATGTTTCAATGTTCTCTAAATGAGAATCTAAATCAGAGTTAACAAAACCTCCAAAGCCTACATCTGAGATGTCACACAAAATTTCACAATCAAAAACTTTATTGACTGTCATTGTTCTGACCTTTTTTAACCTTTTGAGTTCAATATCTTACAATTCTTGTCCCAAAATGACAATTCAGTCAAAACATCTTGTGTTAATCTTACACATGCTTGCCAACTGGCTCTGCCTAAAGCGCAGTCATACAAAAATCTAGTACTTTGACGTACTGTTTCACTAATCACCGCGTGCATAGAGATAAGCTGACCTACAATACTGGCCAAAAATCTAACACGAAATAAGATTTTTCCCTTTTTCGACTTGGCACAGGGCATAAGTAAAGCATTTTTCGAGTTTCTGAATTCTCTCTTCTTTGACAAAAATAATACCATTTTCCGTATCCCAGGTATAACCAAGCCAATCTAATTTCTGACAAGGCGACCAGTGACATTTGTCGTGAGCAATTTAAAAACCAAAATTTTGCAATTGGTCATTCACCTCTCTACTGCTTTTAACAGCAGTATCATAATCATTTTCTCCCGCTAGACCATCGTCTAAAACATAATGATTCTTTTGCATTTAGACCTGAAATCTTTGACAACCTCTCTCAAAACCTTTGAAAAAATATAACCTGTGGTAGAAATACCAAAAGAGAGAACAGCGAATACGAAATATCGTATTTTTCCTTCAAAAAACCACGCCAAACCTAAATATTGTTCATGTTCTTCGAAAATCTCAATATGATGGTACGCAGATATTAAGTCATAACTGAAAATAAAATCGCCTACATCAAACATTTCTCTAGCAACTTTGCCATCTTCATATTTAAATCTATTTTTATGTAAATGAGGGTTAATGTGTCTACAGTCAAGTACTAATCGAGGTTTGCTCGACTTGCTATACGCTACCGTAAGTGGATTAACGATTAACGATTTTGTAGAAACTTCCCTGATACATCCTTTGTTCAGTAAATTTGTAATTTCAGAAGCTACAAAATCTTTGTTCTCAAGCGACGATTTATTGTTATTAATGTAAATTTGCTCTCGTTCTGTTTTAAACGGTATTTTGTAACCATTCTCAACAATATCTAATATGTATTGATTATCTGTAATCAATCTCCATTCAGTTAATCTGTTTTTTTATACTCCCTACAGGTGTTATAACAGATGTGTGTACTTCAATTGTATTGTTAACAAACTGATCAACCTTGACGGTTTTGTTTTGTGATATGCTATCATTGAAATGACCTGACAATTTAAAAAAATTTGTATTGAATAAATTGATTTTGCTTTCAGTCGTATTTATCTGACTCTGATATAAATTTATCCCACTATTAAAGGGTGACAAGAAGGTACTTATCTTTGATATTTGGAATCTGGACAGCCATCGCTCCAGTGGCCTCTCTTTCCACAGGTATAACACCTCCCTGGTTAGTATTTACCAGCATTATCCTCCGCCGCCGAACGTTCTTTATTGTACGGAGTTGTTCTTAGACGCCTGTTCGCCTTCTCCGACTTGGATTTTCTTTCGGCTTTTGACAATGCTCGATTCGTCCATTTCTCGTCTTCCGAGTCATATGCTATGGGATTGCGTTCGTACTCTTGGACGACTTTCCAGCCTAAATCTGACGTATCTGCCAGCTTAATCATCTTTTGACGCTCCTGTACTATACCAATACCTTCAGATATGTTCTCCTTTGCTGCGACGACCTTCTGTGAGTTCATGTCCGGATTCTCTAGAATTGAACGAGCCTCCTTCAGTTTAGACATAACTTTAACACTGTGTTTGTACTGATTTTCGTTTCCATTTCGTTGAAAACGAAAATTGTCCGTGACACTTTCCTCTATTTTTGAAATCTGGAAATCCGATTGTTGAATATTAGATTGAAATGTATCCAACCTGGAATCGATTAAAACAGCCATACTGTTCAATAAATCCTGTTTAGTGTTCGAAACGGTTGTTTCAACTTCGTGTACGATAGCATTTCGCATTGGTGAATTCATCCCGGTGTCCATCTTGACAGTACGATTGTCGGGTAGAAAGTGAAATACAAGTGATATTCAAATATCACGCGAAAATTAATTCAAACACACCTGACAATCAATTCAAACACACCGTTAATACAAATATTTCCCGCTATTCCTTGAACCGCGGGAAAATTTAAATATTATTGGTCAATAATTACCTATTATTCGCCTCAGGCCAATACAGCTACCCTCGGACTAATAACTAGGCCAATACGGAAATCATCACGTAATGATATATTTATTAATTAACCATAAAATGGGTATTTATAAAATTGATATATTTATTAATTAACCATAAAATGGGTATTTATAAAATTGATATATTTATTAATTAACCATAAAATGTTATCTTATAATGGATATTATAATATTATAAACTCGGTCAATATAAAGAAAATTAAGCCAATATCGGAAAAACTATGCCAATATCGATATTGGCTTATTTTTTTTTATATTGGCCGAGTTTATGATTTTATATTGTAAAGACAGTTTAGGTTGTATTGACAACAACAACATAGAGTTAATTAATAATATGTCGCATTGCGGGTACTTGTGTATATATATATATATATATATTTTCAGACGTATATATATATATAAACGTCTAAAATGGTTTGTAAAACAACACCAAGTACACAAAACAAAGTGATAAAGAATTAAACACTTCGTAGAATGACAAAATTTTCGTCCCACCGAGGGACTTTATCAATGTCAAGTACACAAAACAAAGTGATAAAGAATTAAACACTTCGTAGAATGACAAAATTTTCGTCCCACCGAGGGACTTTATCAATGACATTGATAAAGTCCCTCGGTGGGACGAAAATTTTGTCATTCTACGAAGTGTTTAATTCTTTATCACTTTGTTTTGTGTACTTGGTGTTGTTTTACAAACCATTTTAGACGTTTATAATTGTTTTACTTGTATAGTATCGTTATACCGTAACGATCCAACACCCCGTAAGATTGATCGTTGACTGGTTTTTCAGACGTTGTATATATATATATATATATATGTGTGTGTGCGTTAATAGCACGGGATCTATTAGCGGGAAAATATTTTTTTTAAATTAAATAATATATTGGTCATTCGAAGCTCAAACGCGTTGCAGCTAGGTTCGCTATAGTACGTCACCCTTTTATATGTCAGAGAGAGATTTGATTTTGGATTTTACAGATAGAGAATTGGAACAGGAACACAGACTAAATAGTGAGTCTCAAAACCAGCCCCCCCCCCTCCCACCCCTCTATCAATCCTGCACAACTACCACGGCAAGATCTAATTGATACATACAATTTGTCCCGGAACTACCTAGACCATAAAATTGTAGATTTGAAGTCGGATCTTCTTTCAGAGCAAGATTCATTATCTAAAAAATTCAGAGACGAATCTAGCATCAAATTTAAAAGCGGAGGAAATCGCATCCAGCTTAAATTTAACGAGGGAATTCAAAGCGGGGTTCAACAAAGGACTGGGAGCTATAAGAGCCAAAATCGGCCCCACCTCAGATGTCGATAAAATTTTCTCCAAAATGTATTCACAATATGTGCTTTTCATAAATAAATACAGTTAGTTAATATGTGCATCTAATTCCTCACAGCGGACCGACAAAGTCAGGTAATGAAAAACACTGAACGTCATTTTTTTCAGAATACAGAATGTACGTATCATTGTATTATAATGCTTATCTTTAAAAAACAAAAAGAAAAAGAAAAACAAAGCATAATAAAACTCAATAAACAAAGCATAAATTTGACTTAATATGCAATGTGGATTGATTTCAGGAATAAAAGCATGCTCTGAAACTGTATTATGAAATTAAAGTGAACGAATAGTAATGTCGCAACGTCACCCATTTTCGACGGTCTCCTGTTTTCGACGGTTTGTTTCACGTAATAAAATCTCTCATTATTTTGATCGCTTCATTTGTCAGAGGTTATATTATGATGCTGAAATTGCATGAATGATCTCAAGAAATCTGATCTAAAAATGTCATCTTTAAATGTAAGAACTACGTACCACATCTATTATTTCACGTTCAAATTGTATTTTTTCGTAATTCATTTTTTCGTCACCTTAACAAAGCTTTAATCATTTAAAAAATATATCTCATACAGACCAATTTTGGTTTCATCGTCTGCTATGACATTGATAATGTACATATTGAGATCATATCAATTTAGAAACATATTAATTGATTGTCGAAAAATGGTCGAAATGTTGGTATTAACCTTAAAGAAGTAATAGATAGATTTATTTGAGGAATAGAACTTTGTCATATTTGAAATTTTTTTAAACACTGTTTTAAGCGTACTTTATTCTTAGCGACAACCAATGTTATGATATATTCCAGTACATTTTTACGGACAACCATCATAAATCTATAAAAAAAAGGCCAAGGTGCGGGTTGAGAGAACTTGATAACGTAATATAAAGCATTTGGTTTTGCAGTTTCTAAGAAAAAGATTAAATATTAATATGAAAAGTTATGGATAACAGACGACGGACACTAAATGATATTATTTCTACGATTTTTCTATTGAATGTTGGAACTGTTCCGACAGTGTGATATATATTTTTTCATTTTATTATATGCTATGAAAAAAATTGTTAAAAAAAAAATATGGTTGTGATCGTCTTCCGTAATTAAAATCGTCAAAATGAAATACAACCGAATTGATATCAAATGGCAACATGTTTCAACCTCATTTAAAATATACCTTGAAATGCTTTCATACAATTACATCACGTTCACGATATTTTATTACAACACTATTTCACTCAAGAGCAAAAAAAAATCTGTTCTAGTTAAAGGACTTTATCAAACAGAATAATACAGTTTACATGTAATGCAGTTAATACGCATTTAAACCACAGAAGAATATTTCTATTTGCCACACCTTGTGGTGGTGGGTCGCTATTGTGCATGCGAAATATTAAATTGCAAACCCCATTGACTGGCCATATGCTGCCTGTCTAAAATATTTTATTTTTTTCTCGATCGACAGTTCAGAAGCTAGAAAACAATATGATGAATATTGTCTGTCAATCATGCAAACAATAACTTATGCACATGACAGAACGCATATACGGATTATGATTGCCCCTATGGTATCTTCAAACTCTTCTTAAGGATATGTTGGATTGTGCCTAAAAAATATCTACTCCTTTTAGATCAAACTATTTTACTTCATTTTAGAAGTAGCATCGATAGACCATTAAACCTACCTCAGTATCCCGGTAGTAATAACTATTTCAGTATCCCGGAAGAAAATATATAATCAATAATTGGGGGCTTATGAAAAAAAACTATTTTGGATGAAGTGGTGTTTATTTTATTTTTATGTTATATAACTGTTACGTGCCGACATACCATCGTTTTTTACGGCAAATATTGCTTCTCAAACATCAAAACGTCATCTAAGCGCTTGTAATATTTGAACATTTTCCCGTCGTCGTTTTTCAAGAAATTTAACACCTCGTGCGCCAAAAAAAATACTTTAACAGTAGTTGTGTTTTATTTATTTTAATAATCTGGTAAAATATTGTCTGGTGCGCGACTACGGAGGTGCTTAATTTCTTCGAAAACCGTCGAAATATCGCGGGAAAAATTCCACGAAATACAGAAAACAAATAACGCTCATGACGTCACAATGACGTCAAATACGTTTCGATTTTGTTGGAAACAAGCTTTAATATCAAAAGTATGATGTCGTCTATAAAATCTATAAAAAACACATCAAATTTTAATCAAGTATTTTCTAAGATAACGATTCATTAAATATGGGGCCATATTGTGTATATATACATAATGGTATCATATATACAATCAGAAGAGTGAAAATATTGATTTTAAGGGTCTGGCCGAGGTTATAAATAAATTAATATTTAACAACCTCCACAATCCTCCACCAACAAAATATTTTGATACAATCATTAACCCTCTATACTCAAAACAACTGCTCAGTTTGGTGTTGGTGGAAGACTGTGGAGGTATATAAAATAGCTAAAATGTACATTGAATATGTCGTTTATAGTCCATTTTTAGCATTGTCCGTCTAATCATGATGTCATTATGACGTCATAGCGCACCCAATCTCACGGAAAGATATATTGTTTGAAAATTTGTAAATATAACAATTAAATTGGTAAATTGTTTTTATTCTATGTGAAGCATTATTTTTTTTATAAAATGTGGGGCCAATTTTGCACCTTAACGCCCCTCCCTCTTTACAAACAATTAGCTACACCCAATACCACTAGTGCTAGTCTAGCCCTGAATATAATAAGCAAACATAAAGACAGAAATAAGCTTATTAGAATCGCCGATACGTCCGCCGGGGGCTGGGCTACCGTCAGAGTGTACGAATCTAGTGATATCGCAGAAAATGAAGAGGATGACAAAAAGATACGCCTAACGGAAAACAGAGCTCTCAAATCAATTAAGGAGAAAACCAAAGTTAGGCCTCCGCCTTACACCAGACCAACCCCCAGAACAGACCGTTCCGAATCCTGCTTAGGGTACTACTTATACACGTCAGATACCGCCCTTTCGTATAGGTGCCGCACGTGAGCCGTGCCCATGGGACCTATGCCGCTTATGCAAACAGACAGGACACTGGAGACGCGACTGTCCACTCAACTATGCACAAGGATTCAACGCCCATGGTCAGTCCAGCGCTACAGCAAAGCAGTGAAAGTTCAAACGTTCTGGATAACTTTTAACACAATATTTGAGGGCACCGAAAGCCAAAATGATGATGAATTTCAATGCTTTTTGGCTCAAATTCATTACTTTGAAAAGTTGGAGGTCGAATGTAGTCCTTATTTTAAAGGTGTTAAGGGTAGACTCGCTAAACATTTAGAATTTGGCTTAAGATTGAAGCTAGCGACTTTGTTATTGACACAATTAGAAACGGTTATGTGATACCAATTTTGAACCCCCCTAATAGTATGTTTATGAAAAACAATAAGTCTGCTTTAAAAAAAGCAATATGTGATCTTATTGACTCTGGATGTGCGTATGAAATTCCATTTAAGCCATTTATTGTAAATCCACTGACCGTAGCTACAAATAAATCGGGCAACATGAGGCTTATTTTGGATTTGAGCGTATTGAACAAATTTGTTAAAAAAGAAAAATTTTAAATGGAAGATTAGAAAACAGCCCTTCAGTTTTTTGAAAAAGATAATTACTTATTTAAATTTGATTTAAAATCTGGTGACCATCATTTTGATATTTGTCCACAACAACAGACATATCTTGGTTTCTCCTGGGAAAACAAATTTTATTGTTTTTCAGTACTTGTTTTTGGATTAGCTTCCAGTCCTTATTTATTTTCAAAATGTCTGAGAGCTATGGTGAAGTTTTGGAGACAAAATTCGATTGATATTGTTTTGTATCTATGGCTTTGGTATGGCTAAAACTGCTGAAGTTTGTAAGAAGAATGCGGAATTTGTCAAACAATCCCTGGAAGACGCGTTTTTTTTTCAATACTATTGAAAAATATGTTTTTAGTCCGACCCAAACTCTAGAATGAATAGGAATTACATGGGATTCAAAATTGTTTCTATTAAAAATCCCCGAAAGGAGAATTAGTGATCTTTTAATATCTATTGAACATATTTTGATTATTTTTTCCTAACTTCACAGCGAGACAATTGGCCCAAGTGGCAGGTAAACTCATTGCCTTGTCTCCAGTTTTAGGAAATGTAACTAGGTTAATGACAAGATGTTATTATATGGTCATTGAGACGCGTATTACATGGGATAGGAATTTATGTTTAACTTTAATACAAGAGGTACTGGGAGAACTCTTATTCTGCAGAAACAACATACGAAATATTAATTTCAGGCTTTTAACGAATTATTCTCCCCCTACAGTAATACTATATTCGTATGCTAGTAACTTAGCTTGTGGGGCTTATTCGGTTGAAGATATGAATAACATTTTTCATAAGATGAGGTCAGAAAACGAAAAAATTAAAAGTTCTACATGGAGAGAAATGAAAGCCATTGAACAAGCTTTGATAACCTTCAAAGAAGTTTATAAATACAAAAACATTAAATGGTACACAGATAACCAAAACTGTGTTAAAATTTTGAGATCCGGAAGTATGAAAGAACGGTTACAAAAACTAACCTTTTCTATATTTTCACTATGCCTACAAAGGTGTATTTATATAGATATTCAGTGGATCCCTCGTTCTGAAAATAGTAAGGCAGATTACATAAGTATTTATAATGATTGACCATGAAGATTGGGGTGTTTCGGATGAATTCTTTTCATTCATTGATGACTTATGGGGAGCGCATTCTATCGATAGATTTGCTAGTATTATGAATCGTAAAACTGAAAGATTCAATTCTCTATTTTGGAATCCTGGCTCCGAAGCTGTAGATGCCTTCACACAAAATTGGCATGGTGAAAATACTTGGTTAATTCCCCCTATTTACTTGGTTGTGAGAAATATAAAACATCTCTTATTTCATAAGGCACAGGGTACACTCTATAGTATCGAGATGGGTTTCAGACACGTTTTGGTCTTTCATTTTAAAGGAGGTATTTTCTATAGAGAGTATGTTACAGATGTATTGGAATTCAAAGAGTCGAGTAGCATTTATATAAAGGGGAGTAACGCTAAGTGTGATATCTACTGTGTTTAGACTGTAGCAATTATTGATAATTATGTTTAATTAAGAGAATCGTGTATGACAGTTGTCAGTCATTACATTTGATGTACACATTGATATTGTTGGAGACGATCCAAGTATCGTAGATACATGACACGGTCCTTATATCGTATTACAAACGATATTGAAGTTGATATGATCATGATACTAGATTTGTGATTTCTCTAATTTTTGTAAATAATAAATTTCACAGACATGTGTATTTTAATTTTTTTTCTTGTTTAATGATCTTGTAGCAAACTGTTCAATAACAGTTACAGGAGAAACGTGACATGGTCCTAATATCGTTGAGACGATATTGAAGTAGACATTGTCATATTGTTATTGTTACATGTATACACTTGTATTTTGCACATAGATAAGTTATTTCAGTTTTGCTTTTTCATTTTCATTTTTTCTTGTCATTATATTAAATACAAATAATTAACGTACCATGTACTGATTTATGAACATGCTCATTCTATCACCTGTTCGTATTGGAGAGGCAGGGTATAATGCAAAACATGGTCCTAATACTAGTGAAAGTAGTGTAGTGACTTCAGCAGACGACTGACATCTCTCGGGACTTTTCCTTGCGATTGTTGAAACGTCTAGCGGATTCCGATCTAGCTGTTATTGGACGGACCGGAATCGGGCCAATACGGAAAATATCCGTATAGGACTGGTTTTTGTCGTATTGGCCCAATGAAAGTTTTTATATTATATTGACAGATTTGACAATATTAAGGCTAATAAATCAAGGCTAATTAATAATATACTTTATTTCCTGTGACTGTATGATGAATTCTTCATCATCCTATTCAATATATTAAAAATTGTTGAGCTAGATTGCTGTCAAATTATAATATTAAGTATATGTGTATCATCTACACACGCTTAAGCACATGTCTTATGTCTATCCCTATATTTTCCTTACGAGACAAGGTAACACTTTGATTATTGAATCTATAATTTTATATAGCAGATGTGGTCGAGTGGTCTAGGGCGCTGGACATAAGGCTAAGCGATTGGTGCTGCAGTGTATCAATGGTGTGAGTTCAAATCCCGTTGAGGGAAGAACAAAAATTTGTCAGCTCAAAGATCTAATTCCAACACTGTTTGGTTTAATTTTCAGACGTATATAAATATTTAGTATTAACCTAGTATCACAAGTAACTTTGATATCCAGTGGGACAGATATATTGTATGGTTGTCACCTGCTTAGATGTTTGCATAATATAGTATTATTACGTAATGTTTTACATATTGGCCTAGTTATAGGTCCGAGGCATCAGGCCAATACATCAGACCGAGGACCTATAACTAGGCCAATATGAAATAAAATCACGTAATGATACCTTTGTTAATTAACCAGTCCAATATGATGTTAACTATATAGGCCAATTTGAAGACATGTTTTTTTAGTCATTGCATGACTCATTGAAAGCAAATTCAAGAAATACAATAAAACAACATTACTGAATCAAACAAACTACATAATATCTGAATTAGAAATGTTAAGAGTCAAATATTGTTAGAAATTATTTAAGAGTCCACGTTACAGTTACTGATTACAGTTTAAATTGTGCTCTTTCTATCTCCAGAGTATACATTAATGTTAATTACACCACCCGAAACAGTTGCCCCACAAAAGAGGGCCAATGGATTGTCATGTTTGTCCTCCAGAAGTACTTTTCAGCTGTATATCACCCCATGTCATATTTACATGGTCTTGTCTTCCTCTTAACCCAAAGTATGCACCATTGTTTAAAAAGACTGCATTAATTAAAGATGCTGGGTTGTCTGAAAATGAAATATAAAAATTAAATTTACTATCTATATTCATATTTGTTAATTACTTTTTCATTTTTACATGTTGCAACTCGTACTATCAATGTAGTATAAACTGTTTCAAGATAACACAAGTAAAATGATATATGATTGATTGATGAATTACAATGTACATTGTATCTATGAGCATTTTTTGAAAGATCATAGGATCATGAGTTATTGTACGACAGAAAGTGTGGACGGACAGAGTGATTACTATAGGGCGGGTATCCGTCAAAACTTGGTGGGGCACTAATTATAAAGTTCTGAAACACACTGTGTTGTTCGGCACTCATGATATTATTTTCAATATTCACAATGCCTAATTAATTATCCTATAAATATCAGGCACATTTATGATGAATGTTTACTATTTTGAATAACAAAAATGTCAGTTCATACCTGATTGGAGATTTCATGTCTCTCAAGTGTCTGTCAAGGCTGTTGTACATGGAACCCAGAGAATCTGGTTCATATTCAGTTCCATCCTTTTTGAGTACACACAGGAAGAATCTAGCCATAATACTGTCAAGGTCTTTGGGGTATCTGTCCCGGTGCTCTTTCATCACCAATAGAAGTGAAAAAGTCGGTGATCACTTTCATGTCACATTTTGTCTTTGTCTTAAGTGTTTTTATTTAAATTTTCCTCTAAAAAAACCCACCATTTACTTCATCTGTTATCATACGAAACCTTTTGCTTGGTACGACATTTTCTTTCTGATTGTCGGAATCCTCGTTCAGGTTTGTTGACAAATCTCTGGGTAAGTTCAGCAGATCAAGTTCAACGTACTCGTAATTTGGGCTTTCAATTTCAGATATATTCATTAATATATCATCTGCTTCCATTCTTGACAGATCGTTGTATCTAAAATAATCTTCAATAAGTGCATCCTGCACATCTTCAGAGTTTTTCAACTGTCTGTTTGGTGTGCGTCTCTCCATTTTCAACTTCAGCAGACGACTGACATCTCTCGGGACTTTTCCTTGCGATTGTTGAAACGTCTAGCGGATTCCGATCTAGCTGTTATTGGACGGACCGGAATCGGGCCAATACGGAAAATATCCGTATAGGACTGGTTTTTGTCGTATTGGCCCAATGAAAGTTTTTATATTATATTGACAGATTTGACAATATTAAGGCTAATAAATCAAGGTTAATTAATAATATACTTTATTTCCTGTGACTGTATGATGAATTCTTCATCATCCTATTCAATATATTAAAAATTGTTGAGCTAGATTGCTGTCAAATTATAATATTAAGTATATGTGTATCATCTACACACGCTTAAGCACATGTCTTATGTCTATCCCTATATTTCCTTACGAGACAAGGTAACACTTTGATTATTGAATCTATAATTTTATATAGCAGATGTGGTCGAGTGGTCTAGGGCGCTGGACATATGGCTAAGCGATTGGTGCTGCAGTGTATCAATGGTGTGAGTTCAAATCCCGTTGAGGGAAGAACAAAAATTTGTCAGCTCAAAGATCTAATTCCAACACTGTTTGGTTTAATTTTCAGACGTATATAAATATTTAGTATTAACCTAGTATCACAAGTAACTTTGATTATCCAGTGGGACAGATATATTGTATGGTTGTCACCTGCTTAGATGTTTGCATAATATAGTATTATTACGTGATGTTTTACATATTGGCCTAGTTATAGGTCCGAGGCATCAGGCCAATACATCAGACCGAGGACCTATAACTAGGCCAATATGAAATAAAATCACGTAATGATACCTTTGTTAATTAACCAGTCCAATATGATGTTAACTATATAGGCCAATTTGAAGACATGTTTTTTTAGTCATTGCATGACTCATTCAAAGCAAATTCAAGAAATACAATAAAACAACATTACTGAATCAAACAAACTACATAATATCTGAATTAGAAATGTTAAGAGTCAAATATTGTTAGAAATTATTTAAGAGTCCACGTTACAGTTACTGATTACAGTTTAAATTGTGCTCTTTCTATCTCCAGAGTATACATTAATGTTAATTACACCACCCGAAACAGTTGCCCCACAAAAGAGGGCCAATGGATTGTCATGTTTGTCCTCCAGAAGTACTTTTCAGCTGTATATCACCCCATGTCATATTTACATGGTCTTGTCTTCCTCTTAACCCAAAGTATGCACCATTGTTTAAAAAGACTGCATTAATTAAAGATGCTGGGTTGTCTGAAAATGAAATATAAAAATTAAATTTACTATCTATATTCATATTTGTTAATTACTTTTTCATTTTTACATGTTGCAACTCGTACTATCAATGTAGTATAAACTGTTTCAAGATAACACAAGTAAAATGATATATGATTGATTGATGAATTACAATGTACATTGTATCTATGAGCATTTTTTGAAAGATCATAGGATCATGAGTTATTGTACGACAGAAAGTGTGGACGGACAGAGTGATTACTATAGGGCGGGTATCCGTCAAAACTTGGTGGGGCACTAATTATAAAGTTCTGAAACACACTGTGTTGTTCGGCACTCATGATATTATTTTCAATATTCACAATGCCTAATTAATTATCCTATAAATATCAGGCACATTTATGATGAATGTTTACTATTTTGAATAACAAAAATGTCAGTTCATACCTGATTGGAGATTTCATGTCTCTCAAGTGTCTGTCAAGGCTGTTGTACATGGAACCCAGAGAATCTGGTTCATATTCAGTTCCATCCTTTTTGAGTACACACAGGAAGAATCTAGCCATAATACTGTCAAGGTCTTTGGGGTATCTGTCCCGGTGCTCTTTCATCACCAATAGAAGTGAAAAAGTCGGTGATCACTTTCATGTCACATTTTGTCTTTGTCTTAAGTGTTTTTATTTAAATTTTCCTCTAAAAAAACCCACCATTTACTTCATCTGTTATCATACGAAACCTTTTGCTTGGTACGACATTTTCTTTCTGATTGTCGGAATCCTCGTTCAGGTTTGTTGACAAATCTCTGGGTAAGTTCAGCAGATCAAGTTCAACGTACTCGTAATTTGGGCTTTCAATTTCAGATATATTCATTAATATATCATCTGCTTCCATTCTTGACAGATCGTTGTATCTAAAATAATCTTCAATAAGTGCATCCTGCACATCTTCAGAGTTTTTCAACTCTCTGTTTGGTGTGCGTCTCTCCATTTTCAACTTCAGCAGACGACTGACATCTCTCGGGACTTTTCCTTGCGATTGTTGAAACGTCTAGCGGATTCCGATCTAGCTGTTATTGGACGGACCGGAATCGGGCCAATACGGAAAATATCCGTATAGGATTGTTTTTGTCGTATTGGCCCAATGAAAGTTTTTCTATTGTATTGACAGATTTGACAATATTAAGGCTAATAAATCAAGGTTAATTAATAATATACTTTATTTCCTGTGACTGTAGGATGCATTCTTCATCATCCTATACAATATATTAAAAATTGTTGAGCTAGATTGCTGTCAAATTATAATATTAAGTATATGTGTACCATCTACACACGCTAGCACATGTCTTATGTCTATCCCTATATCTTCCATACGAGACAAGGAAACACTTTGACTATTGAAGCTATAATTTTATATAGCAGATGTGGTCGAGTGGTCTAGGGCGCTGGACATAAGGCTAAGCGATTGGTGCTGCAGTGTATCAATGGTGTGAGTTTAAATCCCGTTGAGGGAAGAACAAAAATTTGTCAGCTCAAAGATCTAATTCCAACACTGTTTGGTTTAATTTTCAGACCATTCATATGTTAATAGCACGGGATCTATTAGCGGGAAAATATTTCTTTTTGAATTAAATATAATATTTGGTCATTCGAAGCTCAAACGTGTTGCAGTTAGGTTCGCTATAGTACATCACCGTCCTCCCCCTCCCATCCCCACTTTAGTTAGGATTGTAAGAAAATGTAATTGTTAAAGCTACGTTATTGAAAGTAATGGATGATAGTACATGAAAGTATAAATTTGACATTGTATTTATATTTGTAGATATGTGACTGTATGATTGATGAACTGCAGCGGCCAATATGTGCTTTGAAAAAGACTATGAATTTTGTTTATTATTAATAAATTAGCTGCACACACTGCCGAGCTGTTCCTATAAACAAGTGTTTGTTTTTATTTTTGTAAATGCTTCGTTTGAGTTGGACGAATTAGAACATAAACTTCCACATGTATGCATGGCTTTTATTATTAAACAATATGCTAAACAAATAACTGATTTAACTACATGTAAAGTTATATTTTTTTTCAATACAAATTGTATTTTACCTGATGATGAATTTCTTACAAAAAGATATGACTGTTTAACTTAAGATCGTGTTGTGCACTACATGACAAATTCCGGTTTGCGATACTTTTCAAAATTAACCAATTACCCAAATGGGTACGCGGGAATAGAAATAGGAGCTAATCTTTCTGATGGAGGGACCCCCCCCCCCCCCCACAGACACACAAACTTTCCCCAGGAAGGTACATCCGACCTTGGTGCGGGCCAAATCAAGTTCATAACTCGTCTTAGGACAAAACTCATTTAATTAATGTGAAGCTCCATGTACACAGTAGGTCAACCACATTTTTCTGTCTGCCTCTCCGAGTAAGACATTAGTTATGGTGAACCGTTGTAAAGCAATGAACAATTAAAAAAGATATATAAACAATTCAATAAACAGACATAACCAAATACAATGGCATACAAGGGTATATTGACAAGCAAACAATGATATCCCAGCTGAGGAGAACTGACAGAGTTATCTATCTTTGAATAATATATATTCTAATTAATATATTAAATTAAATACAAATATAGTAAAATACATGTAGAAAAGAGAATTATCTAGTAATTCATAAGCTTTGCTTCATTGACTGATTTACTAGATACATATTACTTACACCTAATACAACCACTTTACATATATCTAAATCATGACTAGTTAATAAAAACATAAACATTTCTACATCTGACATAGTTGTAAATGAAGGCACAATATCAGAAATATTTCGAAATAAAGTTACACGCTCATGAATAAGTTTATCACAATAGCTGTTTCTTCTTGAAATTTATCCTCATTTGATACAGCACTACAGATGTGCTTGGAAACATTTTCTGTTTTGTTGTTAGTAATATTCCCACCGGAATGCTGCTTCAAATAATAATAGACATATTGTGGCTGCGCACGTCTTGAAATTTGGAAGGCAAATCCATATATCAAAGCGTAAATTAAAACAAATATTCGCGTCGTTATCCGTTTACTAGAATTAGACATTGTTTCCAATAACGCTGACGTTTCGTCCATTATTCCAAAAATTAAGATAAATATTATGCTATTAATATAAAGTTATGTTGTGACTTTATACCTCATTATCAAAACATTCATGTTACGTATAAAGTATATACTTATACTCTGAATCTTATGGCGAGGGTAAATAAATTGATATTACTTTTTATGTATTTAGATAATATATATGACCAACATATTACTGATTGAAGTAGGGGTTGAAAAGTTTAATGGAAAGGCTCGTATATTGTATAGAAATCATAAGAAATTGTAAGAAATATTTATTTTCTTTAATAAATTAATTTACCAAGGTACAAATTATTTCATTAAAAGCACACAGGCCGTTATTTTAATAAAAACAAATGTTATATAGGACCTAAACTTTGACTTAAGAAACCATAAAGATATATAGCAGTTGAAATGTTTCATAATATCATACGTAAATAGCATAGAACGAATGAAATACGTCGCTGTTTGATTTACTTCCATCCAGGAAAGAATTCAATGTTGACCCGCCCAATGCTAATCTTTCAAATTCTTTTCATTAATTACGACATTATAACAAATTTATTAAGCCTGGCTTTTTGTTCAGATCATTTTTATTAGTATAAAATATCGAATATTGGCAACTTTTAATAAAAAAACAAAAAATTCAATTCTGACAGCATGTGTGCCTTTAAAACATATTTGCTAAATGTTGGACTTTCTGATTGGCGAGTATCGTGGTGAGGTTATTAAACGGCATACCAGAAAGGTCATTTCTTACTTAAGCTCTGTAACACTGGAAACAAGTTTCATAATATATGATAACTATTTTAACACGTCCATTCCATGCCCTTTCCCGTTTAAAGCAATACTCTATCCTAAAGAAAATGTATCATTCTTTCTTGATTATCTGAATGATTGAATACGTCCCTGACTATTTCTATCAAGGGATTCTAGTATGATGTGATTGCCATCTTTGATTTTTATAGGACCCTGTATTGCCTACCTCGCTTTAATAATTTTACCTTTACATTTTAATATCAATTTCCTCTTAATGCTTAAGCACTTCTAAGGATTCATTGTATATTTTATATGACAAAGTTGTCTAACGTCGTCTGCTTATACATTTTGTGTTCCTTTTACCTGCAAATGTACCTCTTGACGTTATAACAATGCATTCAAGGGATATCAGATTGATTCTTCTCAAGCTACACTTCCGGTAAAGCAATGGCCGACAATTCCGTATTACCTCCGCGTAGACAACCGAATGAAATCGACATATGCAAAATGACTCATATGAAGGATACGTCATTATTGACGTTGCATACAAATCAATGTTTCAGCTGTAATTTAATTTGAAATAACTTGGTAGTTTCATCTACCGATCGTGTAAGCTGACGTTTGAGAGCGTGACAGAGCCTTTGCATATTTCCAGAATGTGACACAGTGGTAATTGCTTCTCTCATTGTGCATTCCACATTTGTAATTAAATAAAGAAAGCTTAAACTGTGATAGTCACCAATTCCTCCAATATCAACAAAATTAACAATCACCTCTCACATGACCTCACTGGAAACAAAGAGTACCAGACATATTACATTGGAAATTCAGGTACATGTATGTATGAAATACATGTCTCCTGTCCTAGAGCAAGTACCAATTATCGTGATATTCACGAATAAGACTACTACATTTTGCGATTTGACAACCATGGATTCAAGAAGCAAAGAATTATTGGCGTAGTCAGCTGTTTGCAGTCAAGGTGTATAAAACATTTCGTAACTTTAAAGCAAATTTCCTATTCGTAGTTTTTTGCGTATAATTGAAAATTGTTGATTTGTCAAAATAAGTGGGATAACTCAATTGTTTTATTGAAGTATTTTTTACTAATCTCCGGCATTAACGTTTTTGTCTTGCTTCTCTGAATTAGTTGTAGTTCCATTATTCTGGGTACTGGTGAATGTTCCCAGGTAGAAACCCAACATAGTGGATAACTTGAGTAACATGCTTGGGGTGTCACGTTCCCTGTACGTCTTTAGTAGAAGTCGAGATAGAGTAGACGCATTGTAGCCGCTGCATAAAACTAACTTTTCAGTCTCTACCAAACACTCCATATTTTTTTCAGTGCAGTGAAAAGTGTTGACCCGGTTGATCCATCCTTTACCTCATTCCTATCTAGTTTTATACATTATTGACATTTTTTCCAGCCCTGAATATAGCCGATATACTGATTTCTGTACGTCAAGCAATACTCAATTAATCATTCAGTTATTCCCATTATTATTTACGACGTAATCGCAATTCACGATATGATCTACAAAGAGACAGGAAAAAGTATACATCACTGACATTTTATACTATATTACTTAATATAAATTCACATTTAACAAAATGGCGTATTCCAAATAAATTCTTGTTCGATTATGATATAATCGTCAACAAAATTGCATATAAAATAATAATAATAGCAGCAGCAATCGTATCCCACAAATTTGTCTTGTCAGGAGTTGGTGTGTCGTCAGGATCATGATCGAGAACCTGAAATAATAATGAAAAATAAAACACATTAGTTAGACAAGCCTGAACATACAAAGACGGAATAAGAAGTCGTAAATTGAAGAACAGAGAATACTTTGGTCAATCAACGTCAAAATGACAAAAAAGACATACAATGATCAACAAAACACTACATAGAAAACAAAAGATTGGATAACAGGACTCCACTAAAGCAAAGGGGGAAGATCAGATGTATACACACTTATATATATAAATAGATTTTACAGCTGATGTGTTGTATATTAATGGTTATAATCCTGTATTTCTGTGGAATGCATAATTAATGTTATGTAAATTATAATATGCATAGAAGGATGGCAGCATGCAACATTCATCCACTATACAATATGTATTGACGTATGCTAACATAATACTTTGATTCAATAAGCAATACGTGTAAAAGTGTGAAAACGTGATACACTGATTTAACATACATAATATATAGAAGCAAGATAACACAAGGAATTGATTCAATATACTGCATATCAATTATATTGACGAGATTGGAATGAAGGGTACAAAACAACAAAAGTTAAAACACAACACTAAGTCGCATATAAACTAGGATAAACACTTGGAGTTCCAGGTGGATTGGCATATCCTCAATCATTAACATTATCCGTCGTTCCTAATTGATAAATGTAGTGACTCAAACACTGATTCGTTATTTCACATTAGCTGATAGTTAATTATAGATGTAAAACTGGTGTAATACTAGCTTAGAGATACCAAAGTGATAATCACAGGCCGAAAATAGAAGACAGACAGACAATATAATGACCAAATGAAAACGAGTAAACTAAACAACGTTGCGCAAATAAAGCACAAAGAAACTAACTGACCAAATGAACCCATCTGAAAACTGGTGGTGAACGCAGGTGATCCGAAAGGGTAAGCAGCTCCTGCTCTTGTAATGTAACCCGTCAAAATCCATGAACCATATTGAGAATATTGAAATCATCTCTTTTCTCACCAAGTTTCTTCCTCAATCATCCCTCCTTGTCAATATGTAAATGTAGGCGAAGGCAAGAAGCAGACCAGTTTGCATCTGTGGTATTCCTTAATTAAAGTTCAATGACATTGATGCGTACAACAAAAACACCCAACTTTGAATTATTCAGCGAAATATATTATCTATATAGTAGGACGTGAAATTAATGTTCCGGGTTATCTTCTTTTCGTTTTTCAAGAGAGACTCCTGCATAAACTGTGTTTCATACAAATAATAGAACAAATCGGAGAGCGGGAGAAAACAGTTTATACACACAGGACGGTCTGTTGTTTGTCTGTTTATATATTTATGAGTTTTGACTTTCCCTTTGTAAGATTGTTCGGAGTTCGGTTATTTTGTTATTACCCTTATTCCTGTCAGGATCAGAGATTTTTTTCACAATATAAGATTTGCGTCTTCCTAAGACCATTTATTTGTACCTACGTGAAAACTAAGTTTTTTTTATCTGTTTTTGTACCGTTTAGTGTGTTATAGTTGTTTCTATGCAAGTGTCTACTCAAAGACCTTAGAATTTTTCAAGAAGCTACTATATGACTACAACTATGAATTATGTAATTAAGTTGAAAAGAATGCATAAAACATTTATTGAAGACTAACCTGGCTCATCAGCTCATGAACTGGGATATCTAACTCTGGTAAGGTTGTAGAAATATATGAACAAGTTGGATCGACATCTTTGCAATAATTTGCTATGCATTTAAAGCGGGTATCTATTAAACCAAGAAGATTCCTAAATTGTGTTTGACGATGAACATACTGATGGTCATTTAATTGTTGTTTGTCGGCATAGGTCAGGACTCCATAAATTGGTATTTCTGAAAGTAATATGAGAAAATGCGTTTGCATTTAGCAAAGCAATCTTCATAGTGATAACAAATATTATTGGAATTTTTTTCAGTATTGTTTGCAAGTGTTCATTCTTGGACTTGTAATTATCTTTTCCTTTTGTGTCAGTCTGACCAATTTGATAAGAAAAAATAAACATTTATGAAGCAATACCAATGCTAAGAAAAAATAAATATAAATGTCTTTGGTGACTATTATTAAGGCAAGCCTAGATTCGTTTATTACCACTTAAAATTGTTAGGTAGGATGTAAATTGTTCATCATACTTAAGGACAAATCAATTCTATATTAATTCATAAAATATTGTCGAATTTAATGAGCTGTGACATGAAATCCTCGATGCTTCGTAATTAGATGTGTCCATATCAGCTAATTTGAACACAAACAAAAGAGGTCAAAATATAGATCATGGACATTTGATTTAATCGCTTCTTCTTTAAGATAAGGTGAACGATTGTCACAAACAATGGAGATTTAAATTAAAGTTTTTTGTATTCATATACTTAGATTTCTACATGCAATTAGCACTAATCACACAATGCATAATTTACAACTTTTAACCTGAGCTCGAATTTCAACAGAGGTAATAAAGTTGTTGATTATAAAATTATAGTTACAAATTGTGTGCGCAGTGTTGATCGAATAAATAATTCAAGGTCTGTAAAATTAATTTAAAGTTATTAAAAGTGATTTGAATTTTATTAAGAAAGATTTTCATTAATTAAAAGAACAAAACGGTAACAATTTGATTCGTCATCAGATGGCTGCTTAGTAAATGTAGTTGATGGATCATCGAAGATGAAACAGATGAAATACATGTAGATGCTTAAAAGTAAAAAAATGGTTAAATATGTACACAGATATGTTCAGAAACATTGCTAGTTATGTAATACTGAAGGTTGATCGCTCCCAAATCAGCGAAATTACAAAAACAGTCAAACTTCCCAAAATCGCATTGCATTCCTTGTTCGTTTCACTCTCTACGTTTGTGAAGCTTCATTGGTTTTATTCCACTTCGAACTATATTCAGGATACATTGATATCATTTCCGATTCCTGTAATTTAATCTTTAGTAGTATAATAATATTGATGATCGACATCTTTATAGCTGACTTCCAAAATGGCTTGTGCCTACATTTGGAAATATTGCAGAAAACGTAAGCAAAACATAAAGTGACGCTGACCAGTCAATCGATATTATCATACTTTAGAGTTAACATTACCTCTGCTTCCTCTGCTTGCTGTTTCTCTGATTGTGCTCAGTAAACTTACTGGTAGATTCCGGATATGATCAGCTGTGCACACAACAATGATACGATCAACCCTTGCTTTCACGGGTCTCTGGTTATACAAGTGTCTTAACCTATGAATATTCCGTCCGTTCTCGAAATAATAATCACGTACACTATTTAAGTTTCCCCTTTCATTGAGCTTTCCATTAAAAAAAAATGCTAAGCATCTCTGCTTGTAGTTCACCTTCCTCGTCTTCCAACCCAGTTATATCATAAAACGTTGGCATTAACACATGGTTGATGCTATCTTGTATGTAACCTTTTTAGGATAACTGAGAAAAAACAGAATATTGAAAGTAGGTTCTGCAATCATTATGGAATCAAAAATAAAATACAAGTATTGATCACCATAATTCTGTAGCAAAACAGAATACAGAAATACTAAATTGGCAGAAATGCCTTAAAAGCATACACTATTATGTAATGAAGCAATATATTATTTTTAATCTTAGATAAAAATAAGCATAGTGGACAGTTCTAATAAAATTGCAGTTCGACAACTCTGTTGAAAATAATATCTTATTTGCTTTATATACGGATATTGCTATCTTCAAATTCTTCTTGCAATTTGCTGCGAGATGTCAGTATCTAATTAATATGTACTAATGTATCATGTTATGCATCCTACCCGTGCTGGTGGATAGATGGATAAGTAAAGCAAAATCAGATATGTTTTTTGTAAAATATGAGTTAAAGCACATAAATCAAACTGCTAAATACTATATCTCCAAAGGATGTATTATAAGAAATATTGTAACAAAAAATAAATTTTACATATAGGTCCAACTTATATCGAATTCAAATTTACATATTAGGAATATTAAGAAAATATAATAATTATTTTTTAATTACATTCTAAAACGTGATGTCTGCTGAAAACCATGTCCACCGTAGCATCCCGCTCTAGCAACTTCTCTCCAACAGGCCCTGTAATTATCATTAAAACTTGCAAAAATAGTGTTCAGAAATGAGGACTTGCCACATCCAGGAGGTCCAATTACAGCTATATTTAACGGTCTCCGTCCATCCAGGTCATTACCGACAATATGCCCTGCACTGCAGTATCAATTTGGTTTTCCGTTCTTTACTCATCTGGAAACGAATATATTATATTATTTCTGATTATTACAGTGCTATTCTATATTAATAAAACATGATGAAATGAAATAATCCGATCGCAACAGAAACACACATTCATACATCAAGTAAACTTCTATAAGGGTGTGATATATTTTCATTTGCTGTTCAGATATTCATGTGGATTTTTCTACAATCAATATAGCTTTATTATATAAAGACCCCGATCGCCCGCCGGTGACTGACAACCATTACCACAAAAAAGTTGTATGGAGTACGGATCGTTACGGTTGGGAATCGAACTTACACATTTTGATAGTCATAGTTTCTGATTACATTGGTAGAGATAATGCCATCTACCATACGATCATACCCACGTCAAGGCCTAACTTTGCAATTATTATCTATTAGGTTAAAGTTCTCAGTTCGATTCCGATTGAGGCGAACAATTCTCGATGCAGCTTTATTGATAAACTTTCTACAGTGACTAACGACATGTCGGTGAGCTTTGTTTTTCCCTATTGATGAATTAACTTGATATCATGTTGATGTTAAGAAGGAAGCTTCTGAGGCAAGAGTTTCTAATGGTTAAGCTGAGCTGGAGTCATCATTTCGAAAGTTTACATGTGCCATCATGGCTAACCCTTATGGAAGATTTGTGTCACCTGATGACCACGGATATGTTGCGTATGCCGTAATAAAATATTGCGTCAATCTTTCCTCTGTCAGGAATTCTTACAGGACGTAAACAAGAGTAACGCGACTAGTGCCACTAAGAGATCATAAACTGTTCCCCTTCCAGAACACAGGGGTTTTCCCTTTGTTTGCTTCTCACAATACCTAGTCTTCTGTATGGTGTTTTATCGACTATTGTTTGTCATTATGGCCTTTCTCTTTTGGTCATTGTATTAGCGGTCCTTTGATTGAGGGCTTCTGATTATCACTATGGTATATCCAGCCTGTGCTCTTTTGTATTATAAATATCCAAACTCTTATGGATAAATTGTCTATTTGATTCGTCCCGCCCGTTTGGGATCTGGTATGTCTCTTATTGGAAGTAAAATAATTTCATTGCGATATTGACACGCCTATTTGACCATATACTACAGACTAACGATTTTGCTGACATGTTGTAATACGCTAGGTAGGTCACAATAAACTTATCATTTTTGTTGCTACAAAAATACAGTAATTCAATCTAGAAAAAAATTAACAAGTAAGTTAAGTAAACCGTTGGCTTTTTCTTTAAGTTAGGGACTTAAACGCAAAAAGCCATGACATATGACTTTGCGTGGATGCACAGATATGTGATAACAACCCTCTCATCTTGATAAATGGATTTTCAAAGTATATATAGATTTAAACAAACAATGGCAAAAAACATAGCGTATGTACGTATTGCAATGGTCTTCCCTACACAAAAGTCTTGATTTTTTCGAATGACAGCTGTTCTATCATTCATATGACACGAATAGCCATCACGATAAAACTCTATACGATTCTTTTTGTAGACACACATATTGATCATGCTCAGGTAACAACACTAAGGCACTTTCGTTTGTTACTTTGACAAATCACAGACGTTGTAGACTATTAACGGATTCATACACATGTATATATAAATAGCACCATATCATACACAATTTACATTAATGATCGAATATACTTAACCTATGAACTTTGTTTATTTCAAAATAATTATAAACCTACAACACACCGTGAATCGTTCACGAAGAAGTGAATTCCATTGGGAAAACCATATTTAGTTTATGAACTTTAACCACAAATGTATGCCCTTAGATTTTAGTTTTTTCATATATCATACTCATAGAACCAAGCATTGAAATAATTTCGTATTTGTCCTTAAGCATTCTTGCTAATTGAAGCAAGGTATATGCTACCAAGAAATCCATAATTCATAAATATTCAACCCCATTATTCTCAAAGTTATGATAAACGTTTCATTCCTTTAAAAAAGAAAAATACACAAATATCGACGTAATCATTATTAAGACTTTATTAACAAGGCGTTAGTGCTGACAACACTCTGCGTTACTAAAGTCGTCATCAATACACTTACTTGTAAATCATTTGTCAGAATGACCACTTGTGTCAATGAATTCTTTTATTTTTTATCTAGTAAATAATAAATATAATTGGTTGTGTTTCTTTTTGACAAATGTATTACCTTATACTACACAAAATATCATTTCAATGTCACAAATGAAATAAGAAACACAGATTTAAATATGCCTACTTTCGGTTTGGTTTCTTCTTAGACCTTTATTAATTACGAATTAATTGATAAACATATTCGACGTCACCTGTGAAGTCACATGATATCATATCAATGGATCGGGGATTTTGAAATTACATATGATCATAGATATATGTATTTACTAAAGGTATACAGACACTTGTTTATGTTTACTCACATGTTTATATTTTTCAAACTAGTTGATTGATTGGTTAAATAAGATTTTACTACAATAGTAAACAATTAATTGTATGTAGTATTAACTTAACTCATAACTATTTAGTAAAAATGAAACAAACAAATATGTTTGTTTGCCGAATGCCCAGGACAGCTAGAAGGACACTGGATATTTATTAAGTAAATATACATAAAATATAAATAAAAAATACATGTTTTACAACATAATTGTGTGAAAATTGAAATATGTAAACTCTGTCTTGAACGATCCCGCCGGTCAGGTAAACCCATAAAAAACGAGTAAACTCGGGTCAAACTATATTCAAAACACAGTTACGAGGACTATATTTAGAATGTGCTGAAAAATAAATCTGGGACCCTGTGTCCAAAACCCAATGCTCGGAAGATCGTCTCGAGAGAAATACTTTGGACAGTATTTTTTGAAAAACCAAATATATGAACAAAACATTGTAGTGAAAAAATTGAAAATACATAAGTAATAATGATATAAGAAATAATTTTGACTGGAAAATTTAAGCATTAACTAAACTAATAACTCTTTAATAGAAATGACACAAACAAATATGTATGTTTGCCGAATGCCCAGGACAGTTAGAAAAAAACACAAAGAAAGAGCAGAGAATTTAGGAAAATCATAATCCAAGACTTTAGGATACTGACAATCTCTTCTCAAATGTATCCGCAATGTAGTCATCTTTGCTCAAATCAGACTTCCATCTACCATGTCTCTTGATGCATCGTTCGTTTGCATCAGAACGTGCAGCAGCGGATGCACCGCCAGATCGTAAAGAATGTAGACCCAAGTTCAAGTTTGGCTCTACTGATTTAAGTTTTTTCAATATATTTTCTCTAGCTGTAGTGTAGCTTATCTTTCTGTTTTTACAAATAAGTTTGGCTATGCCATTATGCCTATAAATAGGTCTGAAAATGTAAAAATCGGAGCTCAAAACTGACTTAGATAAGGAAGCATAATGTCTAAAAATAGAAACTGGACAGGCCAAGGTATTGCCTTTTGAAATTAACACATCATTGCCCTGTCTGTATTGATCAGTTTTACTATGAACAATCTTGAGCTTCAAAACATGATCATGAACAGTGACGTCATTACACTTTAAAAAACTTAATTCATCAAAACGAAGAAATCCGGCAAAGCTTAATACGATCATAGCTAAATCTCTGATAATCATTAAATCACCCGAATCTTTAAATTGGGAACATAATTCAATAATCATTTGACTTGTAACAGGATCTTTCTTATTAACTGGTTTGCCGTTCAGACTTTTGACTGACTCTTGAAGTGATTGAGTAAATGAATATTCCGTTGGATCGGAAAAACCATTCAATACATGGGCCCATTTTATAGCATAAATAGCATTGTTAATGACATTTGGAGACACTGTCTGTCTATTAAATGAGTAATATACAAAGCAATATGTATGGGGTCTGCGGGTAAATTGTTATAACCATGTTCTTTAATAAATACACTCCATCTGTTGAAGCAGAAGTAAGACTTGTTAAGTGTTCGTACTTTTAGAGTCCAATAAAAATGTGGTCATCTTTCCAGATAAACTGTGTAAATAAGGGTAATAACAAAATTACCGAACTCCGAACAATCTTACAAAGGGAAAGTCAAAACTCATAATTATATAAAGAGACAAAATCAGTAAAGGATGTGTAGAGGTAACACCACTGGAGATCACTGCTTTTTCAACGTTCTGTCTCAGGTTTATTCCTATAAAATATAATGACTAAATCAAAATACAATTCTTAAAGCGACCATTTTAAATTTTAATGGATTATCTGCAAAAACTCCGTTTTTACCGTCTCCTGTGAAAATACAATCTTTCTGAGGTAAATAGTGAATGTCCTTAATGAATTCATGAAAAATATCCTTTTTCTGTATAATTGGCCAGTAAGGTGCCGATTTCCAAACAGGGATAATTAATATTCCCTTAGCTTTATCTTGTCTAAGCTTGTTTAATGTTTTGGTGATCATGCTAGGAGGTGGTACCAGCCAATTCATGTCATTTCCCCAAAACTGAGAGAAGGCATCAATTTTCTCAGTTGCTGGATACCATACATTAGAGTTAAATCTTTCATGGTGACTATTGTAGTGTGAGGCAAATCTATATATGGTACATTTATCCCATAATTCATTCAGAAAAATGTAAAAAGAATGTCTAACACCCCAATCATCGTGATCTATGACTCTGCTCTACTGATCAACGTGATCGTTTTGTGTTCTTGGAATCCAATAAGGAGTCAACTGAATATTTTGTGATTCACAAATAGAGTGAATATGTGTAGCAGTCTTTTGTAATGTCGTTTTCTTGCTACCTACCTTAAGAATGTGTTCAACATTCTTATTATCTGAATTGATTTTGACTTGTTTATTTTCCAATTCATTTGAAAAGGGGTAAATCACTCTTTTAGCACATTCTAATAATCTCCAAGTAGAACTTTCAAGACTTTCAGATTCGGTCCAACTACCGAATGTTTCAATGTTCTCTAAATGAGAATCAAAATCAGAGTTAACAAAACCTCCAAAGCCTACATCTGAGATGTCACATAAAATTTCACAATCGAAAACTTTATTGACTGTCATTGTACTGATTGTTTAACCTTTTGAGTTCAATATCTTACAATTCTTGTCCCAAAATGACAATTCAGTCAAAACATCTTGTGTTAATCTTATACATGCTTGCCAACTGGCTCTGCCTAAAGCGCAGTCATACAAAAATCTAGTACTTTGACGTACTGTGTCACTAATCACCGCGTGCATAGAGATAAGCTGACCTACAATACTGGCCAAAAATCTAACACGAAATAAGATTTTTCCCTTTTTCGACTTGGCACAGGGCATAAGTAAAGCATTTTTCAAGTTTCTGAATTCTCTCTTCTTTGACAAAAATAATACCATTTTCCGTATCCCAGGTATAACCAAGCCAATCTAATTTCTGACAAGGCGACCAGTGACATTTGTCGTGAGCAATTAAAAAACCAAAATTTTGCAATTGGTCATTCACCTCTCTACTGCTTTTAACAGCAGTATCATAATCATTTTCTCCCACTAGACCATCGTCTAAAAACATAATGATTCTTTTGCCTTTAGACCTGAAATCTTTGACAACCTCTCTCAAAACCTTTTAAAAAATATAACCTGTGGTAGAAATACCAAAAGAGAGAACAGCGAATACGAAATATCGTATTTTTCCTTCAAAAAACCACGCTAAATATTGTTCATGTTCTTCGAAAATCTCGACATGATGGTACGCAGATATTAAGTCATAACTGAAAATAAAATCGCCTACATCAAACATTTCTCTAGCAACTTTGCCATCTTCATATTTAAATCTATCTTTATGTAAACGAGGGTTAATGTGTCTACAGTCAAGTACTAATCGAGGTTTGCTCGACTTGCTAAACGCTACCGTAAGTGGATTAACGATTAACGATTTTGTAGAAACTTCCCTGATACATCCGTTGTTCAATAAATTTGTAATTTCAGAAGCTACAAAATCTTTGTTCTCAAGCGACGATTTATTGTTATTAATGTAAATTTGCTCTCGTTCTGTTTTAAACGGTATTTTGTAACCAACAATATCTAATATGTATTGATTATCTGTAATCAATCTCCATTCAGTTAACCTGTTTTCTAAACTCCCTACAGGTGTTATAACAGATGTGTGTACTTCAATTGTATTGTTAACAAACTGATCAACCTTGACGGTTTTGTTTTGTGATATGCTATCATTGAAATGACCTGACAATTTTAAAATATTTGTATTGAATAAATTGATTTTGTTTTCAGTCGTATTTATCTGACTGATATAAATTTATCCCACTATTAAAGGGTGACAAGAAGGTACTTATCTTTGATATTTTTGAATCTGGACAGCCATCGCTCCAGTGGCCTCTCTTTCTACAGGTATAACACCTCCCTGATTTGTATTTGCCAGCATTATCCTCCGCCGCCGAACGTTCTTTATTGTACGGAGTTGTCCTTAGACGTCTGTTCGCCTTCTCCGACTTGGATTTTCTTTCGGCTTTTGGCAATGCTCGATTCGTCCATTTCTCGTCTTCCGAGTCATATGCTATGGGGTTGCGTTCGTACTCTTGGACGACTTTCCAGCCTAAATCTGACGTATCTGCCAGCTTAATCATCTTTTGACGCTCCTGTACTATACCAATACCTTCAGATATTTTCTCCTTTGCTGCGACGACCTTCTGTGAGTTCATGTCCGGATTCTATAGAATTGAACGAGCCTCCTTCAGTTTAGACATAACTTTAACACTGTGTTTGTACTGATTTTCTTTTCCATTTCGTTGAAAACGAAAAGTGTCCGTGACACTTTCCTCTATTCTTGAAATCTGGAAATCCGATTGTTGAATATTGGATTGAAATATATCCAACCTGGAATCGATTAAAACAGCCATACTGTTCAATAAATCCTGTTTAGTGTTCGAAACGGTTGTTTCAACTTCGTGTACGATAGCATTTCGCATTGGTGAATTCATCCCGGTGTCCATCTTGACAGTACGATTGTCGGGTAGAAAGTGAAATACAAGTGATATTCAAATATCACGCGAAAATTAATTCAAACACACCGTTAATACAAATATTTCCCGCTATACCTTGAACCGCGGGAAAATTTAAATATTATTGTTCAATAATTACCTATTATTCGCCTCAGGCCAATACAGCTACCCTCGGACTAATAACTAGGCCAATACGGAAATCATCACGTAATGATATATTTATTAATTAACCATAAAATGGGTATATTTATTAATTAACCATAAAATGTTATCTTATAATGGATATTATAATATCATAAACTCGGCCAATATAACAAAATTAAGCCAATATCGGAAAAACTATGCCAATATCGATATTGGCTTATTTTTTTTTATATTGGCCGAGTTTATGATTTTATATTGTAAAGACAGTTGAGGTTGTATTGACAACAATAACATAGAGTTAATTAATAATATGTCGCATTGCGGGTACTTGTATATATATATATAGGGAGTGGATGTAGTCGAGTGGTCTAGGGCGCTGGACGTAAGGCTAAGCGAATGGTGCTGCAGTGTAACAATGGTGTGGATTCAAATCCCGTCGAGGGAAGAACAAAAATTTGACAGCTCTAAAATCTAATTCTAACACTGTTTGGTTTAATTTTCAGACGTATATTCAGACGTATATATATATATATATACGTCTGAAAATTAAACCAAACAGTGTTAGAATTAGATTTTAGAGCTGTCAAATTTTTGTTCTTCCCTCGACGGGATTTGAACCCACACCATTGATACACTGCAGCACCATTCGCTTAGCCTTACGTCCAGCGCCCTAGACCACTCGACCACATCCACTCCCTAAAAAAGGAGCTTCAATAGTCGTAGTGTTACCTTGTCTCGTAAGGCAAATCTAGGGATAGGCGTAAGACATGTGTATAAGCGTGTGTAGATGGTACATATATACTTAATATTATAATTTGACAGCAATCTAACTCAGCAATTTTTAATATATTGGATAGGATAATGAAGAATTATTCACTATACAGTCACAGGAAATAAAGTATATTATACAAACGTCTAGAAGCAAGTGACAACCATACAATATATCTGTCCCACTGGATCTCAAAGTTACATTAAAGGATACTAGGTTAATACTAAATATTATATACGTCTGAAAATTAAACCAAACAGTGTTAGAATTAGATTTTAGAGCTGTCAAATTTTTGTTCTTCCCTCGACGGGATTTGAACCCACACCATTGTTACACTGCAGCACCATTCGCTTAGCCTTACGTCCAGCGCCCTAGACCACTCGACTACATCCACTCCCTAAAAAAGGAGCTTCAATAGTCGTAGTGTTACCTTGTCTCGTAAGGCAAATCTAGGGATAGGCGTAAGACATGTGTATAAGCGTGTGTAGATGGTACATATATACTTAATATTATAATTTGACAGCAATCTAACTCAGCAATTTTTAATATATTGGATAGGATAATGAAGAATTATTCACTATACAGTCACAGGAAATAAAGTATATTATACAAACGTCTAGAAGCAAGTGACAACCATACAATATATCTGTCCCACTGGATCTCAAAGTTACTTTAAAGGATATTAGGTTAATACTAAATATTATATACGTCTGAAAATTAAACCAAACAGTGTTAGAATTAGATTTTAGAGCTGTCAAATTTTTGTTCTTCCCTCGACGGGATTTGAACCCACACCATTGTTACATTGCAGCACCATTCGCTTAGCCTTACGTCCAGCGCCCTAGACCACTCGACTACATCCACTCCCTAAAAAAGGAGCTTCAATAGTCGTAGTGTTACCTTGTCTCGTAAGGCAAATCTAGGGATAGGCGTAAGACATGTGTATAAGCGTGTGTAGATGGTACATATATACTTAATATTATAATTTGACAGCAATCTAACTCAGCAATTTTTAATATATTGGATAGGATAATGAAGAATTATTCACTATACAGTCACAGGAAATAAAGTATATTATACAAACGTCTAGAAGCAAGTGACAACCATACAATATATCTGTCCCACTGGATCTCAAAGTTACTTTAAAGGATACTAGGTTAATACTAAATATTATATACGTCTGAAAATTAAACCAAACAGTGTTAGAATTAGATTTTAGAGCTGTCAAATTTTTGTTCTTCCCTCGACGGGATTTGAACCCACACCATTGTTACACTGCAGCACCATTCGCTTAGCCTTACGTCCAGCGCCCTAGACCACTCGACTACATCCACTCCCTAAAAAAGGAGCTTCAATAGTCGTAGTGTTACCTTGTCTCGTAAGGCAAATCTAGGGATAGGCGTAAGACATGTGTATAAGCGTGTGTAGATGGTACATATATACTTAATATTATAATTTGACAGCAATCTAACTCAGCAATTTTTAATATATTGGATAGGATAATGAAGAATTATTCACTATACAGTCACAGGAAATAAAGTATATTATACAAACGTCTAGAAGCAAGTGACAACCATACAATATATCTGTCCCACTGGATCTCAAAGTTACTTTAAAGGATATTAGGTTAATACTAAATATTATATACGTCTGAAAATTAAACCAAACAGTGTTAGAATTAGATTTTAGAGCTGTCAAATTTTTGTTCTTCCCTCGACGGGATTTGAACCCACACCATTGTTGCACTGCAGCACCATTCGCTTAGCCTTACGTCCAGCGCCCTAGACCACTCGACTACATCCACTCCCTAAAAAAGGAGCTTCAATAGTCGTAGTGTTACCTTGTCTCGTAAGGCAAATCTAGGGATAGGCGTAAGACATGTGTATAAGCGTGTGTAGATGGTACATATATACTTAATATTATAATTTGACAGCAATCTAACTCAGCAATTTTTAATATATTGGATAGGATAATGAAGAATTATTCACTATACAGTCACAGGAAATAAAGTATATTATACAAACGTCTAGAAGCAAGTGACAACCATACAATATATCTGTCCCACTGGATCTCAAAGTTACTTTAAAGGATACTAGGTTAATACTAAATATTATATACGTCTGAAAATTAAACCAAACAGTGTTAGAATTAGATTTTAGAGCTGTCAAATTTTTGTTCTTCCCTCGACGGGATTTGAACCCACACCATTGTTACACTGCAGCACCATTCGCTTAGCCTTACGTCCAGCGCCCTAGACCACTCGACTACATCCACTCCCTAAAAAAGGAGCTTCAATAGTCGTAGTGTTACCTTGTCTCGTAAGGCAAATCTAGGGATAGGCGTAAGACATGTGTATAAGCGTGTGTAGATGGTACATATATACTTAATATTATAATTTGACAGCAATCTAACTCAGCAATTTTTAATATATTGGATAGGATAATGAAGAATTATTCACTATACAGTCACAGGAAATAAAGTATATTATACAAACGTCTAGAAGCAAGTGACAACCATACAATATATCTGTCCCACTGGATCTCAAAGTTACTTTAAAGGATATTAGGTTAATACTAAATATTATATACGTCTGAAAATTAAACCAAACAGTGTTAGAATTAGATTTTAGAGCTGTCAAATTTTTGTTCTTCCCTCGACGGGATTTGAACCCACACCATTGTTGCACTGCAGCATCATTCGCTTAGCCTTACGTCCAGCGCCCTAGACCACTCGACTACATCCACTCCCTAAAAAAGGAGCTTCAATAGTCGTAGTGTTACCTTGTCTCGTAAGGCAAATCTAGGGATAGGCGTAAGACATGTGTATAAGCGTGTGTAGATGGTACATATATACTTAATATTATAATTTGAGAGCAATCTAACTCAGCAATTTTTAATATATTGGATAGGATAATGAAGAATTATTCACTATACAGTCACAGGAAATAAAGTATATTATACAAACGTCTAGAAGCAAGTGACAACCAAACAATATATCTGTCCCACTGGATCTCAAAGTTACTTTAAAGGATACTAGGTTAATACTAAATATTATATACGTCTGAAAATTAAACCAAACAGTGTTAGAATTAGATTTTAGAGCTGTCAAATTTTTGTTCTTCCCTCGACGGGATTTGAAACCACACCATTGTTACACTGCAGCACCATTCGCTTAGCCTTACGTCCAGCGCCCTAGACCACTCGACTACATCCACTCCCTAAAAAAGGAGCTTCAATAGTCGTAGTGTTACCTTGTCTCGTAAGGCAAATCTAGGGATAGGCGTAAGACATGTGTATAAGCGTGTGTAGATGGTACATATATACTTAATATTATAATTTGACAGCAATCTAACTCAGCAATTTTTAATATATTGGATAGGATAATGAAGAATTATTCACTATACAGTCACAGGAAATAAAGTATATTATACAAACGTCTAGAAGCAAGTGACAACCATACAATATATCTGTCCCACTGGATCTCAAAGTTACTTTAAAGGATACTGGGTTAATACTAAATATTATATACGTCTGAAAATTAAACCAAACAGTGTTAGAATTAGATTTTAGAGCTGTCAAATTTTTGTTCTTCCCTCGACGGGATTTGAACCCACACCATTGTTACACTGCAGCACCATTCGCTTAGCCTTACGTCCAGCGCCCTAGACCACTCGACTACATCCACTCCCTAAAAAAGGAGCTTCAATAGTCGTAGTGTTACCTTGTCTCGTAAGGCAAATCTAGGGATAGGCGTAAGACATGTGTATAAGCGTGTGTAGATGGTACATATATACTTAATATTATAATTTAACAGCAATCTAACTCAGCAATTTTTAATATATTGGATAGGATAATGAAGAATTATTCACTATACAGTCACAGGAAATAAAGTATATTATACAAACGTCTAGAAGCAAGTGACAACCATACAATATATCTGTCCCACTGGATCTCAAAGTTACTTTAAAGGATATTAGGTTAATACTAAATATTATATACGTCTGAAAATTAAACCAAACAGTGTTAGAATTAGATTTTAGAGCTGTCAAATTTTTGTTCTTCCCTCGACGGGATTTGAACCCACACCATTGTTACACTGCAGCACCATTCGCTTAGCCTTACGTCCAGCGCCCTAGACCACTCGACTACATCCACTCCCTAAAAAAGGAGCTTCAATAGTCGTAGTGTTACCTTGTCTCGTAAGGCAAATCTAGGGATAGGCGTAAGACATGTGTATAAGCGTGTGTAGATGGTACATATATACTTAATATTATAATTTGACAGCAATCTAACTCAGCAATTTTTAATATATTGGATAGGATAATGAAGAATTATTCACTATACAGTCACAGGAAATAAAGTATATTATACAAACGTCTAGAAGCAAGTGACAACCATACAATATATCTGTCCCACTGGATCTCAAAGTTACTTTAAAGGATACTGGGTTAATACTAAATATTATATACGTCTGAAAATTAAACCAAACAGTGTTAGAATTAGATTTTAGAGCTGTCAAATTTTTGTTCTTCCCTCGACGGGATTTGAACCCACACCATTGTTACACTGCAGCACCATTCGCTTAGCCTTACGTCCAGCGCCCTAGACCACTCGACTACATCCACTCCCTAAAAAAGGAGCTTCAATAGTCGTAGTGTTACCTTGTCTCGTAAGGCAAATCTAGGGATAGGCGTAAGACATGTGTATAAGCGTGTGTAGATGGTACATATATACTTAATATTATAATTTGACAGCAATCTAACTCAGCAATTTTTAATATATTGGATAGGATAATGAAGAATTATTCACTATACAGTCACAGGAAATAAAGTATATTATACAAACGTCTAGAAGCAAGTGACAACCATACAATATATCTGTCCCACTGGATCTCAAAGTTACTTTAAAGGATACTAGGTTAATACTAAATATTATATACGTCTGAAAATTAAACCAAACAGTGTTAGAATTAGATTTTAGAGCTGTCAAATTTTTGTTCTTCCCTCGGCGGGATTTGAACCCACACCATTGTTACACTGCAGCACCATTCGCTTAGCCTTACGTCCAGCGCCCTAGACCACTCGACTACATCCACTCCCTAAAAAAGGAGCTTCAATAGTCGTAGTGTTACCTTGTCTCGTAAGGCAAATCTAGGGATAGGCGTAAGACATGTGCATAAGCGTGTGTAGATGGTACATATATACTTAATATTATAATTTGACAGCAATCTAACTCAGCAATTTTTAATATATTGGATAGGATAATGAAGAATTATTCACTATACAGTCACAGGAAATAAAGTATATTATACAAACGTCTAGAAGCAAGTGACAACCATACAATATATCTGTCCCACTGGATCTCAAAGTTACTTTAAAGGATATTAGGTTAATACTAAATATTATATACGTCTGAAAATTAAACCAAACAGTGTTAGAATTAGATTTTAGAGCTGTCAAATTTTTGTTCTTCCCTCCACGGGATTTGAACCCACACCATTGTTACACTGCAGCACCATTCGCTTAGCCTTACGTCCAGCGCCCTAGACCACTCGACTACATCCACTCCCTAAAAAAGGAGCTTCAATAGTCGTAGTGTTACCTTGTCTCGTAAGGCAAATCTAGGGATAGGCGTAAGACATGTGTATAAGCGTGTGTAGATGGTACATATATACTTAATATTATAATTTGACAGCAATCTAACTCAGCAATATTTAATATATTGGATAGGATAATGAAGAATTATTCACTATACAGTCACAGGAAATAAAGTATATTATACAAACGTCTAGAAGCAAGTGACAACCATACAATATATCTGTCCCACTGGATCTCAAAGTTACTTTAAAGGATACTAGGTTAATACTAAATATTATATACGTCTGAAAATTAAACCAAACAGTGTTAGAATTAGATTTTAGAGCTGTCAAATTTTTGTTCTTCCCTCGACGGGATTTGAACCCACACCATTGTTACACTGCAGCACCATTCGCTTAGCCTTACGTCCAGCGCCCTAGACCACTCGACTACATCCACTCCCTAAAAAAGGAGCTTCAATAGTCGTAGTGTTACCTTGTCTCGTAAGGCAAATCTAGGGATAGGCGTAAGACATGTGTATAAGCGTGTGTAGATGGTACATATATACTTAATATTATAATTTGACAGCAATCTAACTCAGCAATTTTTAATATATTGGATAGGATAATGAAGAATTATTCACTATACAGTCACAGGAAATAAAGTATATTATACAAACGTCTAGAAGCAAGTGACAACCATACAATATATCTGTCCCACTGGATCTCAAAGTTACTTTAAAGGATACTAGGTTAATACTAAATATTATATACGTCTGAAAATTAAACCAAACAGTGTTAGAATTAGATTTTAGAGCTGTCAAATTTTTGTTCTTCCCTCGACGGGATTTGAACCCACACCATTGTTACACTGCAGCACCATTCGCTTAGCCTTACGTCCAGCGCCCTAGACCACTCGACTACATCCACTCCCTAAAAAAGGAGCTTCAATAGTCGTAGTGTTACCTTGTCTCGTAAGGCAAATCTAGGGATAGGCGTAAGACATGTGTATAAGCGTGTGTAGATGGTACATATATACTTAATATTATAATTTAACAGCAATCTAACTCAGCAATTTTTAATATATTGGATAGGATAATGAAGAATTATTCACTATACAGTCACAGGAAATAAAGTATATTATACAAACGTCTAGAAGCAAGTGACAACCATACAATATATCTGTCCCACTGGATCTCAAAGTTACTTTAAAGGATATTAGGTTAATACTAAATATTATATACGTCTGAAAATTAAACCAAACAGTGTTAGAATTAGATTTTAGAGCTGTCAAATTTTTGTTCTTCCCTCGACGGGATTTGAACCCACACCATTGTTACACTGCAGCACCATTCGCTTAGCCTTACGTCCAGCGCCCTAGACCACTCGACTACATCCACTCCCTAAAAAAGGAGCTTCAATAGTCGTAGTGTTACCTTGTCTCGTAAGGCAAATCTAGGGATAGGCGTAAGACATGTGTATAAGCGTGTGTAGATGGTACATATATACTTAATATTATAATTTGACAGCAATCTAACTCAGCAATTTTTAATATATTGGATAGGATAATGAAGAATTATTCACTATACAGTCACAGGAAATAAAGTATATTATACAAACGTCTAGAAGCAAGTGACAACCATACAATATATCTGTCCCACTGGATCTCAAAGTTACTTTAAAGGATACTAGGTTAATACTAAATATTATATACGTCTGAAAATTAAACCAAACAGTGTTAGAATTAGATTTTAGAGCTGTCAAATTTTTGTTCTTCCCTCGACGGGATTTGAACCCACACCATTGTTACACTGCAGCACCATTCGCTTAGCCTTACGTCCAGCGCCCTAGACCACTCGACTACATCCACTCCCTAAAAAAGGAGCTTCAATAGTCGTAGTGTTACCTTGTCTCGTAAGGCAAATCTAGGGATAGGCGTAAGACATGTGTATAAGCGTGTGTAGATGGTACATATATACTTAATATTATAATTTGACAGCAATCTAACTCAGCAATTTTTAATATATTGGATAGGATAATGAAGAATTATTCACTATACAGTCACAGGAAATAAAGTATATTATACAAACGTCTAGAAGCAAGTGACAACCATACAATATATCTGTCCCACTGGATCTCAAAGTTACTTTAAAGGATACTAGGTTAATACTAAATATTATATACGTCTGAAAATTAAACCAAACAGTGTTAGAATTAGATTTTAGAGCTGTCAAATTTTTGTTCTTCCCTCGACGGGATTTGAACCCACACCATTGTTACACTGCAGCACCATTCGCTTAGCCTTACGTCCAGCGTCCTAGACCACTCGACTACATCCACTCCCTAAAAAAGGAGCTTCAATAGTCGTAGTGTTACCTTGTCTCGTAAGGCAAATCTAGGGATAGGCGTAAGACATGTGTATAAGCGTGTGTAGATGGTACATATATACTTAATATTATAATTTGACAGCAATCTAACTCAGCAATTTTTAATATATTGGATAGGATAATGAAGAATTATTCACTATACAGTCACAGGATGCAAAGTATATTATACAAACGTCTAGAAGCAAGTGACAACCATACAATATATCTGTCCCACTGGATCTCAAAGTTACTTTAAAGGATACTAGGTTAATACTAAATATTATATACGTCTGAAAATTAAACCAAACAGTGTTAGAATTAGATTTTAGAGCTGTCAAATTTTTGTTCTTCCCTCGACGGGATTTGAACCCACACCATTGTTACACTGCAGCACCATTCGCTTAGCCTTATGTCCAGCGCCCTAGACCACTCGACTACATCCACTCCCTAAAAAAGGAGCTTCAATAGTCGTAGTGTTACCTTGTCTCGTAAGGCAAATCTAGGGATAGGCGTAAGACATGTGTATAAGCGTGTGTAGATGGTACATATATACTTAATATTATAATTTGACAGCAATCTAACTCAGCAATTTTTAATATATTGGATAGGATAATGAAGAATTATTCACTATACAGTCACAGGAAATAAAGTATATTATACAAACGTCTAGAAGCAAGTGACAACCATACAATATATCTGTCCCACTGGATCTCAAAGTTACTTTAAAGGATATTAGGTTAATACTAAATATTATATACGTCTGAAAATTAAACCAAACAGTGTTAGAATTAGATTTTAGAGCTGTCAAATTTTTGTTCTTCCCTCGACGGGATTTGAACCCACACCATTGTTACACTGCAGCACCATTCGCTTAGCCTTACGTCCAGCGCCCTAGACCACTCGACTACATCCACTCCCTAAAAAAGGAGCTTCAATAGTCGTAGTGTTACCTTGTCTCGTAAGGCAAATCTAGGGATAGGCGTAAGACATGTGTATAAGCGTGTGTAGATGGTACATATATACTTAATATTATAATTTGACAGCAATCTAACTCAGCAATTTTTAATATATTGGATAGGATAATGAAGAATTATTCACTATACAGTCACAGGAAATAAAGTATATTATACAAACGTCTAGAAGCAAGTGACAACCATACAATATATCTGTCCCACTGGATCTCAAAGTTACTTTAAAGGATACTAGGTTAATACTAAATATTATATACGTCTGAAAATTAAACCAAACAGTGTTTGAATTAGATTTTAGAGCTGTCAAATTTTTGTTCTTCCCTCGACGGGATTTGAACCCACACCATTGTTACACTGCAGCACCATTCGCTTAGCCTTACGTCCAGCGCCCTAGACCACTCGACTACATCCACTCCCTAAAAAAGGAGCTTCAATAGTCGTAGTGTTACCTTGTCTCGTAAGGCAAATCTAGGGATAGGCGTAAGACATGTGTATAAGCGTGTGTAGATGGTACATATATACTTAATATTATAATTTGACAGCAATCTAACTCAGCAATTTTTAATATATTGGATAGGATAATGAAGAATTATTCACTATACAGTCACAGGAAATAAAGTATATTATACAAACGTCTAGAAGCAAGTGACAACCATACAATATATCTGTCCCACTGGATCTCAAAGTTACTTTAAAGGATACTAGGTTAATACTAAATATTATATACGTCTGAAAATTAAACCAAACAGTGTTAGAATTAGATTTTAGAGCTGTCAAATTTTTGTTCTTCCCTCGACGGGATTTGAACCCACACCATTGTTACACTGCAGCACCATTCGCTTAGCCTTACGTCCAGCGCCCTAGACCACTCGACTACATCCACTCCCTAAAAAAGGAGCTTCAATAGTCGTAGTGTTACCTTGTCTCGTAAGGCAAATCTAGGGATAGGCGTAAGACATGTGTATAAGCGTGTGTAGATGGTACATATATACTTAATATTATAATTTGACAGCAATCTAACTCAGCAATTTTTAATATATTGGATAGGATAATGAAGAATTATTCACTATACAGTCACAGGAAATAAAGTATATTATACAAACGTCTAGAAGCAAGTGACAACCATACAATATATCTGTCCCACTGGATCTCAAAGTTACTTTAAAGGATACTAGGTTAATACTAAATATTATATACGTCTGAAAATTAAACAAAACAGTGTTAGAATTAGATTTTAGAGCTGTCAAATTTTTGTTCTTCCCTCGACGGGATTTTAACCCACACCATTGATACACTGCAGCACCATTCGCTTAGCCTTACGTCCAGCGCCCTAGACCACTCGACCACATCCACTCCCTAAAAAAGGAGCTTCAATAGTCGTAGTGTTACCTTGTCTCGTAAGGCAAATCTAGGGATAGGCGTAAGACATGTGTATAAGCGTGTGTAGATGGTACATATATACTTAATATTATAATTTGACAGCAATCTAACTCAGCAATTTTTAATATATTGGATAAGATAATGAAGAATTATTCACTATACAGTCACAGGAAATAAAGTATATTATACAAACGTCTAGAAGCAAGTGACAACCATACAATATATCTGTCCCACTGGATCTCAAAGTTACTTTAAAGGATATTAGGTTAATACTAAATATTATATACGTCTGAAAATTAAACCAAACAGTGTTAGAATTAGATTTTAGAGCTGTCAAATTTTTGTTCTTCCCTCGACGGGATTTGAACCCACACCATTGTTACACTGCAGCACCATTCGCTTAGCCTTACGTCCAGCGCCCTAGACCACTCGACTACATCCACTCCCTAAAAAAGGAGCTTCAATAGTCGTAGTGTTACCTTGTCTCGTAAGGCAAATCTAGGGATAGGCGTAAGACATGTGTATAAGCGTGTGTAGATGGTACATATATACTTAATATTATAATTTGACAGCAATCTAACTCAGCAATTTTTAATATATTGGATAGGATAATGAAGAATTATTCACTATACAGTCACAGGAAATAAAGTATATTATACAAACGTCTAGAAGCAAGTGACAACCATACAATATATCTGTCCCACTGGATCTCAAAGTTACTTTAAAGGATACTAGGTTAATGCTAAATATTATATACGTCTGAAAATTAAACCAAACAGTGTTAGAATTAGATTTTAGAGCTGTCAAATTTTTGTTCTTCCCTCGACGGGATTTGAACCCACACCATTGATACACTGCAGCACCATTGGCTTAGCCTTACGTCCAGCGCCCTAGACCACTCGACCACATCCACTCCCTAAAAAAGGAGCTTCAATAGTCGTAGTGTTACCTTGTCTCGTAAGGCAAATCTAGGGATAGGCGTAAGACATGTGTATAAGCGTGTGTAGATGGTACATATATACTTAATATTATAATTTGACAGCAATCTAACTCAGCAATTTTTAATATATTGGATAGGATAATGAAGAATTATTCACTATACAGTCACAGGAAATAAAGTATATTATACAAACGTCTAGAAGCAAGTGACAACCATACAATATATCTGTCCCACTGGATCTCAAAGTTACTTTAAAGGATACTAGGTTAATACTAAATATTATATACGTCTGAAAATTAAACCAAACAGTGTTAGAATTAGATTTTAGAGCTGTCAAATTTTTGTTCTTCCCTCGACGGGATTTGAACCCACACCATTGTTACACTGCAGCACCATTCGCTTAGCCTTACGTCCAGCGCCCTAGACCACTCGACTACATCCACTCCCTAAAAAAGGAGCTTCAATAGTCATAGTGTTACCTTGTCTCGTAAGGCAAATCTAGGGATAGGCGTAAGACATGTGTATAAGCGTGTGTAGATGGTACATATATACTTAATATTATAATTTGACAGCAATCTAACTCAGCAATTTTTAATATATTGGATAGGATAATGAAGAATTATTCACTATACAGTCACAGGAAATAAAGTATATTATACAAACGTCTAGAAGCAAGTGACAACCATACAATATATCTGTCCCACTGGATCTCAAAGTTACTTTAAAGGATACTAGGTTAATACTAAATATTATATACGTCTGAAAATTAAACCAAACAGTGTTAGAATTAGATTTTAGAGCTGTCAAATTTTTGTTCTTCCCTCGACGGGATTTGAACCCACACCATTGTTACACTGCAGCACCATTCGCTTAGCCTTACGTCCAGCGCCCTAGACCACTCGACTACATCCACTCCCTAAAAAAGGAGCTTCAATAGTCGTAGTGTTACCTTGTCTCGTAAGGCAAATCTAGGGATAGGCGTAAGACATGTGTATAAGCGTGTGTAGATGGTACATATATACTTAATATTATAATTTGACAGCAATCTAACTCAGCAATTTTTAATATATTGGATAGGATAATGAAGAATTATTCACTATACAGTCACAGGAAATAAAGTATATTATACAAACGTCTAGAAGCAAGTGACAACCATACAATATATCTGTCCCACTGGATCTCAAAGTTACTTTAAAGGATACTAGGTTAATACTAAATATTATATACGTCTGAAAATTAAACCAAACAGTGTTAGAATTAGATTTTAGAGCTGTCAAATTTTTGTTCTTCCCTCGACGGGATTTGAACCCACACCATTGTTACACTGCAGCACCATTCGCTTAGCCTTACGTCCAGCGCCCTAGACCACTCGACTACATCCACTCCCTAAAAAAGGAGCTTCAATAGTCGTAGTGTTACCTTGTCTCGTAAGGCAAATCTAGGGATAGGCGTAAGACATGTGTATAAGCGTGTGTAGATGGTACATATATACTTAATATTATAATTTGACAGCAATCTAACTCAGCAATTTTTAATATATTGGATAGGATAATGAAGAATTATTCACTATACAGTCACAGGAAATAAAGTATATTATACAAACGTCTAGAAGCAAGTGACAACCATACAATATATCTGTCCCACTGGATCTCAAAGTTACTTTAAAGGATACTAGGTTAATACTAAATATTATATACGTCTGAAAATTAAACCAAACAGTGTTAGAATTAGATTTTAGAGCTGTCAAATTTTTGTTCTTCCCTCGACGGGATTTGAACCCACACCATTGTTACACTGCAGCACCATTCGCTTAGCCTTACGTCCAGCGCCCTAGACCACTCGACTACATCCACTCCCTAAAAAAGGAGCTTCAATAGTCGTAGTGTTACCTTGTCTCGTAAGGCAAATCTAGGGATAGGCGTAAGACATGTGTATAAGCGTGTGTAGATGGTACATATATACTTAATATTATAATTTGACAGCAATCTAACTCAGCAATTTTTAATATATTGGATAGGATAATGAAGAATTATTCACTATACAGTCACAGGAAATAAAGTATATTATACAAACGTCTAGAAGCAAGTGACAACCATACAATATATCTGTCCCACTGGATCTCAAAGTTACTTTAAAGGATATTAGGTTAATACTAAATATTATATACGTCTGAAAATTAAACCAAACAGTGTTAGAATTAGATTTTAGAGCTGTCAAATTTTTGTTCTTCCCTCGACGGGATTTGAACCCACACCATTGTTGCACTGCAGCACCATTCGCTTAGCCTTACGTCCAGCGCCCTAGACCACTCGACTACATCCACTCCCTAAAAAAGGAGCTTCAATAGTCGTAGTGTTACCTTGTCTCGTAAGGCAAATCTAGGGATAGGCGTAAGACATGTGTATAAGCGTGTGTAGATGGTACATATATACTTAATATTATAATTTAACAGCAATCTAACTCAGCAATTTTTAATATATTGGATAGGATAATGAAGAATTATTCACTATACAGTCACAGGAAATAAAGTATATTATACAAACGTCTAGAAGCAAGTGACAACCATACAATATATCTGTCCCACTGGATCTCAAAGTTACTTTAAAGGATATTAGGTTAATACTAAATATTATATACGTCTGAAAATTAAACCAAACAGTGTTAGAATTAGATTTTAGAGCTGTCAAATTTTTGTTCTTCCCTCGACGGGATTTGAACCCACACCATTGTTACACTGCAGCACCATTCGCTTAGCCTTACGTCCAGCGCCCTAGACCACTCGACTACATCCACTCCCTAAAAAAGGAGCTTCAATAGTCGTAGTGTTACCTTGTCTCGTAAGGCAAATCTAGGGATAGGCGTAAGACATGTGTATAAGCGTGTGTAGATGGTACATATATACTTAATATTATAATTTGACAGCAATCTAACTCAGCAATTTTTAATATATTGGATAGGATAATGAAGAATTATTCACTATACAGTCACAGGAAATAAAGTATATTATACAAACGTCTAGAAGCAAGTGACAACCATACAATATATCTGTCCCACTGGATCTCAAAGTTACTTTAAAGGATATTAGGTTAATACTAAATATTATATACGTCTGAAAATTAAACCAAACAGTGTTAGAATTAGATTTTAGAGCTGTCAAATTTTTGTTCTTCCCTCGACGGGATTTGAACCCACACCATTGTTACACTGCAGCACCATTCGCTTAGCCTTACGTCCAGCGCCCTAGACCACTCGACTACATCCACTCCCTAAAAAAGGAGCTTCAATAGTCGTAGTGTTACCTTGTCTCGTAAGGCAAATCTAGGGATAGGCGTAAGACATGTGTATAAGCGTGTGTAGATGGTACATATATACTTAATATTATAATTTGACAGCAATCTAACTCAGCAATTTTTAATATATTGGATAGGATAATGAAGAATTATTCACTATACAGTCACAGGAAATAAAGTATATTATACAAACGTCTAGAAGCAAGTGACAACCATACAATATATCTGTCCCACTGGATCTCAAAGTTACTTTAAAGGATACTAGGTTAATACTAAATATTATATACGTCTGAAAATTAAACCAAACAGTGTTAGAATTAGATTTTAGAGCTGTCAAATTTTTGTTCTTCCCTCGACGGGATTTGAACCCACACCATTGTTACACTGCAGCACCATTCGCTTAGCCTTACGTCCAGCGCCCTAGACCACTCGACTACATCCACTCCCTAAAAAAGGAGCTTCAATAGTCGTAGTGTTACCTTGTCTCGTAAGGCAAATCTAGGGATAGGCGTAAGACATGTGTATAAGCGTGTGTAGATGGTACATATATACTTAATATTATAATTTGACAGCAATCTAACTCAGCAATTTTTAATATATTGGATAGGATAATGAAGAATTATTCACTATACAGTCACAGGAAATAAAGTATATTATACAAACGTCTAGAAGCAAGTGACAACCATACAATATATCTGTCCCACTGGATCTCAAAGTTACTTTAAAGGATACTAGGTTAATACTAAATATTATATACGTCTGAAAATTAAACCAAACAGTGTTAGAATTAGATTTTAGAGCTGTCAAATTTTTGTTCTTCCCTCGACGGGATTTGAACCCACACCATTGTTACACTGCAGCACCATTCGCTTAGCCTTACGACCAGCGCCCTAGACCACTCGACTACATCCACTCCCTAAAAAAGGAGCTTCAATAGTCGTAGTGTTACCTTGTCTCGTAAGGCAAATCTAGGGATAGGCGTAAGACATGTGTATAAGCGTGTGTAGATGGTACATATATACTTAATATTATAATTTGACAGCAATCTAACTCAGCAATTTTTAATATATTGGATAGGATAATGAAGAATTATTCACTATACAGTCACAGGAAATAAAGTATATTATACAAACGTCTAGAAGCAAGTGACAACCATACAATATATCTGTCCCACTGGATCTCAAAGTTACTTTAAAGGATACTAGGTTAATACTAAATATTATATACGTCTGAAAATTAAACCAAACAGTGTTAGAATTAGATTTTAGAGCTGTCAAATTTTTGTTCTTCCCTCGACGGGATTTGAACCCACACCATTGTTACACTGCAGCACCATTCGCTTAGCCTTACGTCCAGCGTCCTAGACCACTCGACTACATCCACTCCCTAAAAAAGGAGCTTCAATAGTCGTAGTGTTACCTTGTCTCGTAAGGCAAATCTAGGGATAGGCGTAAGACATGTGTATAAGCGTGTGTAGATGGTACATATATACTTAATATTATAATTTGACAGCAATCTAACTCAGCAATTTTTAATATATTGGATAGGATAATGAAGAATTATTCACTATACAGTCACAGGAAATAAAGTATATTATACAAACGTCTAGAAGCAAGTGACAACCATACAATATATCTGTCCCACTGGATCTCAAAGTTACTTTAAAGGATACTAGGTTAATACTAAATATTATATACGTCTGAAAATTAAACCAAACAGTGTTAGAATTAGATTTTAGAGCTGTCAAATTTTTGTTCTTCCCTCGACGGGATTTGAACCCACACCATTGTTACACTGCAGCACCATTCGCTTAGCCTTACGTCCAGCGCCCTAGACCACTCGACTACATCCACTCCCTAAAAAAGGAGCTTCAATAGTCGTAGTGTTACCTTGTCTCGTAAGGCAAATCTAGGGATAGGCGTAAGACATGTGTATAAGCGTGTGTAGATGGTACATATATACTTAATATTATAATTTGACAGCAATCTAACTCAGCAATTTTTAATATATTGGATAGGATAATGAAGAATTATTCACTATACAGTCACAGGAAATAAAGTATATTATACAAACGTCTAGAAGCAAGTGACAACCATACAATATATCTGTCCCACTGGATCTCAAAGTTACTTTAAAGGATATTAGGTTAATATTAAATATTATATACGTCTGAAAATTAAACCAAACAGTGTTAGAATTAGATTTTAGAGCTGTCAAATTTTTGTTCTTCCCTCGACGGGATTTGAACCCACACCATTGTTACACTGCAGCACCATTCGCTTAGCCTTACGTCCAGCGCCCTAGACCACTCGACTACATCCACTCCCTAAAAAAGGAGCTTCAATAGTCGTAGTGTTACCTTGTCTCGTAAGGCAAATCTAGGGATAGGCGTAAGACATGTGTATAAGCGTGTGTAGATGGTACATATATACTTAATATTATAATTTGACAGCAATCTAACTCAGCAATTTTTAATATATTGGATAGGATAATGAAGAATTATTCACTATACAGTCACAGGAAATAAAGTATATTATACAAACGTCTAGAAGCAAGTGACAACCATACAATATATCTGTCCCACTGGATCTCAAAGTTACTTTAAAGGATACTAGGTTAATACTAAATATTATATACGTCTGAAAATTAAACCAAACAGTGTTAGAATTAGATTTTAGAGCTGTCAAATTTTTGTTCTTCCCTCGACGGGATTTGAACCCACACCATTGTTACACTGCAGCACCATTCGCTTAGCCTTACGTCCAGCGCCCTAGACCACTCGACTACATCCACTCCCTAAAAAAGGAGCTTCAATAGTCGTAGTGTTACCTTGTCTCGTAAGGCAAATCTAGGGATAGGCGTAAGACATGTGTATAAGCGTGTGTAGATGGTACATATATACTTAATATTATAATTTGACAGCAATCTAACTCAGCAATTTTTAATATATTGGATAGGATAATGAAGAATTATTCACTATACAGTCACAGGAAATAAAGTATATTATACAAACGTCTAGAAGCAAGTGACAACCATACAATATATCTGTCCCACTGGATCTCAAAGTTACTTTAAAGGATACTAGGTTAATACTAAATATTATATACGTCTGAAAATTAAACCAAACAGTGTTAGAATTAGATTTTAGAGCTGTCAAATTTTTGTTCTTCCCTCGACGGGATTTGAACCCACACCATTGATACACTGCAGCACCATTCGCTTAGCCTTACGTCCAGCGCCCTAGACCACTCGACCACATCCACTCCCTAAAAAAGGAGCTTCAATAGTCGTAGTGTTACCTTGTCTCGTAAGGCAAATCTAGGGATAGGCGTAAGACATGTGTATAAGCGTGTGTAGATGGTACATATATACTTAATATTATAATTTGACAGCAATCTAACTCAGCAATTTTTAATATATTGGATAGGATAATGAAGAATTATTCACTATACAGTCACAGGAAATAAAGTATATTATACAAACGTCTAGAAGCAAGTGACAACCATACAATATATCTGTCCCACTGGATCTCAAAGTTACTTTAAAGGATACTAGGTTAATACTAAATATTATATACGTCTGAAAATTAAACCAAACAGTGTTAGAATTAGATTTTAGAGCTGTCAAATTTTTGTTCTTCCCTCGGCGGGATTTGAACCCACACCATTGTTACACTGCAGCACCATTCGCTTAGCCTTACGTCCAGCGCCCTAGACCACTCGACTACATCCACTCCCTAAAAAAGGAGCTTCAATAGTCGTAGTGTTACCTTGTCTCGTAAGGCAAATCTAGGGATAGGCGTAAGACATGTGCATAAGCGTGTGTAGATGGTACATATATACTTAATATTATAATTTGACAGCAATCTAACTCAGCAATTTTTAATATATTGGATAGGATAATGAAGAATTATTCACTATACAGTCACAGGAAATAAAGTATATTATACAAACGTCTAGAAGCAAGTGACAACCATACAATATATCTGTCCCACTGGATCTCAAAGTTACTTTAAAGGATATTAGGTTAATACTAAATATTATATACGTCTGAAAATTAAACCAAACAGTGTTAGAATTAGATTTTAGAGCTGTCAAATTTTTGTTCTTCCCTCCACGGGATTTGAACCCACACCATTGTTACACTGCAGCACCATTCGCTTAGCCTTACGTCCAGCGCCCTAGACCACTCGACTACATCCACTCCCTAAAAAAGGAGCTTCAATAGTCGTAGTGTTACCTTGTCTCGTAAGGCAAATCTAGGGATAGGCGTAAGACATGTGTATAAGCGTGTGTAGATGGTACATATATACTTAATATTATAATTTGACAGCAATCTAACTCAGCAATATTTAATATATTGGATAGGATAATGAAGAATTATTCACTATACAGTCACAGGAAATAAAGTATATTATACAAACGTCTAGAAGCAAGTGACAACCATACAATATATCTGTCCCACTGGATCTCAAAGTTACTTTAAAGGATACTAGGTTAATACTAAATATTATATACGTCTGAAAATTAAACCAAACAGTGTTAGAATTAGATTTTAGAGCTGTCAAATTTTTGTTCTTCCCTCGACGGGATTTGAACCCACACCATTGTTACACTGCAGCACCATTCGCTTAGCCTTACGTCCAGCGCCCTAGACCACTCGACTACATCCACTCCCTAAAAAAGGAGCTTCAATAGTCGTAGTGTTACCTTGTCTCGTAAGGCAAATCTAGGGATAGGCGTAAGACATGTGTATAAGCGTGTGTAGATGGTACATATATACTTAATATTATAATTTGACAGCAATCTAACTCAGCAATTTTTAATATATTGGATAGGATAATGAAGAATTATTCACTATACAGTCACAGGAAATAAAGTATATTATACAAACGTCTAGAAGCAAGTGACAACCATACAATATATCTGTCCCACTGGATCTCAAAGTTACTTTAAAGGATACTAGGTTAATACTAAATATTATATACGTCTGAAAATTAAACCAAACAGTGTTAGAATTAGATTTTAGAGCTGTCAAATTTTTGTTCTTCCCTCGACGGGATTTGAACCCACACCATTGTTACACTGCAGCACCATTCGCTTAGCCTTACGTCCAGCGCCCTAGACCACTCGACTACATCCACTCCCTAAAAAAGGAGCTTCAATAGTCGTAGTGTTACCTTGTCTCGTAAGGCAAATCTAGGGATAGGCGTAAGACATGTGTATAAGCGTGTGTAGATGGTACATATATACTTAATATTATAATTTAACAGCAATCTAACTCAGCAATTTTTAATATATTGGATAGGATAATGAAGAATTATTCACTATACAGTCACAGGAAATAAAGTATATTATACAAACGTCTAGAAGCAAGTGACAACCATACAATATATCTGTCCCACTGGATCTCAAAGTTACTTTAAAGGATATTAGGTTAATACTAAATATTATATACGTCTGAAAATTAAACCAAACAGTGTTAGAATTAGATTTTAGAGCTGTCAAATTTTTGTTCTTCCCTCGACGGGATTTGAACCCACACCATTGTTACACTGCAGCACCATTCGCTTAGCCTTACGTCCAGCGCCCTAGACCACTCGACTACATCCACTCCCTAAAAAAGGAGCTTCAATAGTCGTAGTGTTACCTTGTCTCGTAAGGCAAATCTAGGGATAGGCGTAAGACATGTGTATAAGCGTGTGTAGATGGTACATATATACTTAATATTATAATTTGACAGCAATCTAACTCAGCAATTTTTAATATATTGGATAGGATAATGAAGAATTATTCACTATACAGTCACAGGAAATAAAGTATATTATACAAACGTCTAGAAGCAAGTGACAACCATACAATATATCTGTCCCACTGGATCTCAAAGTTAATTTAAAGGATACTAGGTTAATACTAAATATTATATACGTCTGAAAATTAAACCAAACAGTGTTAGAATTAGATTTTAGAGCTGTCAAATTTTTGTTCTTCCCTCGACGGGATTTGAACCCACACCATTGTTACACTGCAGCACCATTCGCTTAGCCTTACGTCCAGCGCCCTAGACCACTCGACTACATCCACTCCCTAAAAAAGGAGCTTCAATAGTCGTAGTGTTACCTTGTCTCGTAAGGCAAATCTAGGGATAGGCGTAAGACATGTGTATAAGCGTGTGTAGATGGTACATATATACTTAATATTATAATTTGACAGCAATCTAACTCAGCAATTTTTAATATATTGGATAGGATAATGAAGAATTATTCACTATACAGTCACAGGAAATAAAGTATATTATACAAACGTCTAGAAGCAAGTGACAACCATACAATATATCTGTCCCACTGGATCTCAAAGTTACTTTAAAGGATACTAGGTTAATACTAAATATTATATACGTCTGAAAATTAAACCAAACAGTGTTAGAATTAGATTTTAGAGCTGTCAAATTTTTGTTCTTCCCTCGACGGGATTTGAACCCACACCATTGTTACACTGTAGCACCATTCGCTTAGCCTTACGTCCAGCGTCCTAGACCACTCGACTACATCCACTCCCTAAAAAAGGAGCTTCAATAGTCGTAGTGTTACCTTGTCTCGTAAGGCAAATCTAGGGATAGGCGTAAGACATGTGTATAAGCGTGTGTAGATGGTACATATATACTTAATATTATAATTTGACAGCAATCTAACTCAGCAATTTTTAATATATTGGATAGGATAATGAAGAATTATTCACTATACAGTCACAGGAAATAAAGTATATTATACAAACGTCTAGAAGCAAGTGACAACCATACAATATATCTGTCCCACTGGATCTCAAAGTTACTTTAAAGGATACTAGGTTAATACTAAATATTATATACGTCTGAAAATTAAACCAAACAGTGTTAGAATTAGATTTTAGAGCTGTCAAATTTTTGTTCTTCCCTCGGCGGGATTTGAACCCACACCATTGTTACACTGCAGCACCATTCGCTTAGCCTTACGTCCAGCGCCCTAGACCACTCGACTACATCCACTCCCTAAAAAAGGAGCTTCAATAGTCGTAGTGTTACCTTGTCTCGTAAGGCAAATCTAGGGATAGGCGTAAGACATGTGCATAAGCGTGTGTAGATGGTACATATATACTTAATATTATAATTTGACAGCAATCTAACTCAGCAATTTTTAATATATTGGATAGGATAATGAAGAATTATTCACTATACAGTCACAGGAAATAAAGTATATTATACAAACGTCTAGAAGCAAGTGACAACCATACAATATATCTGTCCCACTGGATCTCAAAGTTACTTTAAAGGATATTAGGTTAATACTAAATATTATATACGTCTGAAAATTAAACCAAACAGTGTTAGAATTAGATTTTAGAGCTGTCAAATTTTTGTTCTTCCCTCCACGGGATTTGAACCCACACCATTGTTACACTGCAGCACCATTCGCTTAGCCTTACGTCCAGCGCCCTAGACCACTCGACTACATCCACTCCCTAAAAAAGGAGCTTCAATAGTCGTAGTGTTACCTTGTCTCGTAAGGCAAATCTAGGGATAGGCGTAAGACATGTGTATAAGCGTGTGTAGATGGTACATATATACTTAATATTATAATTTGACAGCAATCTAACTCAGCAATATTTAATATATTGGATAGGATAATGAAGAATTATTCACTATACAGTCACAGGAAATAAAGTATATTATACAAACGTCTAGAAGCAAGTGACAACCATACAATATATCTGTCCCACTGGATCTCAAAGTTACTTTAAAGGATACTAGGTTAATACTAAATATTATATACGTCTGAAAATTAAACCAAACAGTGTTAGAATTAGATTTTAGAGCTGTCAAATTTTTGTTCTTCCCTCGACGGGATTTGAACCCACACCATTGTTACACTGCAGCACCATTCGCTTAGCCTTACGTCCAGCGCCCTAGACCACTCGACTACATCCACTCCCTAAAAAAGGAGCTTCAATAGTCGTAGTGTTACCTTGTCTCGTAAGGCAAATCTAGGGATAGGCGTAAGACATGTGTATAAGCGTGTGTAGATGGTACATATATACTTAATATTATAATTTGACAGCAATCTAACTCAGCAATTTTTAATATATTGGATAGGATAATGAAGAATTATTCACTATACAGTCACAGGAAATAAAGTATATTATACAAACGTCTAGAAGCAAGTGACAACCATACAATATATCTGTCCCACTGGATCTCAAAGTTACTTTAAAGGATACTAGGTTAATACTAAATATTATATACGTCTGAAAATTAAACCAAACAGTGTTAGAATTAGATTTTAGAGCTGTCAAATTTTTGTTCTTCCCTCGACGGGATTTGAACCCACACCATTGTTACACTGCAGCACCATTCGCTTAGCCTTACGTCCAGCGCCCTAGACCACTCGACTACATCCACTCCCTAAAAAAGGAGCTTCAATAGTCGTAGTGTTACCTTGTCTCGTAAGGCAAATCTAGGGATAGGCGTAAGACATGTGTATAAGCGTGTGTAGATGGTACATATATACTTAATATTATAATTTAACAGCAATCTAACTCAGCAATTTTTAATATATTGGATAGGATAATGAAGAATTATTCACTATACAGTCACAGGAAATAAAGTATATTATACAAACGTCTAGAAGCAAGTGACAACCATACAATATATCTGTCCCACTGGATCTCAAAGTTACTTTAAAGGATATTAGGTTAATACTAAATATTATATACGTCTGAAAATTAAACCAAACAGTGTTAGAATTAGATTTTAGAGCTGTCAAATTTTTGTTCTTCCCTCGACGGGATTTGAACCCACACCATTGTTACACTGCAGCACCATTCGCTTAGCCTTACGTCCAGCGCCCTAGACCACTCGACTACATCCACTCCCTAAAAAAGGAGCTTCAATAGTCGTAGTGTTACCTTGTCTCGTAAGGCAAATCTAGGGATAGGCGTAAGACATGTGTATAAGCGTGTGTAGATGGTACATATATACTTAATATTATAATTTGACAGCAATCTAACTCAGCAATTTTTAATATATTGGATAGGATAATGAAGAATTATTCACTATACAGTCACAGGAAATAAAGTATATTATACAAACGTCTAGAAGCAAGTGACAACCATACAATATATCTGTCCCACTGGATCTCAAAGTTAATTTAAAGGATACTAGGTTAATACTAAATATTATATACGTCTGAAAATTAAACCAAACAGTGTTAGAATTAGATTTTAGAGCTGTCAAATTTTTGTTCTTCCCTCGACGGGATTTGAACCCACACCATTGTTACACTGCAGCACCATTCGCTTAGCCTTACGTCCAGCGCCCTAGACCACTCGACTACATCCACTCCCTAAAAAAGGAGCTTCAATAGTCGTAGTGTTACCTTGTCTCGTAAGGCAAATCTAGGGATAGGCGTAAGACATGTGTATAAGCGTGTGTAGATGGTACATATATACTTAATATTATAATTTGACAGCAATCTAACTCAGCAATTTTTAATATATTGGATAGGATAATGAAGAATTATTCACTATACAGTCACAGGAAATAAAGTATATTATACAAACGTCTAGAAGCAAGTGACAACCATACAATATATCTGTCCCACTGGATCTCAAAGTTACTTTAAAGGATACTAGGTTAATACTAAATATTATATACGTCTGAAAATTAAACCAAACAGTGTTAGAATTAGATTTTAGAGCTGTCAAATTTTTGTTCTTCCCTCGACGGGATTTGAACCCACACCATTGTTACACTGTAGCACCATTCGCTTAGCCTTACGTCCAGCGTCCTAGACCACTCGACTACATCCACTCCCTAAAAAAGGAGCTTCAATAGTCGTAGTGTTACCTTGTCTCGTAAGGCAAATCTAGGGATAGGCGTAAGACATGTGTATAAGCGTGTGTAGATGGTACATATATACTTAATATTATAATTTGACAGCAATCTAACTCAGCAATTTTTAATATATTGGATAGGATAATGAAGAATTATTCACTATACAGTCACAGGATGCAAAGTATATTATACAAACGTCTAGAAGCAAGTGACAACCATACAATATATCTGTCCCACTGGATCTCAAAGTTACTTTAAAGGATACTAGGTTAATACTAAATATTATATACGTCTGAAAATTAAACCAAACAGTGTTAGAATTAGATTTTAGAGCTGTCAAATTTTTGTTCTTCCCTCGACGGGATTTGAACCCACACCATTGTTACACTGCAGCACCATTCGCTTAGCCTTATGTCCAGCGCCCTAGACCACTCGACTACATCCACTCCCTAAAAAAGGAGCTTCAATAGTCGTAGTGTTACCTTGTCTCGTAAGGCAAATCTAGGGATAGGCGTAAGACATGTGTATAAGCGTGTGTAGATGGTACATATATACTTAATATTATAATTTGACAGCAATCTAACTCAGCAATTTTTAATATATTGGATAGGATAATGAAGAATTATTCACTATACAGTCACAGGAAATAAAGTATATTATACAAACGTCTAGAAGCAAGTGACAACCATACAATATATCTGTCCCACTGGATCTCAAAGTTACTTTAAAGGATATTAGGTTAATACTAAATATTATATACGTCTGAAAATTAAACCAAACAGTGTTAGAATTAGATTTTAGAGCTGTCAAATTTTTGTTCTTCCCTCGACGGGATTTGAACCCACACCATTGTTACACTGCAGCACCATTCGCTTAGCCTTACGTCCAGCGCCCTAGACCACTCGACTACATCCACTCCCTAAAAAAGGAGCTTCAATAGTCGTAGTGTTACCTTGTCTCGTAAGGCAAATCTAGGGATAGGCGTAAGACATGTGTATAAGCGTGTGTAGATGGTACATATATACTTAATATTATAATTTGACAGCAATCTAACTCAGCAATTTTTAATATATTGGATAGGATAATGAAGAATTATTCACTATACAGTCACAGGAAATAAAGTATATTATACAAACGTCTAGAAGCAAGTGACAACCATACAATATATCTGTCCCACTGGATCTCAAAGTTACTTTAAAGGATACTAGGTTAATACTAAATATTATATACGTCTGAAAATTAAACCAAACAGTGTTTGAATTAGATTTTAGAGCTGTCAAATTTTTGTTCTTCCCTCGACGGGATTTGAACCCACACCATTGTTACACTGCAGCACCATTCGCTTAGCCTTACGTCCAGCGCCCTAGACCACTCGACTACATCCACTCCCTAAAAAAGGAGCTTCAATAGTCGTAGTGTTACCTTGTCTCGTAAGGCAAATCTAGGGATAGGCGTAAGACATGTGTATAAGCGTGTGTAGATGGTACATATATACTTAATATTATAATTTGACAGCAATCTAACTCAGCAATTTTTAATATATTGGATAGGATAATGAAGAATTATTCACTATACAGTCACAGGAAATAAAGTATATTATACAAACGTCTAGAAGCAAGTGACAACCATACAATATATCTGTCCCACTGGATCTCAAAGTTACTTTAAAGGATACTAGGTTAATACTAAATATTATATACGTCTGAAAATTAAACCAAACAGTGTTAGAATTAGATTTTAGAGCTGTCAAATTTTTGTTCTCCCCTCGACGGGATTTGAACCCACACCATTGTTACACTGCAGCACCATTCGCTTAGCCTTACGTCCAGCGCCCTAGACCACTCGACTACATCCACTCCCTAAAAAAGGAGCTTCAATAGTCGTAGTGTTACCTTGTCTCGTAAGGCAAATCTAGGGATAGGCGTAAGACATGTGTATAAGCGTGTGTAGATGGTACATATATACTTAATATTATAATTTGACAGCAATCTAACTCAGCAATTTTTAATATATTGGATAGGATAATGAAGAATTATTCACTATACAGTCACAGGAAATAAAGTATATTATACAAACGTCTAGAAGCAAGTGACAACCATACAATATATCTGTCCCACTGGATCTCAAAGTTACTTAAAAGGATACTAGGTTAATACTAAATATTATATACGTCTGAAAATTAAACAAAACAGTGTTAGAATTAGATTTTAGAGCTGTCAAATTTTTGTTCTTCCCTCGACGGGATTTTAACCCACACCATTGATACACTGCAGCACCATTCGCTTAGCCTTACGTCCAGCGCCCTAGACCACTCGACCACATCCACTCCCTAAAAAAGGAGCTTCAATAGTCGTAGTGTTACCTTGTCTCGTAAGGCAAATCTAGGGATAGGCGTAAGACATGTGTATAAGCGTGTGTAGATGGTACATATATACTTAATATTATAATTTGACAGCAATCTAACTCAGCAATTTTTAATATATTGGATAGGATAATGAAGAATTATTCACTATACAGTCACAGGAAATAAAGTATATTATACAAACGTCTAGAAGCAAGTGACAACCATACAATATATCTGTCCCACTGGATCTCAAAGTTACTTTAAAGGATACTAGGTTAATACTAAATATTATATACGTCTGAAAATTAAACCAAACAGTGTTAGAATTAGATTTTAGAGCTGTCAAATTTTTGTTCTTCCCTCGACGGGATTTGAACCCACACCATTGTTACACTGCAGCACCATTCGCTTAGCCTTACGTCCAGCGCCCTAGACCACTCGACTACATCCACTCCCTAAAAAAGGAGCTTCAATAGTCGTAGTGTTACCTTGTCTCGTAAGGCAAATCTAGGGATAGGCGTAAGACATGTGTATAAGCGTGTGTAGATGGTACATATATACTTAATATTATAATTTGACAGCAATCTAACTCAGCAATTTTTAATATATTGGATAAGATAATGAAGAATTATTCACTATACAGTCACAGGAAATAAAGTATATTATACAAACGTCTAGAAGCAAGTGACAACCATACAATATATCTGTCCCACTGGATCTCAAAGTTACTTTAAAGGATATTAGGTTAATACTAAATATTATATACGTCTGAAAATTAAACCAAACAGTGTTAGAATTAGATTTTAGAGCTGTCAAATTTTTGTTCTTCCCTCGACGGGATTTGAACCCACACCATTGTTACACTGCAGCACCATTCGCTTAGCCTTACGTCCAGCGCCCTAGACCACTCGACTACATCCACTCCCTAAAAAAGGAGCTTCAATAGTCGTAGTGTTACCTTGTCTCGTAAGGCAAATCTAGGGATAGGCGTAAGACATGTGTATAAGCGTGTGTAGATGGTACATATATACTTAATATTATAATTTGACAGCAATCTAACTCAGCAATTTTTAATATATTGGATAGGATAATGAAGAATTATTCACTATACAGTCACAGGAAATAAAGTATATTATACAAACGTCTAGAAGCAAGTGACAACCATACAATATATCTGTCCCACTGGATCTCAAAGTTACTTTAAAGGATACTAGGTTAATGCTAAATATTATATACGTCTGAAAATTAAACCAAACAGTGTTAGAATTAGATTTTAGAGCTGTCAAATTTTTGTTCTTCCCTCGACGGGATTTGAACCCACACCATTGATACACTGCAGCACCATTGGCTTAGCCTTACGTCCAGCGCCCTAGACCACTCGACCACATCCACTCCCTAAAAAAGGAGCTTCAATAGTCGTAGTGTTACCTTGTCTCGTAAGGCAAATCTAGGGATAGGCGTAAGACATGTGTATAAGCGTGTGTAGATGGTACATATATACTTAATATTATAATTTGACAGCAATCTAACTCAGCAATTTTTAATATATTGGATAGGATAATGAAGAATTATTCACTATACAGTCACAGGAAATAAAGTATATTATACAAACGTCTAGAAGCAAGTGACAACCATACAATATATCTGTCCCACTGGATCTCAAAGTTACTTTAAAGGATACTAGGTTAATACTAAATATTATATACGTCTGAAAATTAAACCAAACAGTGTTAGAATTAGATTTTAGAGCTGTCAAATTTTTGTTCTTCCCTCGACGGGATTTGAACCCACACCATTGTTACACTGCAGCACCATTCGCTTAGCCTTACGTCCAGCGCCCTAGACCACTCGACTACATCCACTCCCTAAAAAAGGAGCTTCAATAGTCATAGTGTTACCTTGTCTCGTAAGGCAAATCTAGGGATAGGCGTAAGACATGTGTATAAGCGTGTGTAGATGGTACATATATACTTAATATTATAATTTGACAGCAATCTAACTCAGCAATTTTTAATATATTGGATAGGATAATGAAGAATTATTCACTATACAGTCACAGGAAATAAAGTATATTATACAAACGTCTAGAAGCAAGTGACAACCATACAATATATCTGTCCCACTGGATCTCAAAGTTACTTTAAAGGATACTAGGTTAATACTAAATATTATATACGTCTGAAAATTAAACCAAACAGTGTTAGAATTAGATTTTAGAGCTGTCAAATTTTTGTTCTTCCCTCGACGGGATTTGAACCCACACCATTGTTACACTGCAGCACCATTCGCTTAGCCTTACGTCCAGCGCCCTAGACCACTCGACTACATCCACTCCCTAAAAAAGGAGCTTCAATAGTCGTAGTGTTACCTTGTCTCGTAAGGCAAATCTAGGGATAGGCGTAAGACATGTGTATAAGCGTGTGTAGATGGTACATATATACTTAATATTATAATTTGACAGCAATCTAACTCAGCAATTTTTAATATATTGGATAGGATAATGAAGAATTATTCACTATACAGTCACAGGAAATAAAGTATATTATACAAACGTCTAGAAGCAAGTGACAACCATACAATATATCTGTCCCACTGGATCTCAAAGTTACTTTAAAGGATACTAGGTTAATACTAAATATTATATACGTCTGAAAATTAAACCAAACAGTGTTAGAATTAGATTTTAGAGCTGTCAAATTTTTGTTCTTCCCTCGACGGGATTTGAACCCACACCATTGTTACACTGCAGCACCATTCGCTTAGCCTTACGTCCAGCGCCCTAGACCACTCGACTACATCCACTCCCTAAAAAAGGAGCTTCAATAGTCGTAGTGTTACCTTGTCTCGTAAGGCAAATCTAGGGATAGGCGTAAGACATGTGTATAAGCGTGTGTAGATGGTACATATATACTTAATATTATAATTTGACAGCAATCTAACTCAGCAATTTTTAATATATTGGATAGGATAATGAAGAATTATTCACTATACAGTCACAGGAAATAAAGTATATTATACAAACGTCTAGAAGCAAGTGACAACCATACAATATATCTGTCCCACTGGATCTCAAAGTTACTTTAAAGGATACTAGGTTAATACTAAATATTATATACGTCTGAAAATTAAACCAAACAGTGTTAGAATTAGATTTTAGAGCTGTCAAATTTTTGTTCTTCCCTCGACGGGATTTGAACCCACACCATTGTTACACTGCAGCACCATTCGCTTAGCCTTACGTCCAGCGCCCTAGACCACTCGACTACATCCACTCCCTAAAAAAGGAGCTTCAATAGTCGTAGTGTTACCTTGTCTCGTAAGGCAAATCTAGGGATAGGCGTAAGACATGTGTATAAGCGTGTGTAGATGGTACATATATACTTAATATTATAATTTGACAGCAATCTAACTCAGCAATTTTTAATATATTGGATAGGATAATGAAGAATTATTCACTATACAGTCACAGGAAATAAAGTATATTATACAAACGTCTAGAAGCAAGTGACAACCATACAATATATCTGTCCCACTGGATCTCAAAGTTACTTTAAAGGATATTAGGTTAATACTAAATATTATATACGTCTGAAAATTAAACCAAACAGTGTTAGAATTAGATTTTAGAGCTGTCAAATTTTTGTTCTTCCCTCGACGGGATTTGAACCCACACCATTGTTACACTGCAGCACCATTCGCTTAGCCTTACGTCCAGCGCCCTAGACCACTCGACTACATCCACTCCCTAAAAAAGGAGCTTCAATAGTCGTAGTGTTACCTTGTCTCGTAAGGCAAATCTAGGGATAGGCGTAAGACATGTGTATAAGCGTGTGTAGATGGTACATATATACTTAATATTATAATTTGACAGCAATCTAACTCAGCAATTTTTAATATATTGGATAGGATAATGAAGAATTATTCACTATACAGTCACAGGAAATAAAGTATATTATACAAACGTCTAGAAGCAAGTGACAACCATACAATATATCTGTCCCACTGGATCTCAAAGTTACTTTAAAGGATACTAGGTTAATACTAAATATTATATACGTCTGAAAATTAAACCAAACAGTGTTAGAATTAGATTTTAGAGCTGTCAAATTTTTGTTCTTCCCTCGACGGGATTTGAACCCACACCATTGTTACACTGCAGCACCATTCGCTTAGCCTTACGTCCAGCGCCCTAGACCACTCGACTACATCCACTCCCTAAAAAAGGAGCTTCAATAGTCGTAGTGTTACCTTGTCTCGTAAGGCAAATCTAGGGATAGGCGTAAGACATGTGTATAAGCGTGTGTAGATGGTACATATATACTTAATATTATAATTTGACAGCAATCTAACTCAGCAATTTTTAATATATTGGATAGGATAATGAAGAATTATTCACTATACAGTCACAGGAAATAAAGTATATTATACAAACGTCTAGAAGCAAGTGACAACCATACAATATATCTGTCCCACTGGATCTCAAAGTTACTTTAAAGGATACTAGGTTAATACTAAATATTATATACGTCTGAAAATTAAACCAAACAGTGTTAGAATTAGATTTTAGAGCTGTCAAATTTTTGTTCTTCCCTCGACGGGATTTGAACCCACACCATTGTTACACTGCAGCACCATTCGCTTAGCCTTACGTCCAGCGCCCTAGACCACTCGACTACATCCACTCCCTAAAAAAGGAGCTTCAATAGTCGTAGTGTTACCTTGTCTCGTAAGGCAAATCTAGGGATAGGCGTAAGACATGTGTATAAGCGTGTGTAGATGGTACATATATACTTAATATTATAATTTGACAGCAATCTAACTCAGCAATTTTTAATATATTGGATAGGATAATGAAGAATTATTCACTATACAGTCACAGGAAATAAAGTATATTATACAAACGTCTAGAAGCAAGTGACAACCATACAATATATCTGTCCCACTGGATCTCAAAGTTACTTTAAAGGATACTAGGTTAATACTAAATATTATATACGTCTGAAAATTAAACCAAACAGTGTTAGAATTAGATTTTAGAGCTGTCAAATTTTTGTTCTTCCCTCGACGGGATTTGAACCCACACCATTGTTACACTGCAGCACCATTCGCTTAGCCTTACGTCCAGCGTCCTAGACCACTCGACTACATCCACTCCCTAAAAAAGGAGCTTCAATAGTCGTAGTGTTACCTTGTCTCGTAAGGCAAATCTAGGGATAGGCGTAAGACATGTGTATAAGCGTGTGTAGATGGTACATATATACTTAATATTATAATTTGACAGCAATCTAACTCAGCAATTTTTAATATATTGGATAGGATAATGAAGAATTATTCACTATACAGTCACAGGAAATAAAGTATATTATACAAACGTCTAGAAGCAAGTGACAACCATACAATATATCTGTCCCACTGGATCTCAAAGTTACTTTAAAGGATACTAGGTTAATACTAAATATTATATACGTCTGAAAATTAAACCAAACAGTGTTAGAATTAGATTTTAGAGCTGTCAAATTTTTGTTCTTCCCTCGACGGGATTTGAACCCACACCATTGTTACACTGCAGCACCATTCGCTTAGCCTTACGTCCAGCGCCCTAGACCACTCGACTACATCCACTCCCTAAAAAAGGAGCTTCAATAGTCGTAGTGTTACCTTGTCTCGTAAGGCAAATCTAGGGATAGGCGTAAGACATGTGTATAAGCGTGTGTAGATGGTACATATATACTTAATATTATAATTTGACAGCAATCTAACTCAGCAATTTTTAATATATTGGATAGGATAATGAAGAATTATTCACTATACAGTCACAGGAAATAAAGTATATTATACAAACGTCTAGAAGCAAGTGACAACCATACAATATATCTGTCCCACTGGATCTCAAAGTTACTTTAAAGGATATTAGGTTAATATTAAATATTATATACGTCTGAAAATTAAACCAAACAGTGTTAGAATTAGATTTTAGAGCTGTCAAATTTTTGTTCTTCCCTCGACGGGATTTGAACCCACACCATTGTTACACTGCAGCACCATTCGCTTAGCCTTACGTCCAGCGCCCTAGACCACTCGACTACATCCACTCCCTAAAAAAGGAGCTTCAATAGTCGTAGTGTTACCTTGTCTCGTAAGGCAAATCTAGGGATAGGCGTAAGACATGTGTATAAGCGTGTGTAGATGGTACATATATACTTAATATTATAATTTGACAGCAATCTAACTCAGCAATTTTTAATATATTGGATAGGATAATGAAGAATTATTCACTATACAGTCACAGGAAATAAAGTATATTATACAAACGTCTAGAAGCAAGTGACAACCATACAATATATCTGTCCCACTGGATCTCAAAGTTACTTTAAAGGATACTAGGTTAATACTAAATATTATATACGTCTGAAAATTAAACCAAACAGTGTTAGAATTAGATTTTAGAGCTGTCAAATTTTTGTTCTTCCCTCGACGGGATTTGAACCCACACCATTGTTACACTGCAGCACCATTCGCTTAGCCTTACGTCCAGCGCCCTAGACCACTCGACTACATCCACTCCCTAAAAAAGGAGCTTCAATAGTCGTAGTGTTACCTTGTCTCGTAAGGCAAATCTAGGGATAGGCGTAAGACATGTGTATAAGCGTGTGTAGATGGTACATATATACTTAATATTATAATTTGACAGCAATCTAACTCAGCAATTTTTAATATATTGGATAGGATAATGAAGAATTATTCACTATACAGTCACAGGAAATAAAGTATATTATACAAACGTCTAGAAGCAAGTGACAACCATACAATATATCTGTCCCACTGGATCTCAAAGTTACTTTAAAGGATACTAGGTTAATACTAAATATTATATACGTCTGAAAATTAAACCAAACAGTGTTAGAATTAGATTTTAGAGCTGTCAAATTTTTGTTCTTCCCTCGACGGGATTTGAACCCACACCATTGATACACTGCAGCACCATTCGCTTAGCCTTACGTCCAGCGCCCTAGACCACTCGACCACATCCACTCCCTAAAAAAGGAGCTTCAATAGTCGTAGTGTTACCTTGTCTCGTAAGGCAAATCTAGGGATAGGCGTAAGACATGTGTATAAGCGTGTGTAGATGGTACATATATACTTAATATTATAATTTGACAGCAATCTAACTCAGCAATTTTTAATATATTGGATAGGATAATGAAGAATTATTCACTATACAGTCACAGGAAATAAAGTATATTATACAAACGTCTAGAAGCAAGTGTCAACCATACAATATATCTGTCCCACTGGATCTCAAAGTTACTTTAAAGGATACTAGGTTAATACTAAATATTATATACGTCTGAAAATTAAACCAAACAGTGTTAGAATTAGATTTTAGAGCTGTCAAATTTTTGTTCTTCCCTCGACGGGATTTGAACCCACACCATTGTTACACTGCAGCACCATTCGCTTAGCCTTACGTCCAGCGCCCTAGACCACTCGACTACATCCACTCCCTAAAAAAGGAGCTTCAATAGTCGTAGTGTTACCTTGTCTCGTAAGGCAAATCTAGGGATAGGCGTAAGACATGTGTATAAGCGTGTGTAGATGGTACATATATACTTAATATTATAATTTGACAGCAATCTAACTCAGCAATTTTTAATATATTGGATAAGATAATGAAGAATTATTCACTATACAGTCACAGGAAATAAAGTATATTATACAAACGTCTAGAAGCAAGTGACAACCATACAATATATCTGTCCCACTGGATCTCAAAGTTACTTTAAAGGATATTAGGTTAATACTAAATATTATATACGTCTGAAAATTAAACCAAACAGTGTTAGAATTAGATTTTAGAGCTGTCAAATTTTTGTTCTTCCCTCGACGGGATTTGAACCCACACCATTGTTACACTGCAGCACCATTCGCTTAGCCTTACGTCCAGCGCCCTAGACCACTCGACTACATCCACTCCCTAAAAAAGGAGCTTCAATAGTCGTAGTGTTACCTTGTCTCGTAAGGCAAATCTAGGGATAGGCGTAAGACATGTGTATAAGCGTGTGTAGGTGGTACATATATACTTAATATTATAATTTGACAGCAATCTAACTCAGCAATTTTTAATATATTGGATAGGATAATGAAGAATTATTCACTATACAGTCACAGGAAATAAAGTATATTATACAAACGTCTAGAAGCAAGTGACAACCATACAATATATCTGTCCCACTGGATCTCAAAGTTACTTTAAAGGATATTAGGTTAATATTAAATATTATATACGTCTGAAAATTAAACCAAACAGTGTTAGAATTAGATTTTAGAGCTGTCAAATTTTTGTTCTTCCCTCGACGGGATTTGAACCCACACCATTGTTACACTGCAGCACCATTCGCTTAGCCTTACGTCCAGCGCCCTAGACCACTCGACTACATCCACTCCCTAAAAAAGGAGCTTCAATAGTCGTAGTGTTACCTTGTCTCGTAAGGCAAATCTAGGGATAGGCGTAAGACATGTGTATAAGCGTGTGTAGATGGTACATATATACTTAATATTATAATTTGACAGCAATCTAACTCAGCAATTTTTAATATATTGGATAGGATAATGAAGAATTATTCACTATACAGTCACAGGAAATAAAGTATATTATACAAACGTCTAGAAGCAAGTGACAACCATACAATATATCTGTCCCACTGGATCTCAAAGTTACTTTAAAGGATACTAGGTTAATACTAAATATTATATACGTCTGAAAATTAAACCAAACAGTGTTAGAATTAGATTTTAGATCTGTCAAATTTTTGTTCTTCCCTCGACGGGATTTGAACCCACACCATTGTTACACTGCAGCACCATTCGCTTAGCCTTACGTCCAGCGCCCTAGACCACTCGACTACATCCACTCCCTAAAAAAGGAGCTTCAATAGTCGTAGTGTTACCTTGTCTCGTAAGGCAAATCTAGGGATAGGCGTAAGACATGTGTATAAGCGTGTGTAGATGGTACATATATACTTAATATTATAATTTGACAGCAATCTAACTCAGCAATTTTTAATATATTGGATAGGATAATGAAGAATTATTCACTATACAGTCACAGGAAATAAAGTATATTATACAAACGTCTAGAAGCAAGTGACAACCATACAATATATCTGTCCCACTGGATCTCAAAGTTACTTTAAAGGATACTAGGTTAATACTAAATATTATATACGTCTGAAAATTAAACCAAACAGTGTTAGAATTAGATTTTAGAGCTGTCAAATTTTTGTTCTTCCCTCGACGGGATTTGAACCCACACCATTGTTACACTGCAGCACCATTCGCTTAGCCTTACGTCCAGCGCCCTAGACCACTCGACTACATCCACTCCCTAAAAAAGGAGCTTCAATAGTCGTAGTGTTACCTTGTCTCGTAAGGCAAATCTAGGGATAGGCGTAAGACATGTGTATAAGCGTGTGTAGATGGTACATATATACTTAATATTATAATTTGACAGCAATCTAACTCAGCAATTTTTAATATATTGGATAGGATAATGAAGAATTATTCACTATACAGTCACAGGAAATAAAGTATATTATACAAACGTCTAGAAGCAAGTGACAACCATACAATATATCTGTCCCACTGGATCTCAAAGTTACTTTAAAGGATACTAGGTTAATACTAAATATTATATACGTCTGAAAATTAAACCAAACAGTGTTAGAATTAGATTTTAGAGCTGTCAAATTTTTGTTCTTCCCTCGACGGGATTTGAACCCACACCATTGATACACTGCAGCACCATTCGCTTAGCCTTACGTCCAGCGCCCTAGACCACTCGACCACATCCACTCCCTAAAAAAGGAGCTTCAATAGTCGTAGTGTTACCTTGTCTCGTAAGGCAAATCTAGGGATAGGCGTAAGACATGTGTATAAGCGTGTGTAGATGGTACATATATACTTAATATTATAATTTGACAGCAATCTAACTCAGCAATTTTTAATATATTGGATAGGATAATGAAGAATTATTCACTATACAGTCACAGGAAATAAAGTATATTATACAAACGTCTAGAAGCAAGTGACAACCATACAATATATCTGTCCCACTGGATCTCAAAGTTACTTTAAAGGATACTAGGTTAATACTAAATATTATATACGTCTGAAAATTAAACCAAACAGTGTTAGAATTAGATTTTAGAGCTGTCAAATTTGTGTTCTTCCCTCGACGGGATTTGAACCCACACCATTGTTACACTGCAGCACCATTCGCTTAGCCTTACGTCCAGCGCCCTAGACCACTCGACTACATCCACTCCCTAAAAAAGGAGCTTCAATAGTCGTAGTGTTACCTTGTCTCGTAAGGCAAATCTAGGGATAGGCGTAAGACATGTGTATAAGCGTGTGTAGATGGTACATATATACTTAATATTATAATTTGACAGCAATCTAACTCAGCAATTTTTAATATATTGGATAAGATAATGAAGAATTATTCACTATACAGTCACAGGAAATAAAGTATATTATACAAACGTCTAGAAGCAAGTGACAACCATACAATATATCTGTCCCACTGGATCTCAAAGTTACTTTAAAGGATATTAGGTTAATACTAAATATTATATACGTCTGAAAATTAAACCAAACAGTGTTAGAATTAGATTTTAGAGCTGTCAAATTTTTGTTCTTCCCTCGACGGGATTTGAACCCACACCATTGTTACACTGCAGCACCATTCGCTTAGCCTTACGTCCAGCGCCCTAGACCACTCGACTACATCCACTCCCTAAAAAAAGAGCTTCAATAGTCGTAGTGTTACCTTGTCTCGTAGGGCAAATCTAGGGATAGGCGTAAGACATGTGTATAAGCGTGTGTAGATGGTACATATATACTTAATATTATAATTTGACAGCAATCTAACTCAGCAATTTTTAATATATTGGATAGGATAATGAAGAATTATTCACTATACAGTCACAGGAAATAAAGTATATTATACAAACGTCTAGAAGCAAGTGACAACCATACAATATATCTGTCCCACTGGATCTCAAAGTTACTTTAAAGGATACTAGGTTAATACTAAATATTATATACGTCTGAAAATTAAACCAAACAGTGTTAGAATTAGATTTTAGAGCTGTCAAATTTTTGTTCTTCCCTCGACGGGATTTGAACCCACACCATTGATACACTGCAGCACCATTCGCTTAGCCTTACGTCCAGCGCCCTAGACCACTCGACTACATCCACTCCCTAAAAAAGGAGCTTCAATAGTCGTAGTGTTACCTTGTCTCGTAAGGCAAATCTAGGGATAGGCGTAAGACATGTGTATAAGCGTGTGTAGATGGTACATATATACTTAATATTATAATTTGACAGCAATCTAACTCAGCAATTTTTAATATATTGGATAAGATAATGAAGAATTATTCACTATACAGTCACAGGAAATAAAGTATATTATACAAACGTCTAGAAGCAAGTGACAACCATACAATATATCTGTCCCACTGGATCTCAAAGTTACTTTAAAGGATATTAGGTTAATACTAAATATTATATACGTCTGAAAATTAAACCAAACAGTGTTAGAATTAGATTTTAGAGCTGTCAAATTTTTGTTCTTCCCTCGACGGGATTTGAACCCACACCATTGTTACACTGCAGCACCATTCGCTTAGCCTTACGTCCAGCGCCCTAGACCACTCGACTACATCCACTCCCTAAAAAAGGAGCTTCAATAGTCGTAGTGTTACCTTGTCTCGTAAGGCAAATCTAGGGATAGGCGTAAGACATGTGTATAAGCGTGTGTAGATGGTACATATATACTTAATATTATAATTTGACAGCAATCTAACTCAGCAATTTTTAATATATTGGATAGGATAATGAAGAATTATTCACTATACAGTCACAGGAAATAAAGTATATTATACAAACGTCTAGAAGCAAGTGACAACCATACAATATATCTGTCCCACTGGATCTCAAAGTTACTTTAAAGGATACTAGGTTAATACTAAATATTATATACGTCTGAAAATTAAACCAAACAGTGTTAGAATTAGATTTTAGAGCTGTCAAATTTTTGTTCTTCCCTCGACGGGATTTGAACCCACACCATTGTTACACTGCAGCACCATTCGCTTAGCCTTACGTCCAGCGCCCTAGACCACTCGACTACATCCACTCCCTAAAAAAGGAGCTTCAATAGTCGTAGTGTTACCTTGTCTCGTAAGGCAAATCTAGGGATAGGCGTAAGACATGTGTATAAGCGTGTGTAGATGGTACATATATACTTAATATTATAATTTGACAGCAATCTAACTCAGCAATTTTTAATATATTGGATAGGATAATGAAGAATTATTCACTATACAGTCACAGGAAATAAAGTATATTATACAAACGTCTAGAAGCAAGTGACAACCATACAATATATCTGTCCCACTGGATCTCAAAGTTACTTTAAAGGATACTAGGTTAATACTAAATATTATATACGTCTGAAAATTAAACCAAACAGTGTTAGAATTAGATTTTAGAGCTGTCAAATTTTTGTTCTTCCCTCGACGGGATTTGAACCCACACCATTGATACACTGCAGCACCATTCGCTTAGCTTTACGTCCAGCGCCCTAGACCACTCGACCACATCCACTCCCTAAAAAAGGAGCTTCAATAGTCGTAGTGTTACCTTGTCTCGTAAGGCAAATCTAGGGATAGGCGTAAGACATGTGTATAAGCGTGTGTAGATGGTACATATATACTTAATATTATAATTTGACAGCAATCTAACTCAGCAATTTTTAATATATTGGATAGGATAATGAAGAATTATTCACTATACAGTCACAGGAAATAAAGTATATTATACAAACGTCTAGAAGCAAGTGACAACCATACAATATATCTGTCCCACTGGATCTCAAAGTTACTTTAAAGGATACTAGGTTAATACTAAATATTATATACGTCTGAAAATTAAACCAAACAGTGTTAGAATTAGATTTTAGAGCTGTCAAATTTGTGTTCTTCCCTCGACGGGATTTGAACCCACACCATTGTTACACTGCAGCACCATTCGCTTAGCCTTACGTCCAGCGCCCTAGACCACTCGACTACATCCACTCCCTAAAAAAGGAGCTTCAATAGTCGTAGTGTTACCTTGTCTCGTAAGGCAAATCTAGGGATAGGCGTAAGACATGTGTATAAGCGTGTGTAGATGGTACATATATACTTAATATTATAATTTGACAGCAATCTAACTCAGCAATTTTTAATATATTGGATAAGATAATGAAGAATTATTCACTATACAGTCACAGGAAATAAAGTATATTATACAAACGTCTAGAAGCAAGTGACAACCATACAATATATCTGTCCCACTGGATCTCAAAGTTACTTTAAAGGATATTAGGTTAATACTAAATATTATATACGTCTGAAAATTAAACCAAACAGTGTTAGAATTAGATTTTAGAGCTGTCAAATTTTTGTTCTTCCCTCGACGGGATTTGAACCCACACCATTGTTACACTGCAGCACCATTCGCTTAGCCTTACGTCCAGCGCCCTAGACCACTCGACTACATCCACTCCCTAAAAAAAGAGCTTCAATAGTCGTAGTGTTACCTTGTCTCGTAGGGCAAATCTAGGGATAGGCGTAAGACATGTGTATAAGCGTGTGTAGATGGTACATATATACTTAATATTATAATTTGACAGCAATCTAACTCAGCAATTTTTAATATATTGGATAGGATAATGAAGAATTATTCACTATACAGTCACAGGAAATAAAGTATATTATACAAACGTCTAGAAGCAAGTGACAACCATACAATATATCTGTCCCACTGGATCTCAAAGTTACTTTAAAGGATACTAGGTTAATACTAAATATTATATACGTCTGAAAATTAAACCAAACAGTGTTAGAATTAGATTTTAGAGCTGTCAAATTTTTGTTCTTCCCTCGACGGGATTTGAACCCACACCATTGATACACTGCAGCACCATTCGCTTAGCCTTACGTCCAGCGCCCTAGACCACTCGACCACATCCACTCCCTAAAAAAGGAGCTTCAATAGTCGTAGTGTTACCTTGTCTCGTAAGGCAAATCTAGGGATAGGCGTAAGACATGTGTATAAGCGTGTGTAGATGGTACATATATACTTAATATTATAATTTGACAGCAATCTAACTCAGCAATTTTTAATATATTGGATAGGATAATGAAGAATTATTCACTATACAGTCACAGGAAATAAAGTATATTATACAAACGTCTAGAAGCAAGTGACAACCATACAATATATCTGTCCCACTGGATCTCAAAGTTACTTTAAAGGATACTAGGTTAATACTAAATATTATATACGTCTGAAAATTAAACCAAACAGTGTTAGAATTAGATTTTAGAGCTGTCAAATTTTTGTTCTTCCCTCGACGGGATTTGAACCCACACCATTGTTACACTGCAGCACCATTCGCTTAGCCTTACGTCCAGCGCCCTGGACCACTCGACTACATCCACTCCCTAAAAAAGGAGCTTCAATAGTCGTAGTGTTACCTTGTCTCGTAAGGCAAATCTAGGGATAGGCGTAAGACATGTGTATAAGCGTGTGTAGATGGTACATATATACTTAATATTATAATTTGACAGCAATCTAACTCAGCAATTTTTAATATATTGGATAAGATAATGAAGAATTATTCACTATACAGTCACAGGAAATAAAGTATATTATACAAACGTCTAGAAGCAAGTGACAACCATACAATATATCTGTCCCACTGGATCTCAAAGTTACTTTAAAGGATATTAGGTTAATACTAAATATTATATACGTCTGAAAATTAAACCAAACAGTGTTAGAATTAGATTTTAGAGCTGTCAAATTTTTGTTCTTCCCTCGACAGGATTTGAACCCACACCATTGTTACACTGCAGCACCATTCGCTTAGCCTTACGTCCAGCGCCCTAGACCACTCGACTACATCCACTCCCTAAAAAAGGAGCTTCAATAGTCGTAGTGTTACCTTGTCTCGTAAGGCAAATCTAGGGATAGGCGTAAGACATGTGTATAAGCGTGTGTAGATGGTACATATATACTTAATATTATAATTTGACAGCAATCTAACTCAGCAATTTTTAATATATTGGATAGGATAATGAAGAATTATTCACTATACAGTCACAGGAAATAAAGTATATTATACAAACGTCTAGAAGCAAGTGACAACCATACAATATATCTGTCCCACTGGATCTCAAAGTTACTTTAAAGGATACTAGGTTAATACTAAATATTATATACGTCTGAAAATTAAACCAAACAGTGTTAGAATTAGATTTTAGAGCTGTCAAATTTTTGTTCTTCCCTCGACGGGATTTGAACCCACACCATTGTTACACTGCAGCACCATTCGCTTAGCCTTACGTCCAGCGTCCTAGACCACTCGACTACATCCACTCCCTAAAAAAGGAGCTTCAATAGTCGTAGTGTTACCTTGTCTCGTAAGGCAAATCTAGGGATAGGCGTAAGACATGTGTATAAGCGTGTGTAGATGGTACATATATACTTAATATTATAATTTGACAGCAATCTAACTCAGCAATTTTTAATATATTGGATAGGATAATGAAGAATTATTCACTATACAGTCACAGGAAATAAAGTATATTATACAAACGTCTAGAAGCAAGTGACAACCATACAATATATCTGTCCCACTGGATCTCAAAGTTACTTTAAAGGATACTAGGTTAATACTAAATATTATATACGTCTGAAAATTAAACCAAACAGTGTTAGAATTAGATTTTAGAGCTGTCAAATTATTGTTCTTCCCTCGACGGGATTTGAACCCACACCATTGTTACACTGCAGCACCATTCGCTTAGCCTTACGTCCAGCGCCCTAGACCACTCGACTACATCCACTCCCTAAAAAAGGAGCTTCAATAGTCGTAGTGTTACCTTGTCTCGTAAGGCAAATCTAGGGATAGGCGTAAGACATGTGTATAAGCGTGTGTAGATGGTACATATATACTTAATATTATAATTTGACAGCAATCTAACTCAGCAATTTTTAATATATTGGATAGGATAATGAAGAATTATTCACTATACAGTCACAGGAAATAAAGTATATTATACAAACGTCTAGAAGCAAGTGACAACCATACAATATATCTGTCCCACTGGATCTCAAAGTTACTTTAAAGGATATTAGGTTAATACTAAATATTATATACGTCTGAAAATTAAACCAAACAGTCTTAGAATTAGATTTTAGAGCTGTCAAATTTTTGTTCTTCCCTCGACGGGATTTGAACCCACACCATTGTTACACTGCAGCACCATTCGCTTAGCCTTACGTCCAGCGCCCTAGACCACTCGACTACATCCACTCCCTAAAAAAGGAGCTTCAATAGTCGTAGTGTTACCTTGTCTCGTAAGGCAAATCTAGGGATAGGCGTAAGACATGTGTATAAGCGTGTGTAGATGGTACATATATACTTAATATTATAATTTGACAGCAATCTAACTCAGCAATTTTTAATATATTGGATAAGATAATGAAGAATTATTCACTATACAGTCACAGGAAATAAAGTATATTATACAAACGTCTAGAAGCAAGTGACAACCATACAATATATCTGTCCCACTGGATCTCAAAGTTACTTTAAAGGATACTAGGTTAATACTAAATATTATATACGTCTGAAAATTAAACCAAACAGTGTTAGAATTAGATTTTAGAGCTGTCAAATTTTTGTTCTTCCCTCGACGGGATTTGAACCCACACCATTGTTACACTGCAGCACCATTCGCTTAGCCTTACGTCCAGCGCCCTAGACCACCCGACTACATCCACTCCCTAAAAAAGGAGCTTCAATAGTCGTAGTGTTACCTTGTCTCGTAAGGCAAATCTAGGGATAGGCATAAGACATGTGTATAAGCGTGTGTAGATGGTACATATATACTTAATATTATAATTTGACAGCAATCTAACTCAGCAATTTTTAATATATTGGATAGGATAATGAAGAATTATTCACTATACAGTCACAGGAAATAAAGTATATTATACAAACGTCTAGAAGCAAGTGACAACCATACAATATATCTGTCCCACTGGATCTCAAAGTTACTTTAAAGGATACTAGGTTAATACTAAATATTATATACGTCTGAAAATTAAACCAAACAGTGTTAGAATTAGATTTTAGAGCTGTCAAATTTTTGTTCTTCCCTCGACGGGATTTGAACCCACACCATTGTTACACTGCAGCACCATTCGCTTAGCCTTACGTCCAGCGCCCTAGACCACTCGACTACATCCACTCCCTAAAAAAGGAGCTTCAATAGTCGTAGTGTTACCTTGTCTCGTAAGGCAAATCTAGGGATAGGCGTAAGACATGTGTATAAGCGTGTGTAGATGGTACATATATACTTAATATTATAATTTGACAGCAATCTAACTCAGCAATTTTTAATATATTGGATAGGATAATGAAGAATTATTCACTATACAGTCACAGGAAATAAAGTATATTATACAAACGTCTAGAAGCAAGTGACAACCATACAATATATCTGTCCCACTGGATCTCAAAGTTACTTTAAAGGATACTAGGTTAATACTAAATATTATATACGTCTGAAAATTAAACCAAACAGTGTTAGAATTAGATTTTAGAGCTGTCAAATTTTTGTTCTTCCCTCGACGGGATTTGAACCCACACCATTGTTACACTGCAGCACCATTCGCTTAGCCTTACGTCCAGCGCCCTAGACCACTCGACTACATCCACTCCCTAAAAAAGGAGTTTCAATAGTCGTAGTGTTACCTTGTCTCGTAAGGCAAATCTAGGGATAGGCGTAAGACATGTGTATAAGCGTGTGTAGATGGTACATATATACTTAATATTATAATTTGACAGCAATCTAACTCAGCAATTTTTAATATATTGGATAGGATAATGAAGAATTATTCACTATACAGTCACAGGAAATAAAGTATATTATACAAACGTCTAGAAGCAAGTGACAACCATACAATATATCTGTCCCACTGGATCTCAAAGTTACTTTAAAGGATACTAGGTTAATACTAAATATTATATACGTCTGAAAATTAAACCAAACAGTGTTAGAATTAGATTTTAGAGCTGTCAAATTTTTGTTCTTCCCTCGACGGGATTTGAACCCACACCATTGTTACACTGCAGCACCATTCGCTTAGCCTTACGTCCAGCGCCCTAGACCACCCGACTACATCCACTCCCTAAAAAAGGAGCTTCAATAGTCGTAGTGTTACCTTGTCTCGTAAGGCAAATCTAGGGATAGGCGTAAGACATGTGTATAAGCGTGTGTAGATGGTACATATATACTTAATATTATAATTTGACAGCAATCTAACTCAGCAATTTTTAATATATTGGATAGGATAATGAAGAATTATTCACTATACAGTCACAGGAAATAAAGTATATTATACAAACGTCTAGAAGCAAGTGACAACCATACAATATATCTGTCCCACTGGATCTCAAAGTTACTTTAAAGGATACTAGGTTAATACTAAATATTATATACGTCTGAAAATTAAACCAAACAGTGTTAGAATTAGATTTTAGAGCTGTCAAATTTTTGTTCTTCCCTCGACGGGATTTGAACCCACACCATTGTTACACTGCAGCACCATTCGCTTAGCCTTACGTCCAGCGCCCTAGACCACTCGACTACATCCACTCCCTAAAAAAGGAGCTTCAATAGTCGTAGTGTTACCTTGTCTCGTAAGGCAAATCTAGGGATAGGCGTAAGACATGTGTATAAGCGTGTGTAGATGGTACATATATACTTAATATTATAATTTGACAGCAATCTAACTCAGCAATTTTTAATATATTGGATAGGATAATGAAGAATTATTCACTATACAGTCACAGGAAATAAAGTATATTATACAAACGTCTAGAAGCAAGTGACAACCATACAATATATCTGTCCCACTGGATCTCAAAGTTACTTTAAAGGATACTAGGTTAATACTAAATATTATATACGTCTGAAAATTAAACCAAACAGTGTTAGAATTAGATTTTAGAGCTGTCAAATTTTTGTTCTTCCCTCGACGGGATTTGAACCCACACCATTGTTACACTGCAGCACCATTCGCTTAGCCTTACGTCCAGCGCCCTAGACCACTCGACTACATCCACTCCCTAAAAAAGGAGCTTCAATAGTCGTAGTGTTACCTTGTCTCGTAAGGCAAATCTAGGGATAGGCGTAAGACATGTGTATAAGCGTGTGTAGATGGTACATATATATACTTAATATTATAATTTGACAGCAATCTAACTCAGCAATTTTTAATATATTGGATAGGATAATGAAGAATTATTCACTATACAGTCACAGGAAATAAAGTATATTATACAAACGTCTAGAAGCAAGTGACAACCATACAATATATCTGTCCCACTGGATCTCAAAGTTTATACAACGTCTGAAAAACCAGTCAACGATCAATCTTACAGGGTGTTGGATCGTTACGGTATAACGATACTATTCAAGTAAAACAATTATAAACGTCTAAAATGGTTTGTAAAACAACACCAAGTACACAAAACAAAGTGATAAAGAATTAAACACTTCGTAGAATGACAAAATTTTCGTCCCACCGAGGGACTTTATCAATGTCTAATTAAATAAAATCTCGAAACAATATGGCGACTTTTCAAATTTCAAAAAAGTTTTTGACGGTCCATGTACGGCACAAAAGAACCAGAAGATGCACATATGAAACTACATGCATAAAAGAATGGAAATCCTACATATAAATTAATAAAAGTACAATAACAATAATATAAATATACAATAGGGCTACACATTTAAATAAATGTTAAATTAGAAATAAAAATGAGACATTATTGGTAAATGTATCAAATAGCACTGTCAAAATATTGTTGAAAACGGTATGATACCCAAACTCATTCAATAAATGAGGTTGTAAAAAATATATATATATATATATATACAAATGGGTAGGTTCGGCGAAACTTTTGGTATATTTTATATGGGTTTGGGCGACATTTTTATTTCGGCGAAAAAAATCGTTTCGCCTTAAATTTCAAAGTCATTTAATAACAATTTGTGTGTGCTTAATAGCTTATAGGCAGCGGTTGGTAGTAGAGGGGATAGTAATCTAGTACATAATTTCTATTTAGCTAGATATTTTCAGCGGTTGCTGAGATTTTTCAACTTAAAGTCAAATCGTGTTATATTAGCCTTACTCAAAAGATGATTGTTGTGGATAAAGCTACACAAACGCAAATATATTTCTTATTTGGATATTATATTTTGCTGAAAATGATACTACACGTAAAGCGTGTTTTCCCCTAATTTTCTGTCTTATTCCAAGCAGTGTAATTTTCTTTATCTATTTGTAAATACAATTATTCGTTTTTAGCACAAAACATAACGTTTTTTGTAGAGGTTTCAATTACACTTGAATTTGATTTGCTGAGAAAGGATAATTGACACATGACGTGGTCATACTAAATATGGCTATTGTAAATAACAACAACTAAAGCGTAAATACATACTAGTGACCTAATATAAGCTGCATACCATAGTAAAATATACATACAACCAATAGTATGCATTACGTAATCAGGCTAATATTTTGTTTGACGATAAGACACAACAATAAAGGTGCAGTCAGTGTAATTATTTATCAAGGCTATTTTACAGTAATTTGACATTTGTAGACATTCACGCAGAGTAAGCGATATGGGAATAATATTAACTTCATCCTAAGCAGGCAATTGCGAGAATTCATATTAAAATCTAAAATGACAAAGATCCCTTTGGTTATTGAACAAATATGTTTACTCAATATGATGTACATATTGCATGCATGGATTAGGAAATGGCAACATATGTCATTAATAGGACATGATGATCTAACCCTTTCTGAGTACCTGATCTATTTATCTGATTTTTGGAGTTCCGTGTTGACCGAGTCTTTACCCTTTTCTTAAGTGTTTTTACCTAATTTTTTGTTTTTTATTTTTTTTAATTCCGGATCGTCCCTTTATTCGAATATCATTCGGAATCTTGTACTTTTGAGATTATCTTATTATTTAGTGAATAACACAAATTACTTGAAACATTAGGCAGCGGAACCAGTGAGGTAGACAAATTGGGGTGGGCAATTCCCAGAAGTAGGTAGCAAAATTATGCCGAAGAAACAAAAAAGACGAAAGAGAAACTGAGGTAGCTGTTTTTAAATGGAAAGCATAAAATTAGTACTAATAGGAAACACATATATTGACAGTGTAGCAATTTTGGCATCAGCAAAGAATAGTCAGTTTACAAGTCGAAAAATGCATAGTACATGCTTGAGGATATAGCTAACAAATTACGAGCATCGACCTAATTCAAGCTACTGGTATACACAAGTAGCTTTAAATTTAGTAAATTAAATTAAATTAAACAACAAAATTGTATGAACATTGAAAAAGCAGGTAAGAAATACTATAAACCAACCAGTACATTCACTTCAAAAACCTTATTAATAAAATGGCAGTAGAAAAACAAAGAGAAAACAAGATACAATGTATTAAAATTTTATAATTTCAAATTTTCAAATGTAATCAACAACTATTAAATATATACCAATTATTTCCGTCGTTGTCTTTCTTTCTTTTTTTTCTTTTTTTTTTGTGACGAAAAGATGCCTAATATTTAAGACGACGATGAATAGTCTGGGCACATGAACAACCACTGAATCAATTATATTGAGTGAGTGAGGGATTATTGCTTAGCGAGAACAAGTTATTTTTCAATGATATGATGATGAGGTCCGCTTTGTTCTAGACCAACACGCTGAGTTGGATTTTTATAGTGCTAGCTCACTGAAACAAAAATCCGCGGGTAGACATGTCACTCCACTTCGACACATTATCCTGATTCTGATCCAACCATTATTTGCTATTTCTCCTTAATGATGCGTGCTTAGCGGAGAAGCAACATATACCAATTTTATAGTCTTTGGTTTGACCTAACCTCGGTCTACTGAACTCGAGACGAGCACGCTTACCACTACGCCATCGATGTCGTTCAATTATATTGATATATCAAGTTTATTGTTATTTTTATATATAAACATATAGCTGTTTTTATTTTATTTTGCAGTGTCTGAAAAAACCAAGTTCGATAAGGATAGTCTTGGGCGGTTGAGCAAAAACCAAGCAAAACATCTAATATGAATCGTCATTTACTGTTTGGCAAAGATATATGTTGAATATTTTGAAAAATTAATCCAAGGACCTGTATTAAAATATTTGGATAATATGAAGCAGCCGGCCGCGATACTGGTATTACCAGTATTTTACCAGAATCTTCCAGTATCTGCAATACTGGTACAGATACTGGTAAATACTAGTATCCCAGTATTTCCCAGAATTTTCCAGTATCTGCAATACTAGAAGATACTAGTCATTGCCAAAATATGAGTATTGCAGATACTGGAAGATTCTGGAAAATACTGGTTATACCAGTATTGCAGATGCTGGAAGATTCTAGAAAATACTGGTTATACCAGTATTGCAGATACTGGAAGATTCTGGAAAATACTGGTAATACCAGGATTGCAGATACTGGAAGATTAGGTACGAAGTTGCGGAATGTACTTGTATATTGTTTTGTTTTTGTCCTGTTTGTGCGTCTGTTATGAGAGGACGGACAGTGTATAGGGAGACCGGGAGAAAGGAGACTAGGGGCGAGAGAAAGGAGAAGAGGGGAGAGAAAAAAGAGGGAAGGAAGAAACGTGAAACGTGAAGCGAGGTGGGAGAAATGAGAAAAGGGGTGGGAGAATAAATTCACCAATGATAAAACAAGACATGTAGCGTAATATTTCTGAAAGTTGAATTCATAATTTTAAATTAACGAATGTCCCACCCATTTCTAGTATTTTGATAAAATTGTAATTATTTATGCTTTAACTAGTATGTTTTATTTCGTTATTGTCTTGTTTTTGTTTAGAATAAATTCAGGATACTAAAGTTTCCAGTATTGTGTGTTTTACAATACTAGTATTATCAATATTGCAGGATGAAGAATACTGGAGCTTCCAGTATTGTGTGTTTTACAATACTAGTATTACCAGTATTGCTGGATGAAGAATACTAGAGTTTCCAGTATTGTGTGCTTTCCAATACTAGTATTACCAGTATTGGTGGATGAAGAATAATGGAGCTTCCGGTATTGTGCATAGATCAACGATTCTGGTATTCCAGTATTGTAAATGCACGATACTGGTACATTCAGTATTGTATACATGTGATACCAGATTTCCGGTATTGTAACATTACAATACTGGTATTTCTAGTATTGTACAGTGTTACGATACTGGTATTACCAGTATCGCGGCCGGCTGCTTCATAGTATCCAAATATTTGAGCATATCTTTGATAGTGTGGGTGTGAGAGCACAAATACAATATGTACGCAAATATTATTAAGCTGATATGGGTCGAGACACCAAGCAACAGAGGTTCCCCTTTTCTCAGTGTTCTGCCAGCATGACTAGATTATCTGCTGTTTCGAATGCCAATTCGAATTATTTTCTGACCAGATTAGACATTTTGAGAGTCAGTTTGGGAATATGGATGATCTCTTACTCGCATTCGCGTATAACGTGAAAACCACTCATTTCCAACCATCTTCAAATAAAGTACTTCAACCAAAAAAACGGTGGGATGTTCTGTGTCGTATTATCAGAGAATGTTAGGAGAGCAACTTCTACAATTACTTAACATCAGAGAAAATTCAATTTGCCAAGATAACTCATTCGAATGGCATCATGGAAAACGAACATCGGCGTTTTTACACATATCTTCAAAGTTAGGGATGCAGTATGCTGAAACTTAGAAAAATGGTGAATCAGAAATTGTTACTGCATGGCATTCAGAGTGGGCTCTATACTCACATTCCTCCAAGGAATCTGGTGTCAGCGCTACAAACCCTAGTCACTCGTACCGATACCACTACCATCTGCTGATTATGAAAACTCTACAGCACTTAAATGTCATTATACACCAAGGAGCGGTTTCATACAATACGTGTGTGAATATCAAGTGTTGAGGGATGCAAGGACTGCCTAATGCAACAATACAATCATGATGCAACACACCATCCTAAGGGATTCGTGACCAAGATTTAGATGTGCAAAGAGAGAAGGAAAGCATGGTACACTATGATAAAGAGGGTGTGGACTAAATAAATTGTATTTATGGTATGTGGATATGACCTCATTGTTCTTATTGATGTAGGTAGTACATGTATGTCATATCATAAAGGCCAATGGTGTAAGAAACCAAAATGACAGACATGCACATAGGGGTGAGAATGTGGTCAACATCAGCAGTTGGTTTCGTCGAGAAAAGCGGGGCAGAAAAGTGGGGTACATGGGCTTACGTCATAAAGTTTTCTGGTGAGTGGTGGTAAACGCATGGTTAGAGAAAATAGTCTCCGATACATAGATAGGATATGACGAGGATCAAATTATCCAGACGTGTCGGATGAGCCACACTTAGCAACACATCGCTAGACAGGGTAGTGTGTCACTAACGCACTAAATTATGGAAATGCACGGCGGAGGTGGCAGACACTACATAAAGTAAAGCTGATGATGACTGGACATGACTGATTTCCAATTTCAAGGTGGATGTAAGCATGCATTCCTGTTTTCAGACATACAGACGTTCACATGTTCATTTTTGATGTCAACATTGCAAGATACTGGGAACTACTTCATCAATCTGTTATTAAGATCAACTCGACAATGCTAAGATCAAATCGTGCAAGTGTACCCAGTGTCGTAAGGTCACTGTACATTAAGAAAAAAGATAAATTTAGAATACAAATGTATAAAGAAATTAAAGAAAATCTCATTAACATCAGCATCCTATCCGTACAATACAAAATGGTAAATGCATATTATAAAGGTAATATGAACTTGAAAATAAAAAGGCTTCGAAGAAATATATAGTTCTGTAGACGTTCGTTACCAAAGCAAAATATAATCGAAAACAACTGAACTGTATCTCTGTAATGATAGCGGCCCTTTCATAGATGTGGAATGAAGTTATAACATCACAATATATCTTATTATAAATTCAGGAACCTACTGATGGACACATGCATAAAGCATACACAAGAACTATCGTTTCAAGAAAACTGGCCAACTTTAAGCACATATTATATCATATAGTTAAAAGAAGAGAGTATACTCTTTTGTGATTGTTTGATGATGCGACAGGTTATTTTATTTAGATATCCAATGCCACCCACTGCTCTGTGTGGGTATATGCGTCTCCAGATTATATGAATTGTGTAAAAGCAATAATAATAAAACAAAGGGCAAAAACAAACAAACATAAAAACTGCAACGTTTATGAAACGTTTAGATATAAAGTGCATATATTTAGATTTTCGAGTGAGATTGCTCCTTACGAACCCTTTTTACTCTGTAAGGTTAAGGAAAATACGTCTTTGAAAAATGTTCTTTTATTATGAATTAAGTATTGAATGTTTTAATCTATATTTCTCTAGGAAGCTCTGTCGACTCTTGTAATAAAACACAGTGCTTCGCTATTGTCAGTATATTTTGTCTCTTACATGGAATACGAAGAGAGGTACCCAATTTGTAGCATGTTAAAGAAAACAGATGTTATTTCCTCAACAAAATCATTATCATTTCTAGAGCATTTTTAGACAAACATAATCTGTGTATTCACCAAATGTGTATCATCTATATCGCCACGTGCACAATTTATACTTAAGTGGTTCTGCACAGTCAAGAGATTTCACTAGTAATTTGCTGTTTCGATGTACAAAATAAGATCGCATACCTATGCCAATTGCACAAAAACCAACATTCGTTATATACATGTATATGTATTATTTGCATACGAAGATTTAAGCATCCTCTTTCCTTAATGGAATCACATCCAAATTTAGTCGGTTATTCTTTCATAAAAAAAACCTTTAATACTACATAATCGACGGAAGCTATAATATTATTTAACATATTTTAATTACTTTTACATATTCCAAGAAATAAAATATGTTATCACGCGGACGACTGTGATGGATTGCTTAAGACACCTTATTTCTGAGCTATTTTTTCGAGTGGAGAATTAATTTGTTACAGTCGGCAGTTCCTCATGTAGGCATGATAATGAAAGTCTCACATACAGTTTGTGGCAAGAATTTTCATCATCAATAATGAATATTAAGGCAATGAACCAAAAATAATACAATAAAACAATCTTATGAAGCTACTATTTGTGAAAAAGGACAAACATTATAGTATATCGTATATAAAAATATAAAGACATCTAAGGATTGAAAATCATTTTGTGACATGTCAATTTCTTATTTTGTTTAGCAAAAACCAATAACACGCTGATTCTACCAAACATTTCTCTGAAACTTATATTATCAAAATGCTCGAGCTTTAGCCATTGACACCTGATTGCTATGTTTGGTGGATGTGTTTTTCCAGACGGTAGGCATACATATGGGTACAAACTGGGCTCCTCTTCTCACTGACTTGTTCCTTTTTTCGTACGAGGGATAATTCATACAGAGGCTTCTCAAGAAAAACGAAAAGAAGCTAGCCTGATACTTTGATGTTACATCCCGGTATATAGTTGATGTACTTTCACTACATAATTGCTAACTTGGTGATTTTGTTAATCGTATCTATCCCACTGAGGTTGAAATAAAGGATACAACAGGTACAGCTAGGTTTACTTCATATTTTGACCTACATCTCGCAATTGACAGTAACTGTCAGTTAAGAACGAAACTTTGCCCATTCTGACCTTTCCAATTATGCGTAGCAACATTCCAGAAGCATCTGCATGTGGAGTATATATTTCTCAGTTGATCCGAGATTACTGAGTGTGTGGTTCCTTTCAGGATTTAGGGTTTCTGTTAGGAAGTGAGCTACTGAACAAATGGTTCTTATTGTCTAAGTTGAAGTCATCACTTCGAAAGTTTTATGGTCGCTACTATGACCACGGATATGTTTCAGTTGTTGTTAGCACTTTCTGGTCCTTTTTTCATTCATGACTTATCACCGTAACTTGTAACTGAAGCAACACGACGGGTTTCGCTAGAAGAGCAGGAACTGCATACCCTTCCGGAGTTCACCCCCGGTTTTTAGTAAGGTTCATGTTGTTTCATCTTTATTTTTCTGTGTAGTATTTTGTAGACCATTGTTTGACCTTTTGTCATGTTCGTTTTGAGCCGCATCGGTGGTGTAATGGTTAGCGTGCTCGTGCGGAAGATCGTGAGTTCAAGTCCCGGTCGGGTCAATCCAAAGAACTTAAAATTGGTATTGTTGCTTCTCCGCTAAACACGCATCACTAAGGAGTAAAAACAAAGACTGGTTGAACAGGAATCAGAATAATGTGTCCATGTGGAGCGACATGTCTACAATTGTTTCAGTGAGCTAGAACTATAACAATCCAACTCAGCGAGTTGGTCTAGAACAAAGCGGACCTCATCATCATCTCATTGATAAGTAACATGCTCTCGCCATGATATACTAGTAGCTCACTCTTGTTCCTTTTGCCAACTGTATTGTCTTTCCATCGTCGATTTAAAGATGCTGCCCTCCGCCCACCTGTATCTCTAGATTATTCCGTAAAGCAACTTTTACGTATTAAATCATAATAGCATTTTATTATTCAGGTGACAATATAGCTTCAGCGCTCTGCATGAGCATCTGCTTTATTGTCTTTTCAATATTGAAATGCAATATAGGTAGAAACTGAATAGTGCCTGATGAATTTTTTTTTTTCCGTACTGATGTCTTTTTTTAAAAGAGAAAACCAATTTACATGTATAATAAGCTGTGTCCAATGTAAACGGTTCAACAAACAAAATACATTGATTATGAAGTAATAATATCAAAAACGTGGAACCCAATACACAGCAACAGGATTATGTTTGTGTTACTATCAGAATTTGACAATATGTGTCTATTTAGGAATGCTTGAACATGAATAATATAGCGTCATAATATATATACACAATGATAAACATAGGATGTAATTATTAAAGAGTTCGTTACATGTGATCTTCTGAATTTTACATGTAAACATTCAGCTGGAGAACTGATGAAAAACAAGGACCAGCATTAATGCATCAATTAAACATTGTATTTTTTGGCTAACATATGGATTTCCGAGAGTCCTGTCTAATGATGGGTTATTTCTGTGTAAACATTCTGTCCGCAAATTAATGGTTTAGTGTGTGATGAAAATTAAATAAGTAACAAAGTTATTGTAAAGTACTAATGATAAGCACACGACATACTGGAACAGCATGCCACCCGATATTTGCTAAATCATAGTCATTTAAAATCTTTAAATCTCAAGTAACTATCACACTTTAAAAATGCACCTTAAGTTTTTATTCTGCTTTAATAATGCACACCTCGCCGAAAGATTGAATGTAGGCAATACATTGATAAAATGGAAAACACAAAATACCATAGTCAGAACAGTCCAAAATCGAGTCGAACAGATAGAGACAACATTAAAACCTCTAACACAAATATACACGACCCCTCCCTTTCCTGGCTTGATACAGACAGAAGAAGACATTGCATTGCCAGGTGTATGGGCATGCAGATTGTACCGTCAAAAGAGATATACACAATGGCAGACATAGCATGAAATTAATAGAATTGTACGTTACATGTGAACTTGTCAATTCTGCATGATAAGCACTCTGCTGGACTGGATCCAGAAACACTGATGCAACAAAAAGAACCAATAACCCGCATCAATACATTAATAAAACATCTGGATTTCCAATGGCCTTGTCTTAGTGTTGGGACGCTATGGTCGTGCCTACTACCACTAAAGTTGTGAGTTTCAATCCCGCTCATGGTGTACTCGACACAACATTATATAATAAAGTTTGTCAGTAACTTGCGACAGGTAGGTGGTTTTCGCCGGATACTCCGATTACCTCCACCAATAATTCTCACCGCCACTACATAGCAGAAATATTATTGAAAGTGACGTTAAACACCATAACACTAACCTTAATCTGTTTTAGCAATCAATTATTTTGGGATGAAACATTCTGTCCACAATTTAATGGTTTAACGCATTGGATAATCCTATATCCAATTGTTCTATGCTATGTTACTGATTTTAAGTCTTTTATTGTGCAATATATTTTAAAACTGTGACAAAGCAGTTGGGACCAGGAAATGTATAACAAATTGCATGAAATACAGAACCCATGTTCTTACGGTCAAAATCGCAAAAAATAAAAGAAGTTGTCTTGACTAGATATTGTATACATAGGTCATGGTAGAATTACTCATAGTTACATTGTATTTGTTAAATAATGAGGAACGACTGTATTCCGTGTATTTCTAATTATTCAATGAAACATGTCTTAATCGTCAGACTGGATGCTCCTGACTTTCGGCTGACATTCTACAATGTTTATAAAATTTATTAAATGATACATGTATGGTTGCCGATCAAGTGTATTAATTATTGATTAAAATATATTTTTTATGTATTACCTATTTTTATTTTATATTGTGATATGTACATAATTATATTTTAGACGCACTGTATGAGCCCCCGAGGTAAAGGGGTAGTTATTCTAAATAGAAAAAATATATATTAACAAATGTGGCAGGCGAAACAATTTTGATTTTTTTTTTAAAGAATTGTTTTCTTTTATTTGAATATATATATATATATAACACAATTGTTTTGTAAACAAATATTTTATTTCTAAGAGTCTGGTAGATTTATTTGTAAAATTTGCTCACGCCACGATATAGCTGAAATATTGCTAAAGTTGGCGTTAAGCACAAATCAAACAATAAACCAATCATTTATTCAGTATCGTCCTTGATTCCGCGCATTTTCCTCCTGCATTTTCTAGCTTTCGTGAAGGCTGACGATTTCTTTATGTAGGCTTCATAGAAGAAATAACAGAACTTTAATATCATTAAAGCGGAATCTTACAAATCTGAGGAAGTTTGAAGGAATTTGTTATTAAGATCTAAATACAAGATCTTAATTAATGTCTTGAAATACATAGTGAATGGGAACAAAGTATGAATTAACTTAGCTTAACATTTTGTGATCTCATTTATATGAGGAAAGGGGACCTGGTGGTTCAATGAGTTAGATAGTTGGGTTACCTAACAACTCATGCAAGCCTATCACCAATACGGTGTGGATTCGCTCCCGACTTTGTAAATTACAAAAAGGGTGTTCTCGACTCGCAGCCGCAAGTGGAAAAGCTTACCAGTTGCTTGCCCATGGTCGGTGGTTCTTCCACCACTAAAACTGGTCGCCATGATATCGATGAAATATTGCCGAAACACCAATAATATTGTTAAACCCCAAAAGGTAAAATCAAAATCTATGAGGAAATAAAAAGGGAGAGGTATAAAAAAATGCAAACTTTTCATATTAATCAGATATTGAAAGTGCAAATGAGGCATATATATATGTGTGCTAAAATTTACTTATTATGTTGGGAATCAACTTTGCAATTGTAATATATTAAGATAAAAGGTTAGTTTTATTATATTTCACAATCTCAGCTCAACAACTGAAAATTCATATTTTCTCACCAATAGCTTCAAGATTTTCTAATCGATTCTGATAGTTTAATCAGAATACATGCACAATGTACTTATTAAGTAGTTTATTTGCGAATTGGGTATTTAAAAAATATGTAATTTTAGTGATCCCAGGAAAATTGTATTTTCCACTCAACATTGACTGTTAATGTTTCACATTGTCAATGTGGATTTTACGTTTTAGAGTATAAATTGACTGTGAAAGTACATTTGAACATCCCGTTTATATGAACGCTAACAAAATTTATAAAGAAACTTACATTTATTGAGTTTTGAGGAAAATTACAGTTTCTCCTCATAAGAAATAACAGAACTTGAAAATGAATAAAGCATGATTTTACAAATCTGAGGCAGATTGAAGAAATTTTTGTTTGTTTGTTTGATGGTGATTAACGCCAATTTCAGCAATATTTCAGTTATATCTGTGGCGATCAGTTTCATTGATGGAGGAAACCGGAGAACCCGGAGAAAACCACCGACCTGTCTCAAGTCATTGACAAATTTTATCACAACATGTTGTACACCTTTACCTGATCGATATTTCAACTTACAACATCAGTGGTGATAGGCACTGATTGCATAGGTAGTTATAAACTATTGGATCTTATTCAATGTCTCGAAATATATAATTAATGGGAGCAAAGTATGAATTAACATAGTTCTAATATACTGGGAACTCATTTCTAGCAGTCAAATAAAGGGGGAGGTGTGCTTAAATGGAACATTTTCATATTAAGCAGATGCTGAATGTACAAATGACAATATTTGTGTGTTAAAGTTTACTTATTATGTTGGGAATCAGCTTTACAGTTGTAATATATTAAGATAAAAGGTTAGTTTTATTATATTTCACAATCTGAACTAAACAACTGAAAATTCATATTTTTCACCAATAGCTTCATGAGGGTAAATTGACTTTTGAACATCAATTCTTGGAAATATTTGACTCCTCACATGTCTTGTATAGCTTTTCAGCATGAAAATTGATGTAGAAACATAAGTTAGTTCAAACAAAGTCTAGAGAAACAGGCTTTTATTGCTCTTAGCGATAAAACAAGAAATTTAATATATGTTGGTAACATGCTCAAATTGTCCCAGGACAGTCACAGACCCAGTTTGACATTTTCCATACAAAAGGTTTACAAAATACACCGAGTTGTCATGTTACAACCTCAATGTGATTATTGTGAAATATTTTGAAAAGTTGTATTGTATGTAAACAGAGGCTATTTAGATATAATTTTATGCTTATTTATGACTTTACAGTTATCAAGAATGGTTGATTAAATGTTTTTTGTAGTCGAATGGTTGAAAAACAAAATTTCTAGGATTAAGAATTTTCGCAATTTCATGTTGTAGCATTTGGTTGGCTTCAAATATAATATATAAGCGGTATCATTTTTGCAGATTTTCTAATCCTACACATTTTGTTTCATACAGTTTTAATCAGAATACACGCTAAATGTACTTATTGAGAGATTTTATTTGAGAATTGGGTATATAAAGAATATGCCATTTTAGTGATCCCTGGAAAATTGTATAGGCACCTCAACATTTACTGTTAATATTTCACATTGTCAATGTGGATTTTATGACTTAGAATATAAATTGACTGTGAAACTATATTTGAACATCCTGCTTATATGAACGATAACAAAAGTTGTCAAGAAACATACATTTATTGAGTTTTGAGGAAAAATTCAGTTTCTCATATCTAAAGAAATAGCAGAATTTGAATATTACTAAGTAAGACATACTTATACAAATCTGAAGCAGTTTGAAGAAATGTTTGATTAAGATCTAAATACTAGATCTTATTTAATGTCTTGAAATAGATAAGTATAAATTAACACAGTTCTAATATACTGAGAGCTCATTTCTATCAGTCCAATAAAAGGGAGAGGTATTCCTAAATGCAAACTTTTCATATTAATCAGAAGTTGAATGTATAAATGACAATATACGTGTGTTAAAAATTACTTAATGTGTTGGGAATCAGCTTTACAACTGTAACATATTTAGATAAAATGTCAGATTTATACGAAAGCTGAGAAGGGCCGTTTTTATCCAGAATTAATAACTCAAAATCAGAAATTCAATATTCAGAATCAGGAATTCAGAATTCAGAATCAGGGGATTATTTCCCACTTTCCCTTTTCCGTGGTTGATTATATCATGTGATCATTACATATCGGTTAGCTGCTGTAACAATAGAATATAAATATGAAATTATAGAGGAGTGTACTTTTAAGTGGGGAAGCAAGTTTAAGAGAGAGGTACTAAACGTGGTTTGCTTGTTTGCTTGATGGTGTTTAACGTCACTTTCAACAATATGTCAGTTATATCGTGGCGGTCATTTTTATTCGTAGATGAAACCGGAGGACCCGGATAAAACCACCGACCTGTCACAAGTCACTGAACAACTTTTTCACATAATTACAACATCAGTGATAATAAGCACTGATCGCACAAGTAGTTGTAAGTCCAACTACCATGTGATCACGGCTACGACGGCCAGGTACTAAAAGTCTGGCGGCAAGTTTTTAAAACTCAAGCAAAAAAACTATGAATAAAAAACAACAAAAAGAAAAGAAAAAAAATAAAGCAAAACGTATTTGTAATTCCAACCATCAAACGATCGCGACCACGATAGCCCCTTTCTGTGTTATTTTATGTTTATATAGTACATTATAGATATTTCCAATTTGGATTTAATATCTTTTCATTGTGTGGAAGACATCATTGTATATACTTGATATTTCCAATAAACAGTCTTATTTTAAAACATATTACTAACGTTGTACAATTTTATTACAAAACCAGACTATATCACTGTAACGACAATAAAATTACAACGTTATCATTGACCTCAATTTAGATGCAATGCATACTACAATTTGAACCTAGTAGCCTCGGTAAAGGTTAAACTCTGACAAGCTGTGAATCAAATGTATGATTCCCTAGTGATGCAGATTATAATCTTATTTTAAATCGACATTTAATATATACTGAAATTGAACGTTTAAAAATAACTTCCAAAAAATAAAAAAACATATTGCAATTTAAAATATAATATTTCTACTCTACTATAAAAGAATGATTCTAGCTAAAGAAATTGTTATTAAACCAATTAAACTAAAATTACTATTGTCTTCTCATCACATATATTTTGTGAAACGTGGTAAGAACAGTCCATGCACCCCTCCTCCTTTTTTCATGTCAGTAGAAAATCAATTTTTTTCACACATTAGGTAGATACATGAGGCCAAAACAGTAGTTCCAAGAATTTGTTTTTAAATGGCTCTTGGCTCTGTCTGTCTACAAATGGTTTGAGGGTATTGACCCTGCAGAATACACCGCACTCGAAAGATTGAGGGTAAAACAGACAAAATACTTAACTGATTATACACAAGAAACATGAATGAAACCGTTGAAAATAACAAGATTTGTAAGAAAACGTGATCCAACTTTTCATAGGAAAGTTTTTGATTTGAATAAGAAGAGCTTGAAGATATCAAAGGGGCAATCAGAAACCGTATATCGAAGAAGAACGGACAACACAATGGCGAAAAGAAAAAGTACAAAAGGACAAACAACGATCGACGAAACATATATACATATAAAACTAAAGATCGAGTAACACGAACCCCACTAAAAACCGGGGGTGAACTTAGGTGCTCCGGAAGGGTATGTAGTTGCTGCTCCACTAGTGGCACCCGTCGTGTTAATCTAGTTACAAACCCGGTAATAAGTCGTGAATGAGGAAAGGACCGGGAAGTGTTTACGACATCTGGAACATATCCGTGGTCATTTTTGAAACAGATATTCCGTAGCGGTCAACCAAGTTATGGTGACGACCGTAAAATTCTCGAAGTGAGGACTTCAGCTTTACCAAAAGGAACCCTTGGTTCAGTAGCTTCCTTGTTAGCAGCAACCCTCTATCAAGGACATCCTGATAGGAACCACAAGCTCTGGAATATCGTATCATCTGAGAGAGATATACTCCATATGCAAGTGCTGCTGGAATGTTGCTACATATAAATGGAAAGTTCACAATGGGAAAATTGAAATCATCTTTTTTGTTGTATGGTTTCGTTCTTAACCTACCCTCACTGTCGATTTCGAGGTGTAGGTCCAGGTATGAAGCAGACCTATTTGTATCTGAGGTATCCTTTATTTCAATCTCAATAGAATAGATGCGATCAACAAAATCACCAAACCTAGAATTATTTAGTGAAAGGACATCATCTATATACCGGAACGTGAAATAAAGCATCGGGCTAGCTTCTTTTCGCTTTTCTTCAGAAGCCCCTGTATGAGGTGTGCCTCATACGAATAAATGAAAAAGTCGGCGAGAAGAGGAGCACAGTTTGTACCCATAGGTATGCCGACTGTCTGTTGAAAAACACGTCCACCAAACATAACAAATATGTTGTCAATCAAAAACACGAGCAAGTTCTTGTAGGTTCCACTGGAAAGGATGATTCAGATCTGCCCAAGGCGGTGCAAGTGCAAATTTCATCCAATGTGTTTCGGCATTCCATTTCTGAGAAAAGTGTTTTACAGTTGTCAAAAAGATACAATAGGTCATGGTACAAAACTCCACAAAACAGATTTCAAATCATTCATTCATTCTAAAACTGTTGTTATCAGCAAGCTATAGTAGAGGAAGGCAAGAGAGAGATAACCGAACATCGTTTGTATGCGGAAATTGTAACGGACATCACAAAACGGAACTCAGAACGTAAAGACACACCATAAGAAATAACAGAACTTGAAAATGAATAAAGCATAAATTTACAAATCTGAGGCAGATTGAAGACATTTTTGTTTGTTTGAGAGCGTTCAACGCCACTTTCAACAATATTTCAACTATATCGTTGCGGTGCGTTTTATTGGTGGAGGAAACCGGAGGACCCGGAGAAAACCACCGACCTGTCGAAAGTCAATAACAAACTTTATCACATAATGCTGTACATCTGGCCCTGATCGCGATTTGAACTCACAACATCAGTGGTGGTATGCACTGGTTGCATAGGTAGTTGTAAATCTAACTACCATACGATCACGTCCAAGACGGCCCCAATACATTTTTGATTAAGATCTAAATAGTAGAGTTTATTTAATGTTTTGAAAAAGATACCTAATTGGAACAAAGTATAATTAGATTAACATAGTTCTAATATACCGGGAGTTCATTTCTAGCAGTCCAATAAAAGGGGGAGGCATGCTTAAATTGAAACTTTTCATATTAATCAGATGTTGAATATATAAATGACAATATATGTGTGTTAGAAATTACTTATTGTGTTGGGAATCAGCGTTGCAATTGTAATATATTAAGATAAAAGGTTAGTTTTATTATATTTCACAATCTGAGCTCAACAACTGAAAATTCATATTTTTTCACCAATAGCTTCATAGGGGTAAATTGATTTTTCAACATTAATTCTTGGAAATATTTGACTCCTCACATATCTAATATAGCTTTCCAGCATGAAAATTGATATAGGAACATAAATTAGCTCAAAGAAAGCCTAGCGAAACAGGTTTTATTGCTCTTAGAGAAAAAAACAAGACATTTAAAATTTTTTGATAATATGCTCAAATTCTCCTAAGACAGTCACAACAGACCCGTTTTGATATTTTCCACTCAAACATTTTACAAATTACACTGAGTTGTCATGTTACGGCTTCAATAAGAATATTATGTAATATTTTCAGAAAAAAAAGATGTTCCCTATCTGCACAGAAGGTATTCAAATATACATGTAATTTGATACTTATTTATGACTTTACAATTTTTAAGATTGGTTGCTTGAATGTTTTTTGTAATCGAATGGCAGATTATGCAGAAAAAATTGCAAAGATTAAGAATTTTAACAATTTAATATTGTAGCATTTGGTTAACTTCAAATGTAATATATGGAGATATCATTTCATCCTCTCCGCACGTTAAAGAACTCAGTGTAACAGCTCATTATGAGCATTATGCTCATGATGAGTGGTCCATAAGAGACCTGTTGCACTGGCAAAATTATCCGTCCCTACCCATCACCTTTCCTTGTTTCGAGTCCCGTGGCTTTTAAATTTTTAAATGTTCTCGTCCTGAATATAGCTGAAAAATTGCTCGCTGGACGCTAAACACCAATCAATCTTTTATCAAGATTTTCTAATCCCACACATTTTTCTTCATGATTCTGATAGTTTAATCAGAATACATGCACAATTTACTGAGTTTTATCTGATAATTGGGTATTTAAAAATATGCAATTTTAGTGATCCCAAGAAAATTGTATTGGCCACTCAACATTTACTGTTAATTTTTGACATTGTCAATGTGGATTTTCCGTTTTAGAGTATAAATTGACTGTGAAAGTACATTTGAGAATCCCGTTTTCATGAACGCTAACAAAATGTGTAAAGAAACATACATGTATTGGGTTTTTAGGAAAATTACAAGTTCTCCTCATAAGAAATGACAGAACTTGAAAATAAATAATTTTACAAATCTGAGGCGGTTTGACGAATTTTTTTTATTAAGATTTAAATATCAGATCTTATTTAATGTTTTTAAATAAATGCTTAATGGGAAAAAAGTATAAATTATAATAGTTCTAGTATACTGCGAGCTCATTTCTACCAGTCCAATAAAAGGGGGACTCTCATATTAATCAGGTTTTATATGTACAAATGACAATACATGCGTGTACGTAGTTGACCTCAAATATAATATATATGAGGTATCATTTTTGTAGATTTTCTAATCCTACACATTTTTTTCATACAATTTTAATCAGAATACACGCTAAGTGTACTTATTGAGAGGTTTTATTTGAGAATTGGGTATTTAAAGAATATGCCATTTTAGTGATCCCTGGAAAATTGTATTGGCATCTCAACATTTACGGTTAATATTTCACATTGTCAATGTGGATTTTATGCTTTAGAGTATAAATTGACTGTGAAAGTATATTTGAACATCCTGCGTATATGAACGATAACAAAAGTTGTTAAGAAACATACATCTATTGAGCTTTGAGGCAAATTTCAGTTTCTTATATCTAAAGAAATAGCAGAATTTGAATATTACTGAGGCATACTTTTACAAATCTGAGGCAGTTTGAAGAAATGCTTGATTAAGGTCTAAATGTAAATTAACATAGTTCTAATATACAGAGAGCTCATTTCTATCAGTCCAATAAAAGGGGGAGGTATTCCTAAATGCAAACATTTCATATTAATCAGATGTTGAATGTATAAATGACAATATACGTGTGTTGAAAATTACTTATTGTGTTGATAATCAGCTTTATAACTGTAATATATTAAAATAAAAAGTCAGATTTATGCGAAAGCCGAGAAGGGCCGTCTTTTTCCGGAATTCAGAACTCAGATTCAGATTTTCAAGATTCAGAATCAGAGAGTTATTTCCCGCTCTTCCTTTCCCGTGGTTACTTATATCATGTGATTATTACATATCGGCTAGCTGCTTGAACAATAGAATATGACTGATAAATTATAGAGGAGGTGTACTAAAAGTGGGAAGGCCATTATAAGGGACAGTTACTAAAGTTTTGTTTGTTTGCTTGATGGTGTTTAGCGCCACTTTCAACAATATTTCAGTAATATCGTGGCTGTCATTTTTATTGGTGGATGAAACCGGAAAACCCAGGGAAAACCACCGACCTGTCACAAGTCACCGACAGACTTTATCACATAATGCTGCATACCTCGGCTTAATCGAGATTCGAACTCGCAACATCAGTGGTAGTATGTACTGATTGCATAGGTAGTTGTAAATCCAACTACCATACGATCACGACCACATCGGTACTAAAGGTGTGAGAGACAAACTTTAGAAGACATGTACTAAAAGTGTGGAGGTAGTTTTGAAAACTCAAGCAAAATATAAATAAATGCAAAACAACAAAAATAAAAAAAATTAAAAAAATAAATAATTAAAAAGGAAAAAAGAAAGCAATTTTTTGGGTTTCCAACTATCAAACGATCGCGACCACTATGACTTCTTTTGTGTGATCTTAAAACGTATAACTAACGATTATAATCACTTTTGTACAATTCTATAACAAAACCAGACTATATCACTGTAATGACAATAAAATGACACCGTTATCATTTACCTCAATTTAGTTTGAGAACAGAAACAATAAAAGTCATTAATCAGCTGCAATGCAGACTACGATTTGAACCTTAGTGGCCTCGGTAAAGGTTAAACACTGACAAATATGTTTCCATAATCTTATCTTAAATCGACATCTAACATTTTCTGAAATTGAATGTTTAAAAATAACTTCCAAAAAATAAAAAAAAATATCGCAATTTGAAATATAATATTTCTACTTTTAATACTATAAAAAAATGTTTCTAGATAAAGAAATTTTTATTAAACCAATTAAGCTGAAATATTCAGTATGTTGAATGTGGGCAGTATACGGGGGAAAAAAAGAAAATTGTTTTCTCATCACGTTGTACGTTTCCGCAAATTGGCATTACTTTTCCGCAAGAAAAAAGTTACGTTTCCGCAAATTTATACATTACGTTTCCGCTAATTTCCCCTATCGTTAGCCAGATAAAATTACCTGTTGCCCCCTGCTCACCAACGGGGATGTGGAAGTAGGACTTAGAGCAGGATAATGTTTATTTATATAAAAGTCAGCATTAAAATATATTTACACTATAAAAGCACTATAAAAGAACAGGTAAGTACATGTAGATATAACATCAGTACTAAAAATCATATATCTGTTCTAGCAGAATATTTGTAACCAACGGTTTTTACAAATTCAATCTTTGATCGTTCACCCGCAACACACTTTTCATATGTTTCGATAGCAAAGTCTAGCCTTCCTTTTTCATTTTTTCTTGTCGCAGCCTGTATATGTAATGTTCTTATTTTTTATGTACGACGTTGTTTGTATTTTAAGGAGAACATCTAAGAAGATGAAAATGCTAGGATGACACGCGTAAAATTGCGCATTTAGGCGAGAGTGGAACGACTCAGGACCGTTTGTGGTTCTTTTAGTGTCTGGATCTGGGGGAGCTGCCCAAATGGTGGGTGGAAACTTCGAATTTACAGTAACATAATTTTCTAGAATGTAGTCAACAAATCTAGAACATTTATCATTTAGCGGTGCATCTGCCATCAAGTCAACAAAACAATCCTCGATGTCATTTGTTGGTAAAAATGCTAGTCCAAAAAAAAAACAGTCAGCCATTTCCCTATTTCGGACGACTTGTCTTTATATTCTACACTTAAACCGACTGCTTGAATCTTTCGCCACCAACTTTGTCCTAAATGAAAACGGCAGCAACTAATAGTAGAATTTGGAAACTTTGTTAAAATTGCACTATGCATTGCATATTCGAAATCTATATGGAACACTTCAGGTTGTAAAACTAAATTCCTCTCTCGACAAGCAGCAATAAGAAGGTCCCACATCTTAATATAACAATCCTCACTTTTAGCAGGAAGCAGAGCAAAAACCAAAGCAATAGCATTGCCATTCTTGCAACCGTGGAATGAATATAACTGATAAAAGTATTTGGGACAATACTTGAATGTTCCATCAATAAAAATGTCTTTCATGTCATTACAGAGGCATTCCAAATTTAAACGGCACGAAAACAATCACAATGCCTGACTCTGTATCATTTACTACAGGTAAATTACAGGTAAATAGCGGAAACGTAATGCTACAATTTGCGGAAACGTAAACATGGAAAATTTCAAAATTTGCGGAAATGTAATTCGCCCATTTTTGCGGTACGTTTAAACACCGCTAAGACCGTCTTAGTGCACTTAGACTCTAAAAACTGCCAACAAGGACATGAAGGAATGTTTTTTTTGTGTGTGCATAATGATTCCTTTAGATGAAAAATATATTATTCAAAACCTTAATTATGAATTTTGATGGAAAATTAAGAATATTAATATTAATAATTTTCTGCTGTTGCATTTGGTTGACTTCAAATATGATATATTGTGATATCATTTTTGAAGATTTTCTATTCCTACAAATTTTTATTTATGCATTTTGATAGTTTTAGTTATATGTGTAAAATGTAATTATGAAACAATATTTGTAACGGCGGTAAATTTGGACGACTCCGTTACTATTAATGTTCGGAGGAAGCTCACAAACTTAAACTAAATAAAACCCAAAATGTTACTGTACAAGTTGTATATTACAAAATAGACGAATAAGTACACACATGCGGTATAATACAACAATACAAGCAAATACGGTTATCCGTTTAAAATGTGCCTTACAGTATAACAATGTCACTAAAATATACAGAGTCCGTACAAAGTGCCTGTCGGTTTCCAACATCCTTTTCTCAATCAAAACACAATCATTCATATACTAATATTGTACATGAAAGGACTTGCCGAAATTGACACAATAAATGAAATTAATTAATATTGAAACAAAGAGTGACAAGTTTCAAAAAAGCAACATGTTACATAATTGATGATAATGCTATTAATTAGCGCGACACAATAATTGCCCATTATGTCCGAACGATAATTGAAAGAATAAAGCTCGAATTAAAAAATTTGGAATGAGCAAACATAACTGACCCACCCCCCCCCCCCCTCCTTTTTAAGTTGTGTTAAAAATTTTAACTACTTTAAATCTTTTGACCCCCTCCCTTTCCTGATTATTGTTGAAAGGCTTCTAATTTCATATGTTGCTATAAATTTCTTTTAGGAATGGAACAACAGGTCCTTCTGTGTTCATGAAGGCAATCACAACCACATCTAATGCAAAGGATACCCTTAAGTCACTTTGTTGTAATTTTTTGTCTTCACAGTCTTCAGCAAGCCAGGAGTCCACTATTTAAAGAAGCTGCATCTTGAATTTTTGCTATAAATACAATGTACTATAACAATAGTTTTTTTTTAATATATTGAAATAGTATTTTAATCATCAGTTTCACAATTAATCTCAAATCAACAGTTTTATGATAACAGAAATTTCCAAATTAAAAAATACTTTATAATACAACAAAACAATTGAGAAAGTATTCATAGTGCCAAAATTATCAAAAGATAATGTATTTTAAGGCCAAATTTCCCTTTATGGGTTTATTCCAACACCAAAGTTTTTTCAAAAACAGTTCAATGAATAGTATTACACACAACCAAAAAAAGGGAAAAAATAGGAAAAAATGCAGAAAGAAGTTAAGAGACCAAATCAAATTTCAATCAAAGCTATATTGTTCAAATGTGATGCTGTCTGAAATCATTTCCCATTGAATGTATATAAATGTGATGCTATAATTTCAAAGCATAATATGCTATTTCAAAATTTTAAGATACCAGGATGCTATCTGAAATTTCTGGGGAGAACACTGATTTGATTTGGTTGTTTTGTTGTCCTATACATACATGTACATTGGTACTGTTATTGAGAGTGTGAATACATGTTTATTTTATTTTTGTTACCACAAAACATATTTTTAACTTACATTTTTGTTTATATCTTTATTATTCATAAGTCCCATTTTCCTTCAATTCCATCCATTATTTTTTATTGGTAGTTTTTTATTTGTTTAAAACTCCTCATTAAATAATCAGATGATTGCTTTTATTTGATTTTGAAACAGGAGTTGTTTCTTGCTAAAATGCATCAGTGGCTATGATACTTTATTTTAAGCATACAATACAAAACTTCTAATTTGTTTTATTTATATTTTTGCTGGACAGCACATTTTGTTATTTTGGGATGCATTTAATTTTAACAAGCTTCATAATCTAGTCAGAACTATTTAATTGATGTAAGTGCAGTATTATACATATGAATTTATTACTACCTAGTCAGTTTTTCTATTCCTCTGGATTGAAATTTGAAAGTTATTAAAGTGTTTCAGATTTGTTTTTAGCAATCAAATAGTTACCTTTAAAACCATGTTTTTTTTTTTCATGTTTGAGATGTTGAAAGGAAGCCTATCTTGGTGTTTCCTTTGAAAAGAATATACTATCAAAAACATGTTTTGTCAAGAAAACATATCAGTGGTTCTCCCAAGGATTTTCAAATAGTACCATGGAAATTAAGGTAGCACAGGTTTTCGAAAAATTAAAGCACCATTGCCCTAATACATTCTATTATAAAATTTCACAAAATAGTACCATAGTAGAAAATATAGCACCATGGTACCATGGTGCTATATGGGCTTTGAGAGAACACTGCATATCCTATGTTCATGCATTGATCTATCTCTCTGGGTTGACTCTGGAACTGTAATGTAGTGAATCAGAAAGCCTCGTTCCTATGTACTCTATACATATATATTTATTTATATATAGCGAGAGTTTGATATTTGGCAAAATGTATGACAAGGAGACTTTTTTTTCGGCTGAAATATATTTATTTTCATTTTACATGCAAATAGATTATATCTATAGTGTATGTTTAAAAAAAATCATGACCCCTCCTGCTTGATCAACCAGAAAAGCAGTGAACCTCCTCTATCAATTTCCAATTTTTTCTTGACCCCCCTCCCCATTACCTTTTTGCCACCCCCCCTGGATATAAATAATGACCGGTCCCTTAGTGATCCGAGGAAAATTGGCCTCTCAATATTTAATTTTAATTTTTCACATTGTGGATTTTATGTCTTAGGCAACAACCATTTTCTTATCTGGGGGGGTGCTGGGATTTTTTTGAAAAAAATATTTCAATGCCCTAGCTGACCGAAAAACTATTTAGATTTTGCATTGTAGCTGAAAAAAAATTTATGCTGTCACCGGCTAGAAAAAAAAATATTGCGCTGCTGAATTTGAGTAGTCAATATTGTTTTTATGGAAAAATGTATTTCTGTTCCACATAATGGGAAAACAATTCTTGCTTTCCTTCTTAGGAGAAGAAAATATTTTTACTGAGGAAGGTTCTGAAAAAATGTTTACGAGTACAATGAAAATCCCAGCCCCCCCTCCCCCCAAGATGAGAAAATGGTTGTTGCCTTAGAGTGCGGTATAAATTGACTGTGAAAGTACTTTTGAACACCCCATTTACATGAACGATAACAAAATTTGTCAATAATTTCAGTTTCGCATTATCATAAGAAATAGCAGAATTATTACTAAAGAATTATTTTACCAATCTGAGGCAGTTTGAAGAAATTTGTGATTAAGATCTAAATACTAAATCTTATTTAATGTCTTGAAATAGACAATTAATGGGAACAAAGTATGAATTAACAGTTTAATATACCGTGAGCTCATTCCCAATTGGCAAAGAAGGGGGTGCCTAAATGCAAAATTGTCACATTAATCAGATGTTAAATACATGTACAAATGAAATTTTATATTGTGTTAAAAAAAGTAAGTTTAATGATTTTTTTCACAAAACTCAACAGCTGAAAATTCAGATTTTTCGTTAATAGCTTTATGGTTGGTACACAAATGTACCTATGTGTATAGTCATTAATTCTTACAATATTGGACTGTCACACGCCTTATATAATTTTTAGTTGGCGATGATATTGGTATGAGAATATAAGTTAGCAAAAAAAAAAATAAGATATTTTTTTAGAGTTCTTATTGCTTTTAAAATAGGCAAATAACAAGAAAACTCCTTTTTGTGGATAGCATGCTCATATTAAATAAATAATAGATAAATAAGCTTTATTTAGAGTCGGCATGGTTAAAACAACATACAACATAAGCTCTGTTGAGCTTTTAACCAACATATTTTCATAGGAGAGTTACAACAGACCCAATTTGACATTTTCTACACAAAAGTGTTACAAATTACATCGAGGTGTCATGTTATGGCTTTAATATGAATAATTGATTATTCTGTAATCTCGGCGATTTAGACCCGGATTTGACATCCCAGTTTTATGTACAAAATACCGGAAAAAGACCGACTTATTTTTTTTATCAAAATGGCGCAAAAAATAATAACAGATTTGTTAAATCTGTCGACGAACAATGTCTTCATGTGTATCCACAGTATGATAGCATGCTCATATTAAATAAATAATAGATAAATAAGCTTTATTTAGAGTCGGCATGGTTAAAACAACATACAACATAAGCTCTGTTGAGCTTTTAACCAACATATTTTCATAGGAGAGTTACAACAGACCCAATTTGACATTTTCTACACAAAAGTGTTACAAATTACATCGAGGTGTCATGTTATGGCTTTAATATGAATAATTGATTATTCTGTAATCTCGGCGATTTAGACCCGGATTTGACATCCCAGTTTTATGTACAAAATACCGGAAAAAGACCGACTTATTTTTTTTATCAAAATGGCGCAAAAAATAATAACAGATTTGTTAAATCTGTCGACGAACAATGTCTTCATGTGTATCCACAGTATGACGTTTTTAAGCAGTTTGAATATTTGAACAGGTATAAACATGCATGCTTTACAGAAACCAGAGTTGACTTTAAAAGAATGGAAACACCCTTTTGTGTTCGTATCTGTTATCAAAGAGATTTTTTTAAAATGGCTTGTGCTAAGTAAAGTAATATTTTGTACTGGTCAGCGAGTAATTCTCGCCAATTTTTACGTTTTTATCCAATATTTTTGTTTCACCCCATTATTATTGTGCATGACCCATAACGATTTACCTACGAAATGAATTTTCATAAAAGAGAGTGCACGCTGATCGGGGATCCATTATTACGATCCTTATGACAGATGCGGACTAACTTGAATAATACTGTGCCCTCTATCGGCACTATCGCTGGATGAGGGCTTGAACGCTCTTAATGGTAAAAATGCGTCAGCTGCTGGCTGGTTCAGCCGACCGATCAAATGTCAGTTGTAATTTACAGGATGTAACCAATATATTAGTGACTTCCTTTACTTCCGTTTGTAAATATTGACAAAACAAACACGGAGAATGATTGTGCACGTGCCTTTGCATATTTAGAAAACAAATACACCTTTATTCTCATAATTATGATTTAAATTGCCATAGATTCACAAATCTTTAAAGATTTAAAAAAATAAAACACTGTGTAATCATTTTTTGAAGTTTTGCTTTCGAGATGATCCGGCCTTAAACAAATGCTGCCTTAGTTGATACGGCCTTGGTTAATGCGACCTCAGTTAAGAATGATGTGTAGCTATGGATATATACGATACATACGATAAAACGACACATTGTGATGATTTGAGTAAATAATTAATTAATTAATTTGTCTATCAGGCGCATAGCAACCCGTATGCAAAAACGCAGTTGCGTACACATCGAAAATTTTGACAAAAATGAAAACATGGTAAATCTAGGACATAAGGTAGAATAAAACTAAATTAATAAACTAAATCAAATTTAAACAAATACAAACATGTTAATAATTACTTAATGTACCTATATTCAATTCCGGAAACTACACTTATCATTTACGGAATCAGCATAGAACGGTGCGTGTTATATAAGTGCAATGCCTATCGATGGTTGTGCACATGTTTTAGGAATGGAGTTTGGGGTGGGGGATTTGTCGTTAAGGTATGATTTTTTTTTAATCTTGCTTGAACAAACAAACTATTCGTATTTCTTTTTAAAGGATAACCACATCGCACACCCAAAAACAAAGAGCACATGGGATCGTTAACGTTATTGGAAGCATATTGATATTAGTTTACTTTTAGTAAACTTTTAAAATCTTCTGGTAACCTGGATACGCAAAAAAAAAGTATTGGTTTAACGTGGATGGAATTTGCATTTTCCAGTCTGTACAGCCGGTGCACATCGACATCGTTTCGTATTGATTGAGATTACAGTTTATCATGTTTATACATTTTCATACCATTGACAGAGAGTATAAATTATTTCTATTTGAGAAATGTTCCTTTGAAATAAAATTTGCGTAAAAATAGTGAAGACTAGCTAATATTTTTTCCAGGGTAATCTCGAATTCTACAAGGAGAGCAAAGGCTAAATTGTTTCTTGAACACACTTGGATGAAATATTCAAAAACTCAAGATAGTGTCTACTGTGCACCGTGTAGATTCTTTGGTCCATATATGTTAATTGTATTCAATTCCAAATCAAGCTTAATCCACTACACATTTGACAAAATAAAATTTCTAAGTCAACTACATATTTGTATTATATTGCTCTACTTAATATTTTATTTCTCAAAATTTATGTTCAAAAGTTGACTTGTTGCTCATGAAAATTGGGTTTCCGTGGGATCATTTTTAGTGCCAGGAAAGTGCAAGAATGCAGGATTTTGCACTATTTACCCCAGACCCTCTGTGAGGTGGGGGAGGGTTTCGTGACCCTCTACCAGACTTTTAAACAGATTTGAGTACACTTCATTTTGGGGTAGCTACAGTACAGAAAGGGACATGCCGTGATCAATCACCGTGATAGTGGTCATGTCGGTGATCAGGGGGCAATAAAACACCAGGTGTTAATCTTGTAATCAAGTGTGTCGTTTTACAGGTAAACTAGTCAGATAAGATGTACAGGTGAAATTACGTTTTTAAATCGCCTATTTTTTTTTTCAGGTACTGTCCCCTCAGAATTAAAAAAAAAACATTTTTTTTTCTTTCCTCAAAACGTAAAACATCCTTGAACGTAATCCCAGGAATGAAATCCCGAGATCGAGAAAATAGCACGAGAACGGAGAGTTCATTTGAATGATGAATAAAATGTAAATAATAAATGATTATTCAACTTCAATTCAGTGAAATCATGGGTTGTGCAAATATGTTTCAAAATTTTTTAACCTTGGCTGTGTATTGCGTATCTACACCTAGTATTTTATTGACACGTGTACACGTGACCTGGCTTGTGCACAAATGAAGTTGCATAAACACATGCGCGATATGCGTGATTTGTTACGTTTTAAAGCGTATTTCCAGTTCAACATTACATTTTAGTTCACTAATATTTTACGTTTTAAAGCGTATTTCCAGTTCAATATTACATTTTAGTTCACTAATTTTTTTTATTTTAATCTTCGTAGAAAACCCAGTTAAAACCCTTTTCGTTGTAGAAATACGTACTAAATAATTTTTATACCTGTATACGGTCATTGAAGAATTTGATTAAAAATTAACGAAACAAATATTTATAAACAGATCGTTCAAAGAAGTACTACATGTCCAAAAGTCACTAAATTTACGGATATATTTTGGAAATAAGCGACTAATCTGCACAAAGTTTAGAAACGTGAAAGGAAATAAGGAATTAACCTTCATCATGATTTTACCCCTACAAATGTTTGACATTACACAGTATCTGACCAAAATCAAATGTCACCAGTTTATTTATTCAAATTCAAATCTTAATTGGCTTTCAACCCAATAGATTTATGACAAAATACAGTAAAAAAAACTCAAAGTTTATGGAACAAATTAAAAGCATGCTCATAGTTTTCCGCTTTTTGTTCATTTTGTAGCCATTAGGCTACGTAAATTTGGATTGTTATAGGTTTTTGTTTGCAATTTTAAAGAAAATTATTTTCATCTAAATTACGTAACAAGCCATGTGTGTAAAACAGTTTACTTGAATTGTTAATTTTTTTTCAATACGAGAGGTAAAAGTCCAAAACACAAAATAAACCAATAATCAATTTTAAGTCTGCTCTTTACCAACTAAACACTAAAAACCCGCGCTTGCAAAGTCCGTGCTTCAAAAACCTGCGACTGCGGTTTAACTTATAAACAAAAAATACATTGATGAAGTAGCCCGTATTTACGAATATTTCAATACATACTGAATACAACCCAACAGTAGAAAAAAAATGAGAAATTAAAATTAAACAAGATAAAGTTCAGTTGCGGTTTCAACAAAATTCTTAATATAGAACTCGAGGTCATAAAGTAGAACTTTCTAAAACAAACGAAAACGATAACAAGACAGACATTCTTTGGCAATGAAAAGCAACAAACAGTCAAATATTAACAGCAAGTGGATACAAAATTAATTGTCAAAAATACATCCTTCAGTGGCAATAATTACGGCTTGCGATATTAAAAGTCAACAGGTAGAACAGGTAACGCTAATCTCTTAATTGGCGGTAAAATATCAATTGGCGCACAGGTGACCGAGAGCCATAAAATTTAATCCCCACCACCTTGTTTTATGGTCCTTTTTAGGTCTATCACAGTGGGTTTATGTCCGTGATGATATGTCTAAAGGATTAAAAATTATGTCTCTCGGAGTGATCAATCACGGTATGTCGCTTTCTGTACTGTACGTCCTTGAGCATGTTTTTTTTTGTCCCAGGCAGGTAGTCGTTGTTTACTTATTTATCTGTTATGAGGAGTTCCGAAGGCAGCTTATCGTTGAGGCGGGATTGCTTATATAACATAGTATATCGTATTTATATTGACGGAAACCTTTCATACGATAAATATATATATATCTATATGTATATTATTTCGAGTATATCTTGTGAAAACACTACAAGTTCCAATATGTCATGAATATTTATGCTAATAATCTGAATACATTATTTTATTCATCATATACCAAAAAATAGGTGTGTTTCCGATCGACCGACCGACCCTAACATTTTTTATGCCAAAAAAAAATAGATCGGCAAAATCCGGAAATTCGTCTCCATTTCCGTGTTTGTTTCTGACTTCAACAATTTTCTTCATTTCCTTGTACATTTGATAGATGTTTTGAACCAGTACGCATGTCAAATAATTAATAAGCTGTAGTAAGAAAGAAAGAAACAAGTAGGTGTGATTTTAGAGGAAGGAGTATACTTGCACTTGCAGGTTAAAAATAACAAAATCTAGACCTACCGACCCTAATGTTGAAGACTATGCAATCGGAAACACACCTATTTTTTTTTTTGGCCTCGGGGGATGACCATTTACCTTGAAGGGGAGGGGGTATGGTTTTTTTTCTAAAAAAATATTCTGATTCCCAATGTTGCTGAAAAAAATATTCTGATTTTGGTGGAGGAAAAAAATAATAATCTGATTCAGAGTTTTTGTCATATAACTTAATGTTAAATTATGGAAAAAAAAATTGTGCTTTGCCTTTGCACGACAAAAAAAATAAATATTCTAACTTGTGTCGTCCGAAAAAAAAAATTCTGAACGAAACAAAAAACCATAACCCCCCCCTACAAGTTAAATGGTCGGTCCCTTAAATAATATTTTTAATTTAAATACAACTTTTACTTTTTAATTATTCTTTTCCCTAAAATCATAATCACAAAAATATATTGGCGTAGTTGTTTATAACAGCGTATACTAAATATATCTCACGGCCGGATTTGCGTAAGGCGCATCTAACCCGAATAATCCAGTCGTTATTAACGCCTGGATGCATTCATTGAAAAAATCTGTCAAACCGGAAATAGTAAATCGCTATGACTTATGGGTATTACGACATAAAATAGGAAGAGCTAAAGTGTTTGTAAATAATGTTCAATGGAGCGATCAGATGATGTAATGCTGTATGCAATACACATATCCTGATAAATACAACCAAACATGAAATAAAACTTAAATGAATAATTACTATTTTTTAAATATTAAAACATATTGAATTTTATTTCAAAGTTGGAAAGTAAATAAAAGCTTGAATTGAATTCAACCCTTATAATGATTTTTTAATTTCATTTAATAAAGATTAAAAAATTTTTTTTTTACTGATGGCTGATTAAAATTGTTTGTCATGCATTAGCTGTCAGTTGTAATATACAGGATGTAACCAATATACAGAAAGAGCTCCTACTGTGAAGCCATCTATTTTGAGATGCCATTCAATGAAAATAACAACTTGACCATATTGTTACATAATAAGAATAAGAATTGGATAAGAAATTAAAATTTATAGAAGGCAAGGATTTATATAATTAACACATTAAGTCACATTTCATTTATTTAGGCTAACTTGGGTCAGTTATCAATTAAAAAGACAAAAATTGTTTTAAAAAAAATCAGTCTAATAAGTATTTACCTAAATAACGATATTGTGATGGGTATTTCTTAATAAATTGTATTAAAAATCATTTTAATTTAATCAACTTTCTGTTTACATATTTATTTTCAATAAAATTTCTTTATTATTTTATACCATTTTCCTTAATTTAACTTGTGCATATCCATATTTATACAATCTTATGTTAACGGCAAGTTACGTGTGTCGACCCTATTATCCACAATAAATTCAGGAAAAAGAGATGAAATAATAAAGAAATTTTATTGAAAATAAATAAGTACTCAGAAAGGGGGTAGTAATTCCGTACCACGAGTGCTGTATGAGAATAAAGATATACAATAATGCTAACAATAATCATAAAAAGTCACTTTTATTGTCCCACATACATGTTAGATGTGATATTTCAGCAAATTTAGATTAAAACATAAAAACTTGTTGATTTGGCCTTATGACAGATGCAGCCTTATGCAAATCTGGCCTTATATCAAATGGATGTTCCGGCCTTATCATATATTTATGCGGCCTACGGCTAATCCAGCCTTATATCAAATGGAAAAGAATAAGTAAAAAATAAAAGTTGTATTTAAATTTAAAATATTATTTAAATATTCATGGATATGAATATGATGAATAAAATACTGGAACTTGTAGTGTTTTCACAAGATTTACTCGTAACTCTGGCAAATGTATCGAAACTTATTTGGAAGCATCTATGGCATGTCCTCTATAAAGATTGCTCATTTCGTCGCGATCCGTTAACAAACATGGCCACCACAGGCAATTCTTGTTTCTGATTGGTTGATTTCTAAACCATCTTCTCTTCTGTAACCACTTGGCCAAATGAATCGAAATTTGGTAGGAAGCATCCTTGGAAGGTCCTCTATAAAGAATGCTCATTTCATTCCAATCCGTTAACAAACATGGCTGCCACAGGCAATTCTTGTTTCTGATTGGTTGATTTCTAAACAATCTTCTCTTCTGATCTGAAACCGCTGTGCCAAATGAATCGAAACCTGGTAGGCAGCATCTATTGAAGGTCCTTTATAAAGCTTTCTCATTTCATCCCGATCCGATTACAAACGGCTGCCGCAGGCAATTCTTATTTCTGGTTGGTCGATTCTAAAAAATATTTTCCTCTGAAACCGCTTGGCCAAATGAACTGAAACTTGGTAGGAAGCATCTATGGCATGTCCTCTATAAAGATTGGTCATTTTGTTCCGATCCGTTTAACAAATATGGCCGCCACAGGCAATTCTTGTTTATGATTGGACTATTTTTTTTAAATCTTCTCGGAAACCAATTGGCCAAATGTACCGAAACTTAGTAGGAAGCATCTATGGCATATCATCTATAAAGATTGCTCATTTCGTCGCAATCCGTTGACAAACATGGCCACCACAGGCAATTCTTGTTTCTGATTGGTTGATTTCTAAAAAAATATTCTCTGTAACCACTTGGCCAAATGAATCGAAATTTGGTAGGAAGCATCCTTGGAAGGTCCTCTATAAAGAATGCTCATTTCGTTTCGATCCATTAGGAAGCATGGCTGCCTCAGGGAATTCTTGTTTCTGATTGGTTGATTTCTAAACAATCTTCTCCTCTGATCTGAAACCGCTTTGCCAAATGAATCGAAACCTGGTAGGCAGCATCTATTGAAGGTCCTTTATAAAGCTTGCTCATTTCGTCCCGATCCGATTACAAACATGGCTGCCACAGGCAATTCTTTTTTCTGGTTGGTCGATTCTAAACAATCTTTTCCTCTGAAACTGCTTGGTCAAATGAACCGAAACTTGGTAGGAGGCATCTATGGAAGGTCTTCTATCAAGATTGCTAATTTAGTCCTGTTCAGTTAACAAACATGGCCACCATACATGTAGGTAATTCTTGTTTTCTATTGGTCGATTTCTAAATAATCTTCTCTGAAACTGAGTAGGCAAATGAACCGAAATTTGGTGGAAGCACCTATGGAAGATTCTGTATAAAGTTTCCTCAAAGCAAAATGAAAGGTGAGAGACACAGGCTCAGCCCACTGAGCCTCTAGTTCCGAAATATCATTTCTTGTGGAAATATATTTGTGTTTGTCCTTAGGACATTTCGTGCACTAGTGGATCACTCATACATGTATGAAGTCACACTGTCACTATGTAACGGTATAGACATAATTTATAATTTCAGTTGGCAGTGGTCAGGTGGATGTTGAAAAGAAACAGCAAATATTACGTCAAAAACAAATGATGAGAAAAGGTGAGAAGAATGGTAGTTTTTTATTAGGATATTGTAACAAATGTTTTTATTGCTTAAATGCATTTTGTTTGTATTATGACATTGCAGGGCAGTTTTAAAAAAAATGGCTCCTACAGCTATAGCTGTTTAATTTACTCATTTTTATGATTTTATTGGATCTAAATACATGTAGTTCAAAAGATCTGTAATGATTTAATGTTTGTTACTGCAAAAAATCTTTAAGATATCTAGAATAACAAAAAAAATATGTCCAGAAAACATGTCAAATTTGTCAGGAATGCAACCCTTTTTTGTGACACTTTAAAAAATCCTTAATTTTCAACAACCTACCACAATGCCAAATCAAACAATATGTTATCAAAATCTATTTCATCACAAACTTTGATATGTTGACATACTTTAAGATACAGTAGCAATAGATCATGCTTTACATTTATTATTGCATAAAAATATGGCTTTGTAAAAAAGATGTACCTAGTCAGGAGTGCAACACACATTAAGTATGCAAGTTTTCCTAAATTACATTGTAGAAATGTTGTCTTTTAGTTTTCAAAGATATGGGGTATAAATAAATCTTAATACATCATTGCTGCTTCAACACCATAGTTAAAGGATACAATAAAATCAGTAGTAAGGCCAAGAATGTCACATTAAAGGCAGCACCCTCAAATGTCAGGAGTGCAACATTTGATATTTTCTTAGTCATATTTTCTTTTAAATGTAACTAAAATCACATTTGTCTTTCTATTTCAACAGAGACTGACTAAGATAACAGATAAAACCCATTTACCTGTTTGAGATACCTAAAATATCTCTCACAGAAGCATTTGATTGATGTCAGGAGTGCAACTAGTTTTAAGTGATCTACTACACAGTCTAAATTATAGCTTTTTATATGGATGATTTAAATAAAATGAGATTCTGTCAAGTTTAGAATAATGTTTGAAAATATTAAAAGTGCCAATAGCATTTTATGTGCTTTTAGTTTTATGTAATAAAGCATTTTTGTTCATTTTAAATGGTCTCATGCTTTAATATCTATTAGGTATTAATACTAGAGACATTCTCTGACAAGGGAACATGTTTTCTAGGTTCATTAGCTATTGGAGATTAGGCCTTAACATTAACGTTTGTCCGATTGTCCGGTACCAGTGAAAACTAACGTCGGACAAATACATGTAGATCTTGTATTACGGTTGTCCGACGGAACAAGTGAAAAAATCAGAGATTCCCAAGCGTGCCGGTACGACGGACAAATCTATTTCCACTGGTATAAAATACTGGGTTTGTTGTATAAAAGAGCCCTGTTTGATCTCCTGAATCCAATTTGTCCATAATTCATTTTGATTAAAACTAAAGTGAAATGCCAGATCAAAACTCTTTTGTTGTATCATTTATCGTTCCTCCATATGAAGTTCAAGGACATTGACAAAATTAAAGTCACAATCTCAGAAACGCTTTAATGAACGGAAATATCAATATTTGAAATATAAGAACAAGAATCACTCCGGAATGGACACTTAAAAATTATCGGATATTAATTTGGCGCCAAATTTAATCTTGTCTTTTGTGCAAAATACGATAGAGGACTTGATTTAGGCTTTTGTGAAATATTGAAACCTTGAAATGGACAAATATTACAAGCTTTTTCCTGATCTGGTTGAAAAGATCCACTAAAATTTGTGTTTCTCTGTGAATTTAAATAAAATATTTTGCTTTATTTATATCACAGGCACTTGTTTCTAGTAAAACAAATATACCTAGATACTGGTATATTTGCAGAAAGTTTTTAGTAGTGAGTTTAATTTGGACATTATTTTCACATGTTGGAGCCATTTTTTTTTAAACAGCCCTGCAGTGTACCATTGGTAAAATGGGATATTGGCAAAAAGGGACAATCCTGATACAAAGCATACACAAATCTAAAAAAAAGAGAGAATATAGTAAAATCTTATATGAAGTGAATTCCAGAAAATCTTCATCGGTTGGACAAATATGACTGCCGTTACAATGGAAACCTGACAGGGGGCTTTCAAATTTAACAATTTTGTAACTGTTTGTCCTTCAAACTGCAAGTTGAAGTGCTAATTGCTATCAATATAACAGTACTAGTTTACGTAGGAGAATATATGATTGTCAGTATTGTCTTAATTTTGTAAATACTAGAGCTGATATCACTAATATATTTATATAAGAAATTAAAGAACTGTGCTATGAACAGTATGTATTACATCGTAATTAATACACACACAAATTATCAAATAGTTTTCTCTTATTGAATAAAAATAGTTTGTTATAGTAAATGGTGAGTATTATAACTAACCAAACTCTTATGGTAATTTCTTTTTTTTATAGTGCCAAGCAATGGTAGTCAATCTGTGCAAACGTACTCAGGCAATGATGAATCTGATGGCAACAGTGGAGAAGGTCATACATTAAAGAGTTAAATTGTTATTATTTAGAGATATACCTGTATATGAAAGATTAAAAATGTTATCGATGAATATTGACAATATACAATGTAGTAAAGGTAGAATAACAACATTATGTAAAACTATAATAAATAAAAAATTTAAAAGATGAAAACCAGCAGTACAGGCATCCAGTTGAAAACAAGACAAGCCAAATAGAAAACACATCCCTACAAAACATGAGTGTAACTAGGTGCTATGAATATTTAAACACCTTCTATTCCATGTAATGTTCATATTTAAAATGGTCAATGGAGACAAGAGCTTCAGCTATTCAACGAAACATGTTTTAATCAGATGACTTCCTCTGATATATCATTACCCTAGACTAATATTTAAGTAATCTCTTTTAAAATGAGAACATTTGATTTTTCCTAACTAATAAATAATACTTTAAACAATTTACACCAGATTATTCACATATCAATAAATCTTTATTCAGAAAATGACAAAATATATTTTCCAGAGGACTCAACAGACTCTGATAGTGTTAATGATGAGGAATGTGAGGAATGTTATGATAAACTGGAAGAACTTCTTGATACTAGAAAGAGCAGGTCTAAAAAAGGAGTAAGTACATCAATGTGGAATATTTGTAATAGTAATTTTAGTACTCGATTATTTATTGGTAATTTTCAGTAACATAATAGTATCTTAATAAGATGTTTACAACATAACATTTGGCTTCAAGGTTTAGGTTTGTTGTGTTTAATGCCACTTTCAACAATATTTCGGTTATATCATGGTGGTAAGTTTTATTGGTGGAGGAAAAAACAACCAACCTGTCGCAAGTCACTGACAAAGTTTATCATATAATGTATCGAGAACACCCTGCCATGAGTGGTGTTCAAACTCGCAATGTAAGTGGTGATAGGCACTGATTGCATTTCTAGGTAGTTGTAAATCCAACTACCATGTGATCACGACCACATTGGTCCCCATTTGGCTTCCTTCAAAAGTGAAACCAAGTACAGTCAAACCTGTCTTAACGGTCACCTTTGTATAATGGTCACCTGCTCATAGCGGTCACTTTCGTGTTCTCCTGGTGCATTTTACTATATATTTTAATTCGATATAGCGGTCACCTGTTCAATGTGGTCAGCGGTCACCGTTTATATGTAATTTTCAGCGTAAAACCTTTGTATAGCGGTAAATTTATTTTAAAAATAATACCGGAAGTGATTTCGGAAGATCGGTATTTTTCTCAAATGTACCAAAAATCCTGAGGTGCTACAAAATATATTGATTAATTTAATTAACTAAATAAACAAACACCATGAATTTTGTGAATAGTAAATTACATAAAAGACAGTTTATCCCCGGGTGTTATTGGAGATTTTTATTCATTACGACGAGAGTAGAAATTCACTCACCAAAAATATTTTGTATCTAGTACATCATGTCAAAATATCAACATCGGTAAATAGGAAAGCTTTGAAATTAGACAACAAAGTGAAAACGATAAATCATTGTGATGTTGGGAAAAGTTGTCAGGCTGTGGGCGAGGAGATGAGTGTTGGTCGTACCCAGATAATGAACATTCTTAAAAGAAAACATGAGATTCTTTGACGATTTTGAAAACAATGCTTCCAGTTCAAAGTCGTCTTACTGGAAATTGTACTTTTGTTTGTTAAATATCTTTATTTATTTATTTATTATCATATTGAGATAATTTCATCAACAATAAATGTAAACAAGAGTAATATTACGACAGGAACAAAATAACAAGTAAAACATTATTAAAAACATAAGATGTAATGAAAAATGTTTATTTACAACTAGCGTGCACTATTTTGTCGAAAAATCAAAACCCTTCATATAAAAGTCACCTGTATATAGTGGTCATTTTGTCAATCTCCCCCAGGTGACCACTATAGACAGGTTTGATTGTATAAAGTGACCAACAAATCATCATACAGGGTGAGGCAGATGTAGTTTAACACCTTTTTTAGTAGCTCACCTTGCCAAAGGCAATGTGAGCTTTTGCCATCACTTGGCATCCGTCTTCCGTCATCTGTCGTCCATTAACTTTTCACATTTTAATCTTCTCTGAAATATGCCTTTTGTGACATTTTACAGACAAAAACGTAAAATTGAATGATTGTTGCCTCAACTGTGAACTGCATAAACTATGAAATTGGTATTACCTTTACTACTATCTGAATCACTGTTAAGCACCCATCATTATAGAGTAAGAACAAGGACTGGTTGGCTCGAAATCAGGATAGTATCCAAGTGGAGCGACATCTGTCTTGGAGTGTAATGTCAGTGAATTAACACTATAAACAACCATCATTTTATTACTAGCTCTATAAAGGGTAAAGTAAAAAAAAAATGGTTCCAGTTATTAATATTTTGACCAAATTTCAAGTTGGTTTATGCATATTTTCTTTTGTTGCATCTTGATAACTATACATCAGGGTTTCAGCTGGATTTTATTATACTAAGGTCAAATTACCTAACTCGTATAAATTCTTTAGGCCTTTTGTCCTGAAGTGCACTTATTCAATTGGTCAATTGTGTCCTAATTTGCCTAAAACTTATAGGTCATATAGGCCAAGTAAAATTGATTGTTGGTTTCCCCTAACATATGGAAATTTTTAAGGGCCGGCAGGTTTTTATTTTATTTTTTATTTTTTTTATTTTTTCTTTCTCAAGAGATATTGCAAATCAGGGTTTTGCTATCTTTCCCGTGAAGGTCAGAAAATATATCATAAAGGTTTTGCGAAAAAATTTAGCATCAGTCTTAATTTTATACATACTGTATGTCACGTCACGTACACGTTTTAGATCATGGTCATTTTATCGATATCGTAAGCGCTTTGGCGATCTAGATCAATGACCTTGTCATGTGGAAAAAAACATCGAAAAAGCACGACTGTAATTGTTTACAATAACAAAAATCTCCATATCACTGAGTTAGAAGACACACGGCCGGTGTTTATTTTATTTATTAGTAATAAAATATAATGGCCCGGCAGTACAAATTTGACCTGGTTGGGTTAGGGGAAACCGACAATCATTTTCTTTTGGCCTTAATGATATATTAAGGTGTGGTTTGATTCATTAAGATGCAGCTGGAACTTAATTTAATATTCATTGGTTTCAAACATGCATACTTATTATGATATTTGGAATTGACAGCCAGACAGGTTTTCAGAGGTCACCATTATGATCTCTTTCCAAAAAAAAAGATTAAAATTAAAATCAAATTCCCCAATGAGGAATGAGTCAAAGACTTAAGAGAAAACTACCCTAAATAGGTTACAAAAAAAAGTCAAAAGCTGGCTAAAGGCTATTACAGAAATAAATGAATGGGAAGCATGTTTCGTAAAAATGACCTCGAACGTAATGCATCAGGCTATTTCATTGGTTGAAGTACGGTTAGAGAACCATTCAAACATGATTTAACATATCATGGTAAGGGAAAGATAAATTTTCACTAAAGAATTTTCCGATTGGGTATTGGGAGGGGGGGGGATCGACCAATCAAATTAATTGTTACTAAGGCCATGTAAAATTGATTGTTGGTTTCCCCTAACATAGGAACATTTTTAAGGGCAGACAGGCAGGTTGTTTTTTTTTTTTTTTCCAAAGAGATGTTGCAAATCAGGGTTTTGCTAACTTTCCTGTGAAGGTCAGAAAATATATGATAAAGGCTTTTGTAATGCCAAAAATTTTGCATCACTCTTATTTCGTTTGATAAATGCGAACATTTCTGTAAATGATTTTAATGAACAACCAGAATGATTCCACTGGGCACACCGGCGGTGGCCATTTTATACATACTGTACAGGTATGTCATGTACACGTTTTAAATCATGGTCATTTTACCGATATCGTAAGCGCTTTGGCGATCTAGTGGTTTTCAATGGGTACTCTAGTTTCCTCTACCAATAAATGTGATCTAGTGACACTGACAGAGAATCATATTAATTAACAAAAATACTCGATCACGTGTCCGATGCATACGTAGAATGTATCGGTCTTTTTGGCCACTTGTTTTGGAACAAACGGTCATTTTGTCAGCAATGTAAAATTATTTCCTGTCATATATGCAAATTATCGGCCCATGGCTGATGACCAACGCCAAACAGAAACCCTGTACATTGAAGTTAATAAATCCAGATGACCATATCTGAGAATAAAGAGATAACAATTTTCTGAACCTTTATTCAACATGAATCACCATTCAAATTTGAATTGAGTATAGATTTTCAGAATAGAATTTTAAACCAACATATAACAAATAGCAACATTTTTTTCACACTAATTGATGGCAGAGGCATAGGGATTAATTTTGGTACACAGATAACATTTACTGTCCTTGAATTTTTCTTTTTTTATTGTTTTTTCTTCATTTTTTATATGCATGAATTTTTTGTTGAAGGAAAAAGTTTTGAATAAGAAAAAAAGCCTGAAGAAATTAACCAAAAAATAATTTCATACTAAATTTAGGCTTTTTAAAGCTCACTGAAAAAAAACAGTAGATTTATCATTTCAATGAAAGGAGTTATGTCCAGCTGAAAATGTGTACCATTTCTCCTATTTTTGTTGCACTCCTGACATATTACATTTGTATATATAAAACAGGAATAAATAGTCCTCAATTACAATTACAACTTAATGAAAGTCCTATAAATTTGAAATTTTCACTGAACTGTAATTAAAAAAAACAACAACCTAAATTAGACACCTCTAATCTCCTGTTTTGTTGCACTCCTGACATATTATACACATTGACAAACAATGCATAAATCACAAATAAATACATATTCAATTTTCAATATGAAAGTTTTACTTGTAAATTAAGACATTTGGCTATCAATCAGGTGATTTTTAAAATTTTATCTGAGGGCTATTCCAGAAATAAATGTATAGGGGGGTCGGAAGGCAGTGCAATTAAAATTTGATGCCCGGTGGGGGTCAAGTCGGTTTGAAAATTATCCATAGAGTCATGAATTAATTTCGATTTTATGCATTGTGGGTTTCTTGTATCCTGAAAATTTATAAGAACGTAAAATCAACGTGTCAATGGAATAAAACCTCGTGTAAATGGAAAAAAAATCATGATTTTTGTGTCTTTTAATCGTGACCACAGCAGTTTTCTACTAACCGGAAGTGTAGTTCTTCTAGAGTTATCTCCCGTTTCGCTCAATTAAATCACTTCCGGTAGCATGGCCAGAATGGAAAACAACATCAGCGGATGGACTACAGACGATGTAGTCGCTTTGCTGGCTGATACTTTTAGGGGCATGGGTGCTTATTAGGTCGAAAACAGTATTTGAAAAGCAAAACATTTTCAACCAAAATGTTTTTCACACTTTTTGTTATCAATTGAATTTGATGCATGGTGGGTATAGTAATAATTTATATTTTGTGTAGGGTGGGGTTATGATTTTGAAAATTTGATGCATGGTGGGTAAAAAATAAAAGTGCCTTCCGATACCCCCCCCCCCCCCCCCCCCCCATACATTTATTTCTGGAAAAGCCCTGATACATTTCATGTACTTCAGTATATAATTAAACTTATTTTTTTTAAACATTTTTCAGATAAATTAGGATGTAGTTACAATAAAAACACTTAGCAGCATTGTAGTAAGCCAACTTAATAAAAGTCCTATAAATTTGAAAATTTTACTGAACTGTTGTTTAAAAAAAACCCACCTAAATAAGATACCTTAAATCTCCTGTTTTGTTGCACACTCCTGACATAATGCATATATATATATATATATATATATAAAACAGGAATAAATCATCAAAATAGTCCTCAATTATAATTACAATTATCTTTGCCATTATCACAGGTCAGATCTGAAAATTAACTCAAAATGTGCATAAAAGTTAAAAATTGAATATTATTTTAGGAGTGCAACAAAATTACTGGTTTGTTAAAACAGTTATTAAATCATTTAATCAGAATTCTCGGAACATTAGTAAAAATTTATAACTGCAATATGGCTATTTGTTAATTATAAGACAAAGTTTAAAGTAGCTGGCTTCTTAAATTTAGAAGTTACATGAAAATGTATTATCCATATACCATTGCTTTATACAATCTGAAGTTAGATGAATAAAGTTCTGCTTTGAAATTGACCTTAAAGAATTTATGAAAACTCGAGCAAGAATTCTTATATTATTAGAAACCCTTTTGGGTGCATACAAGTCATTTTAAGCTTAATGTGGTGGTTTTAAAAAATGCCATTTTTAAACTGTTGCACTCCTGACATGAACAAAATTGTTCTGAAAGAAATACACTGTCTATCAGACCACTTTAGGGCTGCAATCTTGTGTCTAGCAAACTATCTCCTGAATAATAAAGCAGAACAATATATTGGCTCGGGTATTTCTTAAGTGTCTGTCTCACAGAAAACCATGCAAACTCGTAACATAGTGATATTTTCAAAACCTTATGAAATCTTGTCCATGAAATACCTTTGGCCAAGTACAATTAACACACAAAATATTTTTTTCAAATTTTATTATTTGACTGGATTATTATGTTTTTTTTATTTATCCAGTATTTCAATATATAATGAAGCAAAAACAATGAATTTTACAATATTTCAACCTCCAATATATCTTGTATAGCATAAAATGTGTCTGTCTTATATAGTATCCAGGATTAATCAACTTTCACTGTATCATTTAACATAATATACACAATATTTGGTCGCATGGATTTTTTACAGGCCACACTTTAATATACCCATAAATCAGTAAATGGCCTTTTATGCAAAAATTGTACATATATAACAGGAAATATCTCCCTTGGGGGAGAAAATCAAAATATCCCAAATTTAATTCAATATAACTTTGTTTTCATACAAAAACATATAAAAAAATCCACCTTCGGCAAATTAAGATAAAATGGTGAAAATAAGGACAAAAGTTTAGTACATGTGCACTTAGCCGAAAATGGACAAGGTGAATAGGAAAAACAGTAGAGCAGTGTTAATGCTCAATAAGTACCAAAATATCAATACAGAAGTTATGTATAGTATTCCAGAGGTATAACAAAGAGTTTAATGAAGATATAAAATTAAGGTACATTGTGGTTTTGGGGGGTGGGTGGGACGATGCATCCATTTTGTGCATCTGGCTAAAATGGAATTTAAATTAAAACTTTGTTTTCAAAATGATCTAATAAGATTTATTGGTGATAAATTAGATAAAAAAAGTAAACTCATTTTAGTTTGTATGAGGTATTTCATACTTATTGAAATTTCATATTTTATAAGGGGAGATAATTTGTAGAGGAAAATCAGATTTTCTCAAATTTTTTAGAATAGGGTCTGTGACCCCGATTTTCTATTTTATACCTTTAAAGTGTTTAATGAAAAATATCTGTTGCTTAATTTTCCATCTAAAGCTACCATTTCCTTTATTAAAAAATAGACAATTTGTTTTGCCCCCAATAACCTATTGGTTAAAAGTCAATTTGATCATCAAACTTTCAAAGCAGCTTCAGAATAATCTAATGATTTATTTTTTGACAGTGCACTCCAAAACAAATCTTAATCAAAGTGCGGACAGCAATGATTATAATGCCCCCATACTGAAATATACTATTGTATGGGATTGAATCATTTATATGCAGCTTATGTTTGAATAATGAAATAATAATTGAAATTAAGTTAATCCTATTGTTAAAAAAAAGTGAAGAAAACAAATGCCATTACAATAAGCATATGAATTTGCAGCCAGCTGCTAAACAATTGAAAACAATATATATGTGACTGTGTTAAAATAAGCCGATTTTTTTGTTGGCTCTGTCCATCATATATCCTAAATGAGATAGTGAAACTTTTTCTCAATAATACGTTTATTATTCTGAGGTTCTTCTATCATGGATCTGTATCAAAAACCTTCTCTTATACTCTTAAATAATCACAGATTACAAGTTTAAATGTGTTAGATTTGTGCATTTTGGTAAATAGGACAAGAAATTGACAAGTTGATATTATAATTATCAAAAAAAGGATATCCCATCAATATGAAATGAAATAAAAACAAAAGGTTGAACATATATCATACTTATTCACAGGTGAACATTTAACATATTCTGTCTAACCACTATGCAAAGCTTGAAGTGTTCAAAGTTAACTTTAATTTGAAAAAATGAAAATAAATTAGAATCCCTGCATATAATGGCTAATTTACATGTTCACAGCAGTGTACACTTCTTCTACAATATTTTCAATATCGGAATTATAATCATCAGTTTCTAGCACTGCAATGACCTCTGATAGAGTTTCATCTTGACCGACATCTTTATTGGGAATTTCTTTAAACTCAACTTGTAGAGTACTCGAAGAAGTTTCTGATTTTGTCTTCGGCTTTGTTAGGAAAGATGCCATGTAACTTTTTACCTGACTTGGATTCAACCACTCCAACTTCTTAAAAACTTGTTCTCCCTATTCATCACATGATTTTCGAACTTCATTGGCAAGTGCAACATAATCTGGCCTTTTCCCTGTTTTTCAGACATATTTTGTTCAGTTCCACTATATGTTTTTTCCATCAATTTCTTTACTTGTAAGAACGCTTCTGGAAAATAAAAGTGATTTACGATATATACATTACATGTACCCGGTATACATGACGTACTTCATAATTTGCATTTGTCAACCTTATTCTTCAGTGTTGGAAGTTCATGTTAAGTGGTTTCTTAATGAGTTGCTAGTTTCTTTAATTATGCCTTTGTTGTCAAGTAAATCTGTTGACGAAAAAATAAACCAATTTTTTTTTAAAATGGCTACCTTCTGGAGATAGAGCAGAAAATTTCTTTGGAAATATAATCTCAACGAGATTAAAATACACTATACTCAAGCTAAAATATATAGGGAAGTAGTTACTACATGTTTCTAAGACTTGCTTTAATTCATTCTATATTTTTCAGAAATGGATATATATCAAATATTACTCCAGATTTCTATGAAAATAAATAATTTTATCCTTGCTCTAGATACAACAAAATATTTCATCTGTCTCAGTTTCACTACATGTACATTTCCACTCAAAATAGCCAATAGGTCTTATTTTTTATAAGCTTGAAAAAGCATAATTCAACGGCTGAAATAACATTATCCAAAATAACAGAAATGTGTCAATGTGATACAAATGCCCCGGCCTCCCGTAACTTTAAAACCCAAAATTCAAGTTTGACATGTCCTTTATTGTTGATTACAACATAACCAAATTTCAAATCAATCAAGATTCAGTTGAGGTTTGGGAGTTATTGAACAGATATATTGTGCAGTGGGATGGAATTTATTGTTGCACAATAATAATGTAAACCTGTATTTCACAGACCAAACTAAGGGACCAAGTTTGAAGCATTCAACTTATATACATGTATAAGTGGGGGGGGGGGGGGGCTATGGTTTTAAACTGTTTACCCTAGAGTTAAAAATAATTGACGCTTTGCAACAAATATTTTTTTTCTCCTAAATTTATCATTATTTCATATACTATAATGCATGAATCAGAAATCACAGAATGTTATTTTTTTCTTCACCTCCTACACCAAAATAGTTGTTTAGAATTAGTATTTGTAAAAAAAAACATAGCCCTCTTTTCTCAAGTTGAATAGTTAGTCTCTTAACAAGTTTGTTCACTGAATGGATTTCTAGCAATAATCACTTAGAAATGTTTTTCTCTTGAGGCATTTGATTTAGCTTACCTACATGTAAGTTACCAGAACCAACTTGAATAGTTTGTGTTGTTTTCCGGTAATACTCTTTCCATAAGGAAGGACTTGCTCCATGGTCCTCTCTAGATCTGGCCTTTCCATTGTTGTGCTTTGAATATACATATAGAACTTTGCCTCTCTTCCATCTACCCGGTAGTCCCAAAGTATTCTCTGTTTCTGGTATATCTTGAGATTCAATGAATCGTTGTCTTCGATGCCGATGGCGACAATTCCGCTATGTACAAGATATAAAAAGGGCCTCAGGCAGTGCCTTTCCATGTATATTTTCAGGCCAACGATAAGGAAAGCTGCATCAGCTTTACATTGGAATATATGTATAGTGTTTGAATTGCATGGCAAGTTGCAAAAGTTAGAAAAATAACACGGTGTTGTTTATCCACTGGAGGCTGCCATTTCTAATTTTATAATCTTAGAAGTGAAGACTTCCGAAAAGGGAGGTTACTTCGTCACTTTCTCTATCAGATAGACATGTGTATTTTCTTGCTCAACGTTAAAGTCCGGATTGAAAAAGGGAATTAAAATGATATATCATATGTAATTTATTTACAATAAACACACAAATTACATTTAATAAGAATCACTAATAGTTTATTGCAAATATTTGCATATATTTTAAGCAATGCCTTTTAAGCTAAAATTGCACACATGACCATACTTTTGGGTGCAAGAACTTTTTTGCAAATTATTTGCCAAAGGCAGATTTTTTATATATTTTAGTTTTGAGATCGGTCTGTTTAAAAATGTTCATTTCAAGTCAAAGAAATCTCCCCCAACTCCAATATTGTACATCAAAATTAAGGAATTTTACTGATTTTGAAAATTTGTCTATATAGCATATTTTGTGATAGCCTTAAAAATTTTCATAAAGTTTTTTTCAAAAAATGTTTTTGATGATCATTGTCTTTAAACATTATACTTTGAGGAAACAATGCGATTTTTTACTTCTGAGATATATATTAACAATAATAATCCGTCAAAAATAAGGGTGTTTTTAGCCATTTTTAAGGATTTTTGCAATAGTTAAGGGCTAAAATGAAAATCCTCATTTTACAACAAAAATGAAAATATATAGGAAATATGTATGATATATTTTAAAATACTAGACATCAAATATTTAGAAAATGTATAACTTTTTTTTCTTGCTGAAATTAGCTTTGTTACATTTTTTTGGATTTTGCATGGCTTTCTGTGAGACAGACACTTAAGTGTTAGCCTTCAAATTTCAAAGTTGCACTCCTGACACTTGTAGTGTACCTTCATTTACTAGACTCACACACATTATTTATATAAACAATGTAGTAAATAAAGTTTTCATTCAAGAAAATAGAGATTTTGTTAACAGAATTTAGTTCTCTTTTAATTTGGGTGTGTATATTTAAAAAAAAAAACCCACTGAACTTCTCAGATTTTAAATTTTGTGTTGCACTCCTGACATGGTAATATCTGTTTTCAAAACATAACTGTATTAAAACGGTTACATGAACAAGCTACATATTTGGCTAAAATTAAGGCTAAGACATCATAATTATCAAATAAATAAGAAAATAAGGTACCTACCCTCATATAACAATTTGCTGTACCTTAAAAAAAGTCTTTTTTTTTAAATGTCACAAAAAAGTGTTGCACTCCTGACAATTTTGACCTCTTTTTTCGGCATACATTTTTTATTACTCAAGATATTGCTTAGATATTAGGCAGAAATATTGTATATGTGAAGTGACACTATTTGAAATAATTCTATTCAATCAAACCATCGGCATGATTAATAAATAATGCATTATATACCTGGAACCATTTTTTTTTACTTTAAACTAAGCATTCAACTCGTACATCTTCATCATCTCATTAAAATGTACCTTGTCGAATAATACAGCTGAATAATTGCTCAATTGTCATTAAGCATCAATTTCTCACTCACTCACTCACTCAAGCAACTTGGCCTATAACTATTGATCTATGATTTTTCTTACAGGATTGGTGGACAAAATGCTTGCTTTGCAATAGGTAATGGGACTGTCCAAAACTTTGCTGAAAACAAGGGAGAAATAACAGGAATATCTTTCCAGAAGATTGATGTCAATTGATGCCAAGTCAATTGGGAAAATGCTCCAACCAGGAATAGGCAGCAAGATTATTTTCACTTAGATGAACCAGTGTTTGCACCTATATAGAAATGGCATGATTTTTGTAATTTAATGTGGCACTGGAGAGGGGCATTAATGAGACGGGTAACAACAATTCATTCTAACTACATTTGCACATTTTTCTTTGTTAGTAATACAACTACAGTGAAACCTGTCTAAACCGAACCCTGAGTAAACCAAAAACCTGCCTAAACCAGACAGACTTTACAGTCCTATCTACTGAACCCTGAGTAAACCAAAAACCTGCCTAAACCAGATAGAATTTACAGTCCTATCTACTGAACCCTGAGTAAACCAAAAACCTGCCTCAACCAGACAGACTACAGTCTCATCTACTGAACCCTGAGTAAACCGAAAACCTGCCTAATCCAGACAGACTTTACAGTCCCATCTACCGAACCCTGAGTAAACCAAAAACCTGCCTAAGCCAGACAGACTTTGCAGTCCCATCTACCGAACCCTGATTAAACCAAAAACCTGCTTAAGCCAGACAGACTTTACAGTCCCATCTACCGAACCATGAGTAAACCAAAAACCTGCCTAAGCCAGACAGACTTTACAGTCCCATCTACCGAACCATGAGTAAACCAAAAACCTGCCTAAGCCAGACAGACTTTATAGTCCTATCTACTGAACCCTGAGTAATTTTTTCTTTTCTGTTTCGAGGCTTGTATAAATAATTTTTCAAGACAATAAGGGTAATAACAAAATTACCGAACTCCGAACAATCTTACAAAAGGAAAGTCAAAACTCATAAGTATATAAACAGGCAAAATCAGTCAACAACTGGAAAACTGAAAATATAAGGATATTGTCTTTATACTGCAATGTCATGTACTCAAATAATTGCTAAGTTTACACACAATAACATATAAAATCAGCTCTCTCACTTTCTATCCTTTACTGATATGATGTCACATGCGAGTGACCATTTGCCATGACTATATAATGATATTATAAATACAGCTCCGACCTTTTGCAGCCAATCAAATTGCTTGTTACATGCAAGGCAGTATAGTAACACTTTCATAGGGTTACTTGCATGTGACCTGTAATGCCAATTCAGATTTCACATGCCGTGACATATCAGTAAAGGAGCAGGTTAGAGATCTGTCAGACTTTGATCAGATTGTATTCAAACAAATGTTGTATGATTCTTACTGTTTACAAGAAATGAGTGGTTTAAACTGCATAAAATTTACAATTTTTGTTGAAGTCAGATTTTGATAAGGTTATTTCTTTTGAATCATTTTGCAATTTCCTGTCTGCATCTTGTTAGATTTTAGCTGGCTCAGCCTCATATGGATTCTGAGAAAAAAGGGGTCAAATTGACCCAAAAGGTCAAAGGTACATTTTTGTACCAACACCCAAAATGATAATTCTTTATTTCAAGACATTTTGTATACACTATTTCCAGTAAATCTTTGAAAATTTACTTTCTGGAATGCTTGAGCAGATTTTTATGAAGCTTTTGCCATTTCTGATATACATGTAGGAGTGGATCAAAAGGGACCAACATCAAGAATTTAGAATTTTATTTTAAGTCCTATTTTATTGGGTTAATGTTTAACATGTGAAACTATGTGAAAATGAATAAAATGACTTGATTGAATACAAACTGTATATTGATAACCAAATGAATGATGCAGGGTCAAGTGAGCCTCTAGTTCTTCTCAAGACCTTTAAGCCTTTTGAAACCAAATATGGCTAAATGGATCCTTGTTTAATCAGAAAGTCAACATGATTGTCAAACAGAATATAGTTTAACTTAGAACTCTATAGTGAAAATATTTTAAACATTGTCTTCTTTGAAACCTGGCTGGAATGATTTTAAATGCTTTACAAATTTACGTTTCGTAGATTGGTTGTTATTGCATTTGGAGGTTTTTAAGTATCTGTCACAGTGCACATTTCTGTCAAGTATTGCATGTCCATGGTATATAGAATATGTTAATTTTGATAAGCTTTAATTTCAATGTTATAGTTAATTTTATTTATCCTCTTTATTACATTGTAGATGCTGCCTCCAAATGGAATCTTCCTGGATCTTTGTATGAAGGCTTACTTAGTGATATTTTGATTGGAGGTACATGTATCAGCATTCTCGACATTCTACAACAGAACTTAGTCAAATCAGAGACATAAAACTGATTATTGGCTGACACTGGGTAAATGTTTCATCTTTACATATATATTTATATTTGTATCTTAATAAAAACGAGAAGCAAAAAATTTGGCACCATCAGAACAGATCCAAAATATTACTGGCTCAAAAATCTGCTGTTTGTGGAATGTAAGTGTTTTCGACATGCAAGTAAAATGCCAACCCTCACATATAACTGGGTGAGCTGTGTCTAGACCTAATCTTCAACTTTATGTAATTATATTTATTTTTTGTGATACAAATAAGTTAAACGTTGTCATATATATAATGCTACTCTAGTTCTATAAAAGAGAGCGTCTTTTAAATGTTGGATAGTATAGAAGGCCATCAAATGATATAGTATGGAAACAGTGGTCAACTATGAACCATAATCTATTTTCCTATAACATCTTTTGTCATCTATGCACAAGTGATAGGATACTTTAATTTTCAACAAGGTTTCTATATCTTCTGAAAAAACCTTTTTGAATGATAAAATGAGAGGATTCCTTGACTTAATCATTTAGTTCTCAGAAGACAGTGGCATTGTTAAAAATTTGAATACAAACTGAAGCTTGTATGTATGAGTTGTGAAATATAAACTCCATATGCAGGAGCGGTTGGTATATAAACTGAACAAGAATAATCATTGAATGGTCTTTTACAAAATATATGTTTTTTTGTTGATCGAAAATCAAAGATGGCCATCATCGCAGGACAAAGTTAACATGGGAACCTATCAGAAATTATTTTAAAATTACATGTGTATTCTTATCTGAAACCACTGAACCATTATTAAGCAAACTTAGCTAGAATGTTCCTGGGATGATTCTTTGCAAAATGACTGTTAATTTGTGTTAATCAGAAATTCAAGATAGGTGCCACATGGTAGTTTTCATACATTTATGCAAGAGCCTGTGGGAAAATTAAAAAAAATCTCTCTATGATACTAGAAAATAGATTGAATTGAATTGTCATTGCATTGTCTTTTTTGTGGATCATAAATTCAAGTTGGCAACCACCACAGTAAATTGTTTGACTATGGGAATATAAATGAATTTTTTTTGTGCAAAAACTACAAACTGGTTCGATTCCAAATAGTGCATTAACCAAATGAGCGATGCAAAAATATACAATACCAATGACAAATTGCTCAGATATAGCCCTTATAGAATTGAAATTTTTCATCAAATTTTGATGTGTTTTTTTCTTGGAATTGATTATGCAGAGAGCTTACGGTTTAGTTAGTCGACAGATGTCTCCTATGTCTTACATGATGTACTCGATACAACATTATATTTTGTTATGTAAGATGAAGTTTGACAATGACTTGCGACATGTCAGTGGTTTATCTCGGCTACTTTGGTTGCTACCACCAATTAAACTGACCACCTAGATATACCATCTTTTGGTATCTATTAAATGCACTGGTGCATAAAGCGCACCCCCTTTCCTCCCCAAAAAATCTGGTGAAAATTCTAGTTCCTATCTATAAAACATAGGAAGATTCAGTAAAACATGCACGGTAGAAATCCTCGTTCAAACGGCAAAATACTGCTTACCACAGATCAAGTATTTGTTAATCCATGTATTTTTAATAAACTTTAGATAGAGAAATGTTAAATTAGTTTTGTTAAAAGAGTTTAAACCGATTATTCTAGATTTTGCAAACAAAAATTTGCTGTTTTGTGAATGCAGGAAGTTTATCACTAATGTTTAATTTGAAAACAAGTTCAAAGTGGCAATGAAAATGATACGGATGGAGCAGTTAAATTTTTGTTTTTTTGTCGTTCTTCACACGAATTATGGTTGTTTTAAAAAATAAATATTTAGATATGTTTAATCTTTAATTTGTAAATTCATCAAATAATGAACCGTTCATATGATCAAAGATAGGCAAGCTTGAGTCAAGCTTGCAATAGGAAGTAATTACTATCGATTCAAATATTACATGCACGTGTCCAAGCTCATAAAGAGAAAACAATACAAAAATAACAACATTAATAAAGTGCTGTATAAAAGTAGTGATATTTAATATAGTGCTGAACTGAACATTATTAGATTACAGGGGTTTCAAAGTGGGCCGGTACCCGGTACTTTTACCCGTCTGAGATCGTGTATAGTACCGGCAGAAATTACTGAATCCCCCCCAAAATTAGCGGTGGTCAAAACCACAAGAACGATAGGCTTGTGGAATATTTTTCATAAAAAATTAATGATCACGTCAGTTGCTGAATTCTCGCATTCAAATCGAACAACTGCATTCAGCCACGACCAAGTTGACGGGATATTCCCTGTTTTGAAAAGGCACAGGCTACGAATACGACGGAAACGTATTCGTAGCCTGGGTTCTACAAGTACGACGGGCGGAAGTTGTGACTAAATGATCAACCGGTTTCTGGACATGGACATCTATTTTACAGAGATTAATCACATATTGCTAGCATCTAGAGGCTACGAATACGACGGATTTCTCGATTTTCTTAATTCTATTGTATTTAATTCATTAAATGACAATTTATGAATTTTTTTATATAATTTTCTGTTTGTAGTTTATTTTTATTCCAATAAAATCTGATGCATTGAACAACTAGTCTTACAATACACGATTAAGCCCATAGATTTCACTGGTATGAGTACTTCTCAGAGTACAACTCACACTTCCCAATATTAATTATTTTCAAAATAGACGACGATGTAGTGCGCTCCGTGTTGGAGCAAAGTATAAATCTTTTACAGATTTAGAGAGTGCCTTAAAAAAATTCCAGGAGAATAACTACGTCCAACTTTATAAGCGTATCTTAAGGAAGCTTGGTACGGGGTCCAAATATAAAAACATGGAAGTTGTAGAAAGTGCAGCGGGTCTTTTAATTTATAAGGAGTTGGATTATTCCTGTATTCATGGAGGGAAAAATTGTAGTTCCATTTCCAGCGGTCAACGCCCAAACACAAGGTAAAATCACATACAATATACCTTGAATAAGCAAATGATCATCACTTTGATTGCAGTTCTTCATATTAACTTTGCGGCGATGTCTTCAATCATGTTCTGCATAGCAGCAAATACATGTTTCTAGAATGTTTTAGTCATTACAATACTATCGTAAGTCATATGATAAAACACACAAGTTTGCGCTTTTTGTATGGTACCATCTAAGATGTATTGGACTACGTTTTGTGCCGAAAAAAACCTATTGGTGTTGCTGAAATTGCTTAAAATAACTAAACATTATTAATTTAATACATTGTATTTACAGCACGCACAGCGCGTTTTAGCAAGAAATCACCTTGGTCGGTGTTTTTTCGCGGTGAAATGTCGGTGATATGTCATAAAATCACCGTAAAATGTCGGTGAAATCACGGTGAAACTTTCACCGCGAAAATTAACAAATTAGGACCTAAATGTCGGTGAAATATTTTAATTGCCGGTGACAACACCGCGGCGAAAATCATACGTGTATACACGTACATGTAACTGTACTTCATATGTTCTTTTGTTTTTTGTTGCTTAGTTTTGCTTTTTTACTATTTCGTATTTTATATTTCAATTTGATACCGGTTTTTTTTTCAGGGATGCCAGCATGGCATACATTTTATTTATAGGATTTATGAGGCTGAGCACGCATCTTGTTTTGCGTATATTATCTAATCCAGGGATATATATAGTAGTCCTACTATATAAATCCTTGTCTAATCTCAACTTTTCGATTGGTTTATATCGGTGTTATTTTTTTTAATCACCTGTGTTTTATCAATGTACGGATGTGTCTATTTTTATGTAGTATACACATTGAACTCGGTCACTAAAAGGTCAAATACACAGTTACCTGAGGCTGCGGGATTGATTTAAAAACACACCGAGAATGATTGAAAAAAAAAATCGATGTAATTTTTTATCTAAAGCAAACGTGCTTTTTCGTATTTGTATGTCGTTAATCCCCTTGCAAGCCACGTGTTATTTTACCTTTAATAAAAGTTCCATTTCTGATTTGTACACATATTTTTCACGTGAACGAGAATCTAGAAAGTTTTCCACATGCTATCGATCAAAGCGTGCTTTTGGGTATCTAGAAACTTTTGTAACAGGTGAACTTAAGTCACGTGCCAAGTCGACATTAATTGAACACCCGAAAGCAAATTAACTCGGGATACCAAGCTTGCATTCAAAAGATCAAGTTTATTTTAATTAACAAAATAATACAACACAAGCTTATAAATGGTATAATGATCACATAATACTAAACGTTTGTACCGGCATTGTTTTCTTAACATAATAGATTAAAACAAAAGCAAATATCAGAATTAAAGAACGAAAAATGATCACATAGCTTGCACACCTGAAAAAGAAAATAAGTATTTGCTCTGAATCATTCATATTATCAAAAATGACAGTCTCAAGAACATACAAATGTACAAATAAAGGTTAATATCCCATTTCTTTATTTCGCGGCGTTTAATCGTCAATGTCGGTGTTTTATAGTAAATCACCGTGTTCGATTTTTCTCGGACATTTCGCGGTGTCAACACCGACTTTTTTTTTAATTTCTTCGACATTTTCTTGATTTCACCGACGTCGGACCCGAGTGATTTCTTGCTAAATCGCGCTGTGCGTGCTGTACCTATTGTCTTAGCAATACGTGATTAATTTCCGTATAATAGGTATCCATGTCCGGAAACCGGTTGATCATTTAGTCACAACTTCCGCCCGTCGTACTCGTAGAACCCTAACTCAAATAATACTGCGCCCTCTATTGGCACTATCGCTGGATGAGGGCTTGAACTCTCCTTGTGATAAAAACACGTCAGCTGCTCTCTGAAAGAGAGAGCCAATCAGCGATGATTATTTGCCGAGTATGCGCAAGGCGGTTCTTTCAATTTCCGGTAATGTTTACAAACAACAAGAAATGGAGATCGACAAGTTGATTAACGATGTTTAATTCATTATTTAGTTTTCTACATTTCTTCTCTTTTCACCTTTTAGATTAGTAAGGTCAAACATGTGGGTACAATGAAAACATTTGACACCTGAACGCTCCATTGACTTTTGTTTACAAACATTTCTTAAGCTCCTCCTTCTTTTAGTGTCAAAAGTCACCACACGCAGTTTAAACCCAGAATGCATTGCTAATTTGAAGCTTCCGATTGACGCGTTTTATCGAAAAAGTCGTTCAGGCGTTAATATAGCAAAGCGTAATATAACGACTGGATTATTCAGGTTAGTAGAACCCAGGCTACGAATATGTTTCCGTCGTATTTGTAGCCTGTGCCTTTTAAAAATAACTTTACCTTAGAATCGTAAATAGCAGTTTGCGCATGCGGTAAACAGATGTTTTCGCCCCAATATCTTTTTATCCTTGTGTAAAAGTCGGACCGGAAGAAAGCTGACATCATTTCAAAATAAAAAATGACCGATTACAAATTATGTTCAAACACAAACTAGTGTAATCTTCAGTAATATAAGTATGATTATTTATGTATTATGAATATATGACTACACAATATTTTGTGCGATTTTTTTTATCCATTTAAAACCCAGGGTCGAATCATTTTGGGGCGTACAGTGAAACCTGATGAAACCGAACCCTGAGTAAACCGGAATCGTGTCCATTCCGATCTAAATTTCAAGTCCCCAGTTTTTTCCTTAATAATCTTTGTCAAAAATCATTGAATAAACCGGACACTGCACATTCCGAATTCCGGCCTTGACTTGCGGTCCTAATTCTCTAATTACTGTTATAATTTATCTCGGTAAACCGGTCATGATCAGATCAATCAACCGTGTGTTTACATATATGTGAATATCGATCGGTAGTAAATTGAAGGGGCGTCCGAGGGGAAACGTATTGAAAGTGTTTATCGAAGTGTGTATATTAGCACACCTGTAATTAGTGATCACTGGTAACTCATGTGGTTAATGTTTAAATGTTCATTAAATGTTAAACAAACATGCAATCAACACCTCTAAAAAGCGAAAGCTTAATCAAGATGAAATACCCCGTTTTTTTCGCCGGGACGCTTTTAAAATATCCAACATGGGGGAATCCTTCCCGAAAACAATGCATATGTTGACAATGATCATAAATGAACAACAAACAATGCCTTATTATTTAAGTGATGAACTAGCATCCAAGCCATACAATCATAACTTGAGATAATTTATTGTTAATCGGATTATACTTTATAGTCTTCACAGCTGGGAGTAATCAAACTTCCAGACTTGACATAACAAATGACAAATACATCTGATTCCTTTTTTCTTTTTATTTCAATCATTAAAAGCTTGTGTAAACACAGTCTGGCAGTCTAATTATACACTAAGTAATTATGACACCTTTCATACATACACATATTCATTCTTATCGACAGCATTATTGATTATTTTACGCACGGTTAGATATAGTCACACTTTTATTTTTAGTTTATTTTCGTATCAACGTTTATTGGTTCAAAACACAACTGCACTAGAGAGTATTACAATAAATGTAATTCTCTGAATAATTAAAAAGTATTATACGCATTTAATGACTTTGTGAAATAGTGTCCAAACAAGTAAAGAAATACGAAAATATTAGACAGAAGTAAATGTGCACCCTCCTGCAAAATAAAGAATCTGGACAAAAACCTGTGCAGTATGCATAAGAAATTACGATACTCAATTATTTCAAAGCAATTCATATTTTGAATTGTTAGTTAAACAATTCAGACAATTTGATTTTGGTTAAAACTCAGGATCGCAAAAATTAAGTATACCGCTAAAAAAACAATTTGGAAAAAAATCGCAAAATTTGGCTCCCGTGAAAAAAACACTTATACGGTAGTCAGAAAGTAGACACTGAATAAACCGGCCAACTGTCAATACCGGCCCTGAAATGTGGTCCCAATGGTGGCCGGTTTACACAGGTTTTACTGTACTGTCTTGTTGCTTAACTCCATCCATATTGTTTAACTTCCGGTATAAAAAAATAAAAACCTACATGGCTAATTTTATTTACATATTTTGACGGGGCCCTACCGTGGTTGTTCACAGAAATGAAAGTGTGCTGAAAAGCATTTTTAAAAGGGGGTACGAGGAGATAAGGGATAGAAAATTACTAGGAATCTTGAAAAAGGACCGGACATGGCTCAAATACAAATTACATTGTAATATCAAAACGCAGGTCCCACTTTTTTTCAAAAATAATTTAACTTTTGTGATTCAAATGATAATAAATGTCTTCCCACGAATCGTTTTTGTTTTTTTTGCACTTAAGTCGTGTCAATGGTCTTTGATGAGTTTAATTACTGGTAATAAAGTAAAAAAACACGCAAGCCAAGGTATTGTGAAAAAGAAAAGGACAAAGCCAACAAAACAATGGCTTGGTCAAGCCTAGCTGCGGAATCGTAGCTCTTTATGGTCCTTTTGGTTTTTTTTAAGATATGGCGGACTATCCATGAATAATCTTGGCTGAAGTTTGTAAACTGAAATATTCAATAGCGAAATGGGGGGGGGGGGGGGATCCATTATGCAATGGTCTTCGTGAAATCTGAACTCTAAAGAGAAAGTTAATGGGATTTTTCTTTCAAAAACACTGAATGTTTTGCTGTCTCTGAAGTACATTTTTTGGTCCACAAAATGCTAGATTTCAGGAGCTTCTGGGAGACAAAGCCCCCCTGGACCCCTTTGAGCCCTCAGGTGGACCCCAGACCCCCGGCCTAATTTTTTAGGTACCTCCTAAAATTTAAGAAGTACCTCCTGTTATAAAAAACTTTTGTTATTGTTATTAAATTACTTGCATTGTTATTCATGTCGAATAAAATCATAGGTAAAAATTATCCGCTTTCTTTTATTTTAGTTAACGGATATATAAACAGATTAAATCCTATACACAAACACACATTTGATTTAATTTGTTTATATAACCATTTAATGATTTACAAGTATTCAATTGTCTTTTTCATCAATATTGACAGGTGTCCCAGTATGTTCTATTATCTTTTCACACCTTGTTATACAGTATACAGTCCTTGACCTTGTCAACTGCTATAAAAATCGATAAATCAAGCAAAGGTTCAATACCCAAACACATGTAATTTCACCGCAGGGAAAAAAGAGATTGCATAAAGGTAAAATATCACTCTAATTGGCAGACGAAATAGAAACCCATTCTACACGAAAAACTTGTTTACTTTTCCTAATATAAAGGTGTCACATGACCAATACATCATCTGTACAAATAATATGGTGGCTTCAAACGGAACTATCGGTCAAACAGGCAATGATTTCATAATTTCAGAGCAGCACTTGATAATGCATTGTAAATTTACAAATGCAGTGTACCAAACATGTCTGATAGCAAACATTTGACAGTTATTCCTGCATTTGTATGGACAATTAGTTCTGAACAACAACACTGATGCACAACAAGTATGATTATTGACAAACATCGAGAATAAATACATATTTACAAACATTTCAAAAAGGCAATGAACAAGCAATAAGTACAATTTTTATACAATTTTATTTTAAATAACACATATATAATGAACACAATTAGTGTTATTTGAACATGAATTCGTCGATCATTGGGAATATTGCCAGTCGTGGACTCGAAGCTACGCTACCGGAAACTCTCTACGTGACCTGAAAAAAAGTGTCTGATACTTACTCCTATGCATAAAACGCACCCCCCCCCCCCCCCCCCCCTACAACTTATCATTTTAAAGCATAAAACCACGTTCTATACGTACCAAAAGACGGTAACTGAAATATTGTTGAAAACGACCTTAACCGCCATATTCCTAACCCTATCTCTTATGATTTCTGGGATAAACTTGACTGGAGCTGGCCTACAATAGGATCATCTTTATGGGTTATTGATGGACCGTGATTTTTTTTTCTGTTTTATTTCAAACAGGGGTAAAAAGGGCCCAATATCAGAAATTTTGCATATTTGAAAGGTAGAGTGAAACCTGTGTAATTTGAATCTCCTTGGAACCAGCTTTTGTGTTTGGAATAAACAGGTGTTAAAATTTCCTAGATTGGGACACTATTTTAGTTCAGTTTACAGAGGATTGCATTTGGTTCAAGGGTCGGTTTTATGCATTTTTTGATCTCCTAAACCAAAGGGGCATATATAATATATGTGGTATGGCTATCACTTTGGGTCTCATGTCATCGTCCGTAGACATTTACATTTTAATCCTCTCCTCTGAAACCACGGGGTGGCTCAATGAGTTAGATCGTTAGATCTAACAACTCGTACAAACCAATACGACGTGGGTTCGCGCCCGGCTTTGTAAATTACAAAAAAAGCCGCAAGTGATAAAGATTACCAGTTGTTTGCCCATGGTCAGTGGTTCTCTCCGGGTACTCCGGCTTCCTCCACCACTAAAACTGGTCGCCATGATATACATTGTAGCTGAAATATTGTTGAAAGTGGCATTAAAACACCAAAAATCAATCAATCAATCTGAAACCACTGGGCCAAATGGAACCAAACTTGGTACGTAGAATGAAAGATAAAATATATTACACCGTCGAAACAGTTCCAAAATCCAATTTATTTTTTGTTGATCGACTAAAATAGATAAAAGAAACAAGAGTGAAAAGAGGTGTTTTCTGTTTTTGTGGGTGGAGCATTTATTTTTCAACCAATCTTGTTAACTTTTTCTTCTTTATCATATCATTTTATCAAATACAAATTTTTCACACCATAATATAGATAAAAACAAAAATGCTCATTTGGCATTGTACAACAATCACACACTTACATGTATTCTCTGATGTTTATAAAGCTTTTATGGCTGCATATATATATACTATATCTGTACAGGCTGAAATTATATCATTAAAACTTTATCATAACTCAACATTTATTATAACAAATCTTTCAAAACCTGATGAGATATCATTTGTAGTTGGTGAATGTCATTTAAATTCTGAAGCAAGTCTTCCTCCTCCTCATCATCATCATAGTAACAAGGAATTCCCATGTATTGTTGTTGCAATCTGATATTTCTCAGTGTCAAATAAACTTTCCAGATCTATAAAAAAAATTGTTATGTATGCAAACACTCATACGACATAGATTTTAATCGACTGGTTTATTTACTTACTGGAAGTTGGTTGTGCTGGTGTATGATTAACATTGAGAACAGTCTAATAATAATGTTTGGTTCAGACTAGTTTTGTTGATAAAATTATCAATTTTCACCCAAACATTTCAAACACTAACATATTGTATGTATCAACAGTCCACTTTTTACTCACCCAGCGGACTACCAAGGTAAAGGAGTTTTAAACTAGTCCTTCAGAAATTTAACTAGCTTCGGGCATCAGGACTAGCATTAGTGTTGAACCCAGAATGTGGTCAAAATGGGATTAACACCATAAATTTTTGAATTTTTATTTCAAGTTTTGATAGGTTTTATTTCTTATAAAATCTCCTGCCTGCATTTTTTAGACAGGTTTGGCCTAACTCTTACTTACTTTGTTTTCAAGAACAATCACAGTTTAATTAATTGTTCTGAAGAGCAAAATGATTTTTGCATAGATGATTCTTTCTACGATTCTTTTTCGATTTTTACATTGCAGGTCAATGATGAAGTCTGTCTGGAACTAGTGGACACTTTGCTGAAGGGCTTTTTTGATGGGTCAGAACAAATAGGGAATCTTTTAAGTAATCTTTTGAATATATTTATCTATGCAGAAAACTTCAAAAGAAAAATTAAACAAGAACCAGCAGAAACATATAAGTATAAATCACTACAAGATGGAGTGGTACACTGTCTTGTATATGGATAGAATCCTGAACAACTTGAACTAGCACGTGCAGGTCAGTTTCAAGATCGTGAGAGACAGCGCCATAGGGTTTTACTTCATAAAGCTTTGGGAAACAGATCGCGTTCTAGATCATGTTCCCCATCACCAGTAAGTGATTTGCAGTTTCAAGTGGAAAATAGAAGACCAAATCAACAGAACCTATAACCATCCAGAATATGCTTCAAAATCCAGATGATTATGTACTTGTCAAATTCCTTACATTTTTATTCATATATATAGCCATAGAATTAATGATGGAGTAACAGGAAAAATACTTATTGAAGTTTCTTTTTATGTTAAATATGGACGTCAAACATCCTTTGACTCTCCCTTGAATCTGTCCACTGAACAATGTGCTTTGCAATGTCTGGCAGCTTTATCTCACAACCAGACAGAAATATCAGGATTAGTTATTGTCCCAGATGGCATGAAAATAATCAAGATTCAAAGGCAGGATAATCCCAACGTCATTTATTATGTCATAGATAGTGGTGTACCGATCATCGGAAACATCGATTAATCAGACGGACGTCATCATAAGATCCGATGATCGATTGTTAAGCCTTGTGGTCGATTCTGATTCTATAGTGTCTAAGATATATATGCTTAACTTTGTTCTTTGGTTGGTTTTTTTTTCTGTCTCCATACTGACAAAAATATTGCAGTTTTATCCCAGCTGGGGATTTTTTTGCCCTCATACTGACAAACATCTGGCAATTTTGTCCAAGTGTACTTTTGACACTCAGTCAATACACATATTTGGACTATTCTTAGAAATTGAAAAGGGGAGACACCAGAATATACCATTGAATGAACGAATTTGTAAACTATGCAAATTAGAAATAGAGGATGAAATACATTTTTTACTGCAGTGTCCCATTTTAAATTAATTTAGAACTGAAGCTATGCAGCAAATCTCAGATATTTGCAAAATGTTTGCATCATTCATTCATTGGATAACAAATCTAAATTTATTTGGTTACTTTCAAATGAAAATATAATTATTATTAATATAGTCATAAAACTGTTGATGTCATTAACAGAAACTAGAACTAAATTGTTATCTGGGGGTGAGGTTTGTCCTCCGGGTTCTCTTCCAAGTTCACATTGTATTATACATCCAATATAGTGGTATAATATATATTATGCATATACCTATAAGTATTTACCTATTGAATTATATGCATAACATACAAATCTAAGAAAATAATAATAATAATAAATTAATAAATAAATGATACATAATAATAACTATTTAATTAAAAGAATCCAAGTGTAAACTTATGTGTATGGTGTATATATATTTTTTTATATAAATCCTCTCTGAAGTTCAACCATTATTATTTTACAACCGATGGGTCACTGTGCTTGTTATATAGCATACATTCGAATGCAACTATTACTATGTCAATGGTATGATTAAATTTTGATTTGTTATTGTTTCATAAAAATTTTGTCATCTTCCAATCAATGTAATCAATCCATAATTATTGTATTAAATTCTTTGTTAATTGTTCTGCCCGAAAGGGCTCCTTAATTGGAAAATAAAAATATTTGTATTTGTATCATTTATCTACTTCCCAGAATAATCCATTTTATATTTTACATATGGAAAACGATCTTTTGTTTTGTTCTAAGTTAATGTTTACAAATGGAAAAATTGTAGTTTGTAAATATATAATTTGATTTTATTCAAATCTTTACTTTTGTCAAACACATATTTGGACTAGTCTATTATTTATCTATCTATATCAGGTGTTACACATATGGAAAACAATCTTTGTTTTGTTCTATTTTAAAGTTAATGTTTACTAATGGAAAAATTATAGTTTATAAATTTATGATACAATTTTATTCATATCTTTACCTTTGTCAATCATACTCTTGAAATAAAGACTATTTGATTAATTATAATCAGTAAATACATTTAGCAAGCAATTGTCACCGATGATCGATCATCGGTCAATGTTGATATAACGATCATCGATCTTGAAAATGTTGCCGATTCCCATCACTAGTCATAGTGACAAATCTTGTTACTTGGAACCAAACTGGACAGCTACATGCATTGTTGAATTATCTGGAAAAAGCAATGGAATCATTGCTTTTAGCTCACCTGCCTTTGGCCAGGTGAGCTTTTGCCATCACATAGTGTCCATTGTCCGTCGGCCGTAGGTCATAAAGCTTCTCCTTGGAAAATAAATTAAACCAATCCTGGCAGGGAGGGTCCTTGGGTGGATCCCTTTCAAAATTATGTCCGACAGCCCGCCATCCTTTCAAGATGGTTATTGTTACTCAATATAGATATTTCTTCAAATATCCATTATGCTTTATTATAAATCATGGCTACATGGCAATCAGTAGTTTAACATATATTCAGGTTTGTATTGTGAAATATTTTGTTCAACAGATTTATACAGATTATACAAATTTGATAAAAGATAACATTTAAATCTTCTCGTCTGAAACCACTGAACCAAATTTTAGTGGTATGGTGCTTGGGTGGTCCCCTTTTAAAATGATGTCTGGCAGCCCTGTCACCATTGAAGATGGCAGCTGTTACTAAAAATAAAGAATTATATTATTGTCTTGTTATTTTATTATATGTCAAAATGAGCTCAGGGGCCATTGTGGTCGTGATTGTATGGTAGTTGGATTACTAACTACCTGTGCAATCAGTGCCTATTACCACTAAAGGTGTGATTTCGAACCCTATTCATGGCAAGGTGTACTCGATACAACATTATGTGATGAAGTTTGTGAGTGACTTGCGACAGGGTGGTGGTTTATTCTAGTACTCCGGTTTCCTCCTCCAATAAAATGATTGTCATTTTATAACTGAAATATTCTTGAAAATGGCATTAAACACCATAAACCATAGATCAACCATAAAAACCAAAATGAGCTAATAAAATTTAATAAGAGATACATACACATGTATGGCAATAAGTAGTTTTTATTCTTTCATAATACGATTTATGCCGATTTTGCATAATTATGTTAAGAAAAAAAATCACCTTAAAATCTTCTTCTCTGAAACTTGAGATGAAATCATCATTGATCCAAGATGGTTGCTATTACTATTACCAGACATTTCAAATGGCAAGGGCCCAGATGGCTCAATGAGTTAGGTAGTTGGATTACCTAACAACTCATACAAGCTTATCACCAATATGGCGTGGATTCGTGCCCGGCTTTGTAAATTACAAAAAAAAGGTGCACTCGACTCGCAACTTCAAGTGATAAAGTTTACCAGTTGCTCGCCCATGGTCATTGGTCCTCTCCGGGTACTCCGGCTTCTTCCACCACTAAAACTGGTCGTCATGATATAGCTGAAAATTGTGTTAAACATAATAAATCAATCAAATCAAATCAAATAGCAAAATAAGAAAGAATCATCTAAAAAAAAAATTCTATGAAATTTAGAAGTCAAATTGAAAACCAGGTGAGCGATTTCTGGCTCCTGAGAAAATAAGTTAAAGTAGATCATTTATAATGCTAGTTTATAAATATAATATAGTCAGATTGATACATGGCACTTTCCAGTCTACTTTCTGGAGTCCACTTCAATCTTTCTTCAGGAAACTGTTAGTTTTTAATACAAAAAAATAAATAGAAATTAAAGGAAGAGAAAACCATTCTTAATACTAAATTAATCATTTTGTTTTAATACATTGGAAAACTGTCAATTGACATTACAATTATTTCTATTTACCCATTAATTGGCTATAATTAATGAAATGTTGTTATGTAGTTTATTTTATTGATGACATGTAAATTTTTACATTGATCTTTGCACATGATAATATATATTATCAAGCAACAAACATGATCTGAAATACTATCATTAATTTCTATCTAACTCTTTCATGTCACACCAATGTCACTGAAGTTACCATGACAAATCCTTGATAAACATACTAATTATGGTATGTTTTGCTCAAAATGGACTCGCATCTCGGGGCTCACCTTCGATGCGATATTGTTCTGAGAAATCTATTTTCGTAAAACAAATCAAGGATAATACAGGCATATAATTCTAAATTTTGAGCGTAGCTATTTGAAGTCATTTTATTAATACACTGTATTTTCCATTGACATTTCCTGTAAATGTCTCTTTTAAAATGTATATTTTTTCTAAATGTATTTTTATTTTATTTCTTATTTCATCTAATTGCTACCAAAACATGATACGATGGGACATGGCTTCTGTTCAGTGACTGTTGTCTTGCTCCCATGCCTGTTGTAATTTTTTATTTAAATTATAATTATTCATACATTTTTATCTATATGTAGAATGAATTTTATAAATCTTAAAAGTTGTTATTTATTAATGTTGCAATGTATATAAAATTTGCACAAAATTTATCTTATTTAGAAATTATTTTAAATATATCATTTATATATTTATGTCCATCATAAAGATCACATGATAATAGTGTCATTGGTTTGCATTCTTCATCTAAAAAATATAATGCAAAATATTCTGACTGAATGTATGCCAAAATACTGCATTTAAAGAAAAAAAATATTGACTTGTCATTAAACATGTTAAAGCAAATATTTTGTGGTATATTTTTTAGATGAAGAATTCTAACTGATGGCAATATTTATTTATCATGTAATTATGGTTATTATAATGTTTTATTTACATTTGTTGCATATTTATGTCCCCCAAACGAAGTTTGATGTATTGCTATTCTAGGTTTCATTTTCACTATTATTTATTATTATTCTTCCACACATTTTTGTCTGCTCGATTTCTCAGAGATGCCTTGATCAAACTTTATGAAACCTTGTAGGAATATCATATGCCATGTGAAGTTCTGCAGCTAAGGGTTGATTTTTTCAAAATGGCCACCGTTGTCATGGAAACGGCCAAAATGCTAAAAAATTGAAAAACACAAAAATGATCACAGCAGGTTACTCGCCAAACAGAAATTGATGAAACTTGATAGGAACAGCATCCACATCTAGTGGAACGAGATAAGCCAAAAAAATCGGAATCGTTTGGACAAATTTTGCCGCAGCTGCCATGGAAACCAAAAAGGGGGGATTTAAAAGATTTTTGGATTCCTTTTGGGGGGTTGCAAAAATTCAAAATGGCGGCCGTTGCCATGGTAACCAAGGTGCAAAAAATGTTAAATTCACTCCAGACTCACAATTTTTGCAGTAATGTTTCCTGTCACATCCACATCTAGTGAAACGAGATAAGCCAAAAAAAAAAATGGAATCGGTTAGGACAAACTTTGCCACAGTTGCCATGGAAATAAAAAAAAGGGGGGATTTAAATTTTTTTTATTTTTTTTTCATCAAACTTCACGAAACATCGTAGGAATATTCACCGTAGTGTGTGGAAGCTTTTGGCGTGTTGATAAAATTCAAAATGTCGTTACCATGGAAACCGAGGTACCAAAATAATGGGGTGGGGTGATGTCCGCTATTGCTCTGCAATGGCAATTCTAGTTATTCTTCTTTTTCTTTCTTTCTTCCGTCAAGTTTGTCCAACACATTTCTCGGAGATGCCGTAATCAAACTTGATGAAACTTTGTAGAATTAACATATGCCATGTGAAGTTGTGCCTTTAAGGGTTGATTTTTCCAACATGGCTGCCGTTGCCATGGAAATTGCCGAAATGCTAAAAAAAAATGAAAAACACAAAAATGATCATAGCAGGTTACTCGCCAAACAGAAATTGATGAAACTTGATAGGAACAACATCCACATCAATAAGCCAAAAAAATCGGAATCGGTTGGACAAACTTTGCCGCAGTTGCCATCGAAACAAAAAAAGGGGGGATTTAAAAAAAAATTGATTCCTTTCATCAATCTTCATGAAATTTTGTAGGAATATCCACCGTAGTGTGTGGCAGCTTTTGAGGGGTTGAAAAAATTCAAAATGGCAGCTGTTGCCATGGTAACCAAGGTGCAAAAAATGTTAAATTCACTCCAAACAGCGGATCCTTTTGAAACTTGACACAAAAATAGATCATTGCTCAAAGTTGTGCTCTTTGTTTTTAAAATTTTCAAAATGGCCACCAATATAAAAATTAAAACAATCGTTAAAAATTCAAAGATTAAAAGATTTCCATGGAAATGGATATTTACAGGGAGTAAGACATGCTGCACCATATTGCGACCATTTCAGTTTGCTATGGTGGCCATTTTGAATCCAAAATGACAACCAAAATACAAAAATCCTCCGATTTGGGCGAAATTTGGTACTTCTCTAGACATGATAGTCAAAAACTGGGCTCTAATTATTTCTTGCTATGTTCTCACACTATTCTTCATTCATACCACTAGTACTTGTATTGTTTGTTTGGGGGACATTTGTAATGCTCTGCGTTACAGTAACCAATATATTTTTACAATTTTTTTTTTTTTTATGCATATCACATTGTACCCTTATGTACTTGCAAAGAGTCACCTTCTAGCTGTTTTATCATGCTAATAAAGTTTCAACTAATTGTTGATTACAATTAAAACAACCCACATGATGTAAAATAGTTAATATTATAGGAACTCATTTTCAATTTCTCTAAGAAATTCTCCAGTTAGGGGCATAAATTGTTGACTTTTGTTTGTCTAGTTTTATAAAATTTATAATTAAGATTAAGTGTTTGAAGGAATTCCGAAATCTATAAAATTGAAATATCGTAGACATATGAAAATTGAATAGCTAGGAAGGAGATTTTTAGCAAGTGTTTTGTATAAATATTTCATAAATAACCATTCATGGCATATTTTCATAATAAATATTCTTATTAATATTAATGTGTTCTTTTGTCAGTCTTATTAAGATTTTCTGTTATCGATAAGGTTACCCTATAATAATATTTTGGACTCCTTCTATGAAAGGAAACATATTGTACCATAAATTATTCTTTTTCCAACTTATAACAACCAAGGAGTACAACACAGTCATTGATGGACTCACACTGAGCAGAGAACGTAATTTCTTTTTTTATGACAGCATACATGTGAACCTTCCAGCGGGAGCATTTTTCTCCTGATTTTGAGGATCCCTTCCGTCCCTCCCGTCAACTTTCAAAATCTTCTGCCTGTGAAAAAAATCAAGTACAATAAAATCTTGACCTACATTTTGCGATCAATATCTCTGGAAATTCCCCATTTGGAACTCCCGCGCTGACGAAAAACGCCGAGAGATACGAATGGTAAAGGTGAATGTCATATTTAATGATATCCGGTTTTTGATCTGTTTGACACCTTTACAGGTAAATTGGGTCATGGTGATTAATTAAGGTGTTGATGATTATACAACAATTATCCACTGATTGACAGTTAATTGGGGATAAGGAAGTGGGTTTGTGGCACATGCTTAGATGATTAGAAGTGTGATATCGGCAATTAAAAATAGTTATAAACCGTTGTGCAAACAGGAGTCGGACAACCTTTGATGCAGAGGAAAACTTCTTATTTCGATCAAACGTGCAATGAATTCATCTCGGATTGAGTTGTTATGGCTTGTTTGGGACCAAAGCCGATCAAAGTATTATTTAAGGACTAAGTTCCAGGATGGAATTGATAAACCACAAAAATGCCGAAACGTATGCTATCACCCAACGCACGAGCAGCAAAGTGACTTTAATTTTAGTGCTCTATGTATAATGACTTTATTGTTCAGAACATTCTGTCTTCATTGTTATTGCTTTGTTATAACCTTATGATTATGAATGATTATGAATAAATTATAAATACAGTTTTTATCCTTCATTCATCATATGAAACACTACTAATAAGACAGAAATGTAAACAATATATATTGAAATGGGATGCAGTTGGTTCAATACTGAAACAAACAAAAGGAAAACATCAATAAACAATAAAAACATGCATCAAATACGTCGATAAAAAATCTCCAGTTACGAGACCAAATCTCCAGCCTAAAATTTGCAAATCTCTAGTTGTAGCATAGCAACTCTATCAAATGTATGTGACAGCAACAATTTTCTAATTAAGAAATAATTCATGGAAGCTATAGATGTATCCAATTTTAACTTGAGTAATATCAATTTGTAAAAAATTCATTCTAAGCGACAACGAGGGATAAAATGCCACCATGAAGTGAAGATAATATTACCCATGTTAAAACTTTATGCAAATTATGGCTTCCATTAATTATTTCGATTCTAGTAGAGAAATTCTATCTTATTTCTTGAAGTGGAAGTCAGTAATGGAAATGTATGTCATAATAAAATCCACTAACTTTCTTGCTTACAGCTGTTTTTCTTATACTGATAACTAGATGGTGTTGCAATTAAGTTACTGATATTTTCCAATTTAATGGCATATTGATTTTAGCAGCTTAAGTAAGTAAGATGCTCACAAAATCATCAAATAAATCAGAAACCAGGTTCAATTGAAAATTACATCACCAGAAGTCAAAGTCAATAGATTGTTGACTTTATTAATTTTTCCAGAAAAATATGAAAATGTAAAGAAGCAATGCGTCCAGTTTTATGTTTGTATGCACCATGGTCCTGTATGAATACATGAAATCACTTAAGAATTAGAATTAAAAATCTCAATGGTTCAATAAGCACTCGCAAAACATCATTCTTTAAAGACCCAAAGTTGCTAAACACCTGTCTCATCTCCATGGCAATTATGTTGTTGTACTTGCTGACAAGGCCCCTAACAATATTGTTTTTGTGTGTAAGTCACATTTTGTAGACTGCTTAATAAAAGAATTAGGTATTGACAATTAACTTGGCAACCCTACATATACACCGACAATATATACGAAAGAGGAAATCCTGGACAATCATCGGTCTGTTTTGTGTTCCTTAGTTATTCAGCCATAGATGAACTGGATCTACCGTCACTACTGGATTCCTAAATTACATTAGTGTCCCCATACAACGCGTTATATTACTGTGTCTGGCAAATACTCCACGAAACCACTTTCAAATTATTAACATAGATTCTATCATCGATCAAAACCAGGATTCAGAGTTACAGTGACACTAGCTAGTCAAGCGTGGTGTGAATCGGATTTGGATTTTGAAGAACTCATAAGTACAGGTATATAAACGGACAAAATCAGTCATCAACCGAAAAACTGAGAACACCGTAATGACCCTGACTTGGTACAGACATTTCCAAAGAAAGAGAGATTAAAAGAATTAGTCCAACTGTTTTATAAAATAGTGGCCAACGTATATACAAACACCTTTTATTAGGAAGGGACAAATTTTATTTTGTTAAAAAAAAAAACCAGTTTGATTCTTCCAAAAAGTTCTCTGAAACTGATATCATCATAATGCTCGAGTTTTTGACAACATATTATGTTTGGTGGACGTGTTTTCCAACATGATATGTATACATGTACCTATAAGTGCAAACTGTTCTCATCTCACTGACTTTATTCGTACGAGGTAGGCTTCATATAGCAGCTTCTCCAGAAGAACAAAAAAAAGCTAGCCCGATCCTTTAATTTCACGTTCTGCTATATAGATGATGTCCTTTCACTAAGTAATTCTAAGTTGGGCGATTTTGTTGATCGCATCTACCCTATTAAGCTTGAGATAAAGGATACCACAGATACAGCTAGATCTGCTTCATACTTTGACAACTTGGGCAAGTGAGGGCCGGTTAAGAACGAAGCAAAAGAGATGATTTCAATTTTCCCATTTGAACATTCCAGCAGTATATGTATGTATGTATATAGAGTATATGTCTCTCGGTTGATCCGATATTCCAGAGTTTGCGGTTTCTATCGTGATTTCTCTGATAGATGGTTGCTGCTAACAAGGATTCTACTTAACCAAGGGTTCATGTTGGTTAAGTTCACTTCATTTCGTCGCCATCATGACTTGGTTAACAGTTGCGATATATCTGTGTAACAGATATCTATGAATATGTTCCACTTGTCGCAAGCACTTTGCAGGCATTTCCTCACTCATGACTTATCACCGGATTTGTAACTAGACTAACACGACGGATGCTATTACTGGAACAGGAACTCTTCATAATAATTTGCTCAGCAATTACGCATCTGCTAATAAACATGTATCATGATTTTTAACACAGCTTTATTTATATAGCCAATATTAATGCAGGACGTCATGTTAGAATTGTTGGTCTGGTGTCTTGTTGATCGCGTTTGTTTTCATCAGTCTGAAAACAGCATCTGGTGTGATCATATTTGCATGGACCTTATTTATTAATTTGGAGGCTTTCTGTATATTAATTCGTTTTCAGAAAAAGGGTTATGGTAAATATTCTCCCAAAGTTCCCTTTTTTGTCCATTTATAGAAATATCACATGTACCAATCCTGATTTGTGAGAAAATTCAATGATCCCAATTAAGTGATAGAAACTAAAAAATGTATACTTGTATAATTCAATCCAAATAACATAAATATGCAATAAGTAACTTAAAATGAGATTATATAAACACTTTCAAAAATATAGTAGAGCCAGTTATTCTAGATGCTCCTATTGTTTCCTATTTTATAGTTCATAATGCCTCCTAATACTCTGAAAGCAGTTATCTCCATCTAATATAGAATGAAGCTATTGGACATTTAAGAGTTCTGACGTTTCGTATTTATAATGACAACATATGGTTTTGGTAGATTTCGCCCAAATATTTCTGTACGATTTCGATAAATCATTTCCAAAATCATAATTCAATTAAAAATTCAACTCGATATTCCCAGAATTTTACATATTTCGAAAATATATGTACCCGTGTACAGTTGTTTCACGAGAAATACATCATTCTGTAAATTGTATGTGCTATTGACGCCTTTTTGGTCCCAATGGAAAATAATATCAGGTCACCTGTTCCTTAAAATATGAGGGTCTACAACTACCAATTTGCGCTACGAATTAGTGTCTGTAAATATATTCATTCGTATTCTTTTCTGGAATAGTCAGTATTATACATGTGTGTCTGATATACTTTCTTATTAGTTACTTACAGTATAATACAGTTACTAGGTGAGAATACACTTGTCTGTTCTATGGTAACCACCGGCATTGCCACAATAAGAATTGTTAGGTATTTATCTGAATAATTGTATATCTTTCAGACTTAACACATCTTTAACTCCCTTTCAGAAAAATATTTCAATTCCATTCAAATAATGTTCGCAGATTCCGACCTTTGATTTACAGGTGGAACAAATCTGGTTTTTGCTACCATTTGTGATACCAGTACCTATATTTTTGAGTTTTCTCCCTTTGTGTGACATCTAACCCAGTTCTTCTGATGTGATAATGTATGCATAGATAGCATGGGACTTATTTACAAACTTTGGGACTTTCTCCACGTTAATCGATTCTCAGAAGAACTGTTATGGTAAATATTCTCCTAAAGCTGCTTTTTTGTTGTTGGATTATATATACTAAGTATCACACCAATTTTCAGTAGAGCCAGTTATTCTAGATGCTCCTATTGTTTTCTAATTGATAGTTCACAATGCCTCCTAATACTCTGAAAGTAGTTATCTCTATCTAATATACGCTGAATCTATTGACAATTAATAGAGTTCTGACGTTTCGTATTTATAATGAAAATATATGGTTTTGGTAGATTTCGCCCAAACATGTCTTTTTGTACGATTTCGATAAATCATTTCAAAAATCATAATTTCATTAACAAATCAACTCGATATTTCCAGAATTTTGCATATTTTGAAAACATATGTACCCATGTAAAGTTGTTTCACGAGAAATAAATCATTCGGTAAATTGTATGTACTATTGACCCCTTTTTGGTGCCAAATGGAAAAATTCTCGGGTAATCTGTTCCTTAAAATATGAGGGTCTCCACCTATCAATTTCAGCTACGAATCATTGTTTGTAAATAAATTCATTCGTATTCTTTTCTGGATTTGTTAGTATTATACATGTGTATCTGATATGCTTTCTAATTAACTACTTACGGTATAATACAGTTACTAGGAGGGAATACACTAGTGTGTTCTATAGTAACCACCGGCATTGCCACAGTAAGAAATGTTAGGTATATGCGAAATATATCAGAATAATTGTATATCTTTCAGGCTTGACACACCTTTAACTCCTTTTCAGAAAATACTTTCATTCCATTCAAATAATGCTCGCAGATTCCGACCTTAGATTAATAGGTGGAACAAATCCGGTTTTTGCTACCATTTGTAATACCAGTCCCTATTTGTTTGAGATTTCTCCCTTTGTGTGACATCTAACCCAGTTCTTCTGATGTGATAATGTATGCATATATAGCATGGGACTTATTTACAAACTTGGGGACTTTCTCCACATTAATTGATTTTCAGAAGAAGTGTTATGGTAAGTATACCCACAAAGCTGTTTTATGTTGCTGGTTTATATATACTAAGTATCACACCAATTTTCAGTAGAGCCAGTTATTCTAGATGCTCTGATTGTTTCCTAATTGATAGTTCATAATGCCTCCTAATACTCTGAAAGTAGTTATCTCTATCTAATATACGCTGAATCTATTGACAATTAATAGAGTTCTGACGTTTCGTATTTATAATGAAAATATATGGTTTTGGTAGATTTCGCCCAAACATGTCTTTTTGTACGATTTCGATAAATCATTTCAAAAATCATAATTTCATTAACAAATCAACTCGATATTTCCAGGATTTTGCATATTTTGAAAACATATGTACCCATGTAAAGCTGTTTCACGAGAAATAAATCATTCGGTAAATTGTATGTACTATTGACCCCTTTTTGGTGCCAAATGGAAAAATTCTCGGGTAATCTGTTCCTTAAAATATGAGGGTCTCCACCTATCAATTTCAGCTACGAATCATTGTTTGTAAATAAATTCATTCGTATTCTTTTCTGGATTTGTTAGTATTATACATGTGTATCTGATATGCTTTCTAATTAGCTACTTACGGTATAATACAGTTACTAGGTGGGAATACACTAGTCTGTTCTATAGTAACCACCGGCATTGCCACAGTAAGAATTGTTAGGTATATACGAAATATATCTGAATAATTGTATATCTTTCAGGCTTGACACACCTTTAACTCCCTTTCAGAAAATACTTTAATTCCATTCAAATACTGTTCGCAGATTCCGACCTCAGATTAACAGGTGGAACAAATCCTGTTTTTGCTACCATTTGTAATACCAGTCCCTATTTGTTTGAGTTTTCTCCCTTTGTGTGACATCTAACCCAGTTCTTCTGATGTGATAATGTATGCATATATAGAATGGGACTTATTTACAAACTTGGAGACTTTCTCCACATTAATTGATTTTCAGAAGAACTGTTATGGTAAATATACCCCAAAGCTGTTTTATGTTGCTGGTTTATATATACTAAGTATCACACCAATTTTCAGTAGAGCCAGTTATTCTAGATGCTCCTATTGTTTTCTAATTGATAGTTCACAATGCCTCCTAATACTCTGAAAGTAGTTATCTCTATCTAATATACGCTGAATCTATTGACAATTAATAGAGTTCTGACGTTTCGTATTTATAATGAAAATATATGGTTTTGGTAGATTTCGCCCAAACATGTCTTTTTGTACGATTTCGATAAATCATTTCAAAAATCATAATTTCATTAACAAATCAACTCGATATTTCCAGGATTTTGCATATTTTGAAAACATATGTACCCATGTAAAGCTGTTTCACGAGAAATAAATCATTCGGTAAATTGTATGTACTATTGACCCCTTTTTGGTGCCAAATGGAAAAATTCTCGGGTAATCTGTTCCTTAAAATATGAGGGTCTCCACCTATCAATTTCAGCTACGAATCATTGTTTGTAAATAAATTCATTGGTATTCTTTTCTGGATTTGTTAGTATTATACATGTGTATCTGATATGCTTTCTAATTAGCTACTTACGGTATAATACAGTTACTAGGTGGGAATACACTAGTCTGTTCTATAGTAACCACCGGCATTGCCACAGTAAGAATTGTTAGGTATATACGAAATATATCTGAATAATTGTATATCTTTCAGGCTTGACACACCTTTAACTCCCTTTCAGAAAATACTTTAATTCCATTCAAATACTGCTCGCAGATTCCGACCTTAGATTAACAGGTGGAACAAATCCTGTTTTTGCTACCATTTGTAATACCAGTCCCTATTTGTTTGAGTTTTCTCCCTTTGTGTGACATCTAACCCAGTTCTTCTGATGTGATAATGTATGCATATATAGAATGGGACTTATTTACAAACTTGGAGACTTTCTCCACATTAATTGATTTTCAGAAGAACTGTTATGGTAAATATACCCCAAAGCTGTTTTATGTTGCTGGTTTATATATACTAAGTATCACACCAATTTTCAGTAGAGCCAGTTATTCTAGATGCTCCTATTGTTTTCTAATTGATAGTTCACAATGCCTCCTAATACTCTGAAAGTAGTTATCTCTATCTAATATACGCTGAATCTATTGACAATTAATAGAGTTCTGACGTTTCGTATTTATAATGAAAATATATGGTTTTGGTAGATTTCGCCCAAACATGTCTTTTTGTACGATTTCGATAAATCATTTCAAAAATCATAATTTCATTAACAAATCAACTCGATATTTCCAGAATTTTGCATATTTTGAAAACATATGTACCCATGTAAAGCTGTTTCACGAGAAATAAATCATTCGATAAATTGTATGTACTATTGACCCCTTTTTGGTGCCAAATGGAAAAATTCTCGGGTAATCTGTTCCTTAAAATATGAGGGTCTCCACCTATCAATTTCAGCTACGAATCATTGTTTGTAAATAAATTCATTGGTATTCTTTTCTGGATTTGTTAGTATTATACATGCGTATCTGATATGCTTTCTAATTAGCTACTTACGGTATAATACAGTTACTAGGTGGGAATACACTAGTCTGTTCTATAGTAACCACCGGCATTGCCACAGTAAGAATTGTTAGGTATATACGAAATATATCTGAATAATTGTATATCTTTCAGGCTTGACACACCTTTAACTCCCTTTCAGAAAATACTTTCATTCCATTCAAATACTGCTCGCAGATTCCGACCTTAGATTAACAGGTGGAACAAATCCTGTTTTTGCTACCATTTGTAATACCAGTCCCTATTTGTTTGAGTTTTCTCCCTTTGTGTGACATCTAACCCAGTTCTTCTGATGTGATAATGTATGCATATATAGAATGGGACTTATTTACAAACTTGGAGACTTTCTCCACATTAATTGATTTTCAGAAGAACTGTTATGGTAAATATACCCCAAAGCTGTTTTATGTTGCTGGTTTATATATACTAAGTATCACACCAATTTTCAGTAGAGCCAGTTATTCTAGATGCTCCTATTGTTTTCTAATTGATAGTTCACAATGCCTCCTAATACTCTGAAAGTAGTTATCTCTATCTAATATACGCTGAATCTATTGACAATTAATAGAGTTCTGACGTTTCGTATTTATAATGAAAATATATGGTTTTGGTAGATTTCGCCCAAACATGTCTTTTTGTACGATTTCGATAAATCATTTCAAAAATCATAATTTCATTAACAAATCAACTCGATATTTCCAGAATTTTGCATATTTTGAAAACATATGTACCCATGTAAAGTTGTTTCACGAGAAATAAATCATTCGGTAAATTGTATGTACTATTGACCCCTTTTTGGTGCCAAATGGAAAAATTCTCGGGTAATCTGTTCCTTAAAATATGAGGGTCTCCACCTATCAATTTCAGCTACGAATCATTGTTTGTAAATAAATTCATTCGTATTCTTTTCTGGATTTGTTAGTATTATACATGTGTATCTGATATGCTTTCTAATTAACTACTTACGGTATAATACAGTTACTAGGAGGGAATACACTAGTGTGTTCTATAGTAACCACCGGCATTGCCACAGTAAGAAATGTTAGGTATATGCGAAATATATCAGAATAATTGTATATCTTTCAGGCTTGACACACCTTTAACTCCTTTTCAGAAAATACTTTCATTCCATTCAAATAATGCTCGCAGATTCCGACCTTAGATTAACAGGTGGAACAAATCCGGTTTTTGCTACCATTTGTAATACCAGTCCCTATTTGTTTGAGATTTCTCCCTTTGTGTGACATCTAACCCAGTTCTTCTGATGTGATAATGTATGCATATATAGCATGGGACTTATTTACAAACTTGGGGACTTTCTCCACATTAATTGATTTTCAGAAGAAGTGTTATGGTAAGTATACCCACAAAGCTGTTTTATGTTGCTGGTTTATATATACTAAGTATCACACCAATTTTCAGTAGAGCCAGTTATTCTAGATGCTCTGATTGTTTCCTAATTGATAGTTCATAATGCCTCCTAATACTCTGAAAGTAGTTATCTCTATCTAATATACGCTGAATCTATTGACAATTAATAGAGTTCTGACGTTTCGTATTTATAATGAAAATATATGGTTTTGGTAGATTTCGCCCAAACATGTCTTTTTGTACGATTTCGATAAATCATTTCAAAAATCATAATTTCATTAACAAATCAACTCGATATTTCCAGGATTTTGCATATTTTGAAAACATATGTACCCATGTAAAGCTGTTTCACGAGAAATAAATCATTCGGTAAATTGTATGTACTATTGACCCCTTTTTGGTGCCAAATGGAAAAATTCTCGGGTAATCTGTTCCTTAAAATATGAGGGTCTCCACCTATCAATTTCAGCTATGAATCATTGTTTGTAAATAAATTCATTCGTATTCTTTTCTGCATTTGTTAGTATTATACATGTGTATCTGATATGCTTTCTAATTAGCTACTTACGGTATAATACAGTTACTAGGTGGGAATACACTAGTCTGTTCTATAGTAACCACCGGCATTGCCACAGTAAGAATTGTTAGGTATATACGAAATATATCTGAATAATTGTATATCTTTCAGGCTTGACACACCTTTAACTCCCTTTCAGAAAATACTTTAATTCCATTCAAATACTGTTCGCAGATTCCGACCTCAGATTAACAGGTGGAACAAATCCTGTTTTTGCTACCATTTGTAATACCAGTCCCTATTTGTTTGAGTTTTCTCCCTTTGTGTGACATCTAACCCAGTTCTTCTGATGTGATAATGTATGCATATATAGAATGGGACTTATTTACAAACTTGGAGACTTTCTCCACATTAATTGATTTTCAGAAGAACTGTTATGGTAAATATACCCCAAAGCTGTTTTATGTTGCTGGTTTATATATACTAAGTATCACACCAATTTTCAGTAGAGCCAGTTATTCTAGATGCTCCTATTGTTTTCTAATTGATAGTTCACAATGCCTCCTAATACTCTGAAAGTAGTTATCTCTATCTAATATACGCTGAATCTATTGACAATTAATAGAGTTCTGACGTTTCGTATTTATAATGAAAATATATGGTTTTGGTAGATTTCGCCCAAACATGTCTTTTTGTACGATTTCGATAAATCATTTCAAAAATCATAATTTCATTAACAAATCAACTCGATATTTCCAGGATTTTGCATATTTTGAAAACATATGTACCCATGTAAAGCTGTTTCACGAGAAATAAATCATTCGGTAAATTGTATGTACTATTGACCCCTTTTTGGTGCCAAATGGAAAAATTCTCGGGTAATCTGTTCCTTAAAATATGAGGGTCTCCACCTATCAATTTCAGCTACGAATCATTGTTTGTAAATAAATTCATTGGTATTCTTTTCTGGATTTGTTAGTATTATACATGTGTATCTGATATGCTTTCTAATTAGCTACTTACGGTATAATACAGTTACTAGGTGGGAATACACTAGTCTGTTCTATAGTAACCACCGGCATTGCCACAGTAAGAATTGTTAGGTATATACGAAATATATCTGAATAATTGTATATCTTTCAGGCTTGACACACCTTTAACTCCTTTTCAGAAAATACTTTAATTCCATTCAAATACTGCTCGCAGATTCCGACCTTAGATTAACAGGTGGAACAAATCCTGTTTTTGCTACCATTTGTAATACCAGTCCCTATTTGTTTGAGTTTTCTCCCTTTGTGTGACATCTAACCCAGTTCTTCTGATGTGATAATGTATGCATATATAGAATGGGACTTATTTACAAACTTGGAGACTTTCTCCACATTAATTGATTTTCAGAAGAACTGTTATGGTAAATATACCCCAAAGCTGTTTTATGTTGCTGGTTTATATATACTAAGTATCACACCAATTTTCAGTAGAGCCAGTTATTCTAGATGCTCCTATTGTTTTCTAATTGATAGTTCACAATGCCTCCTAATACTCTGAAAGTAGTTATCTCTATCTAATATACGCTGAATCTATTGACAATTAATAGAGTTCTGACGTTTCGTATTTATAATGAAAATATATGGTTTTGGTAGATTTCGCCCAAACATGTCTTTTTGTACGATTTCGATAAATCATTTCAAAAATCATAATTTCATTAACAAATCAACTCGATATTTCCAGAATTTTGCATATTTTGAAAACATATGTACCCATGTAAAGTTGTTTCACGAGAAATAAATCATTCGGTAAATTGTATGTACTATTGACCCCTTTTTGGTGCCAAATGGAAAAATTCTCGGGTAATCTGTTCCTTAAAATATGAGGGTCTCCACCTATCAATTTCAGCTACGAATCATTGTTTGTAAATAAATTCATTCGTATTCTTTTCTGGATTTGTTAGTATTATACATGTGTATCTGATATGCTTTCTAATTAACTACTTACGGTATAATACAGTTACTAGGAGGGAATACACTAGTGTGTTCTATAGTAACCACCGGCATTGCCACAGTAAGAAATGTTAGGTATATGCGAAATATATCAGAATAATTGTATATCTTTCAGGCTTGACACACCTTTAACTCCTTTTCAGAAAATACTTTCATTCCATTCAAATAATGCTCGCAGATTCCGACCTTAGATTAACAGGTGGAACAAATCCGGTTTTTGCTACCATTTGTAATACCAGTCCCTATTTGTTTGAGATTTCTCCCTTTGTGTGACATCTAACCCAGTTCTTCTGATGTGATAATGTATGCATATATAGCATGGGACTTATTTACAAACTTGGGGACTTTCTCCACATTAATTGATTTTCAGAAGAAGTGTTATGGTAAGTATACCCACAAAACTGTTTTATGTTGCTGGTTTATATATACTAAGTATCACACCAATTTTCAGTAGAGCCAGTTATTCTAGATGCTCTGATTGTTTCCTAATTGATAGTTCATAATGCCTCCTAATACTCTGAAAGTAGTTATCTCTATCTAATATACGCTGAATCTATTGACAATTAATAGAGTTCTGACGTTTCGTATTTATAATGAAAATATATGGTTTTGGTAGATTTCGCCCAAACATGTCTTTTTGTACGATTTCGATAAATCATTTCAAAAATCATAATTTCATTAACAAATCAACTCGATATTTCCAGGATTTTGCATATTTTGAAAACATATGTACCCATGTAAAGCTGTTTCACGAGAAATAAATCATTCGGTAAATTGTATGTACTATTGACCCCTTTTTGGTGCCAAATGGAAAAATTCTCGGGTAATCTGTTCCTTAAAATATGAGGGTCTCCACCTATCAATTTCAGCTATGAATCATTGTTTGTAAATAAATTCATTCGTATTCTTTTCTGGATTTGTTAGTATTATACATGTGTATCTGATATGCTTTCTAATTAGCTACTTACGGTATAATACAGTTACTAGGTGGGAATACACTAGTCTGTTCTATAGTAACCACCGGCATTGCCACAGTAAGAATTGTTAGGTATATACGAAATATATCTGAATAATTGTATATCTTTCAGGCTTGACACACCTTTAACTCCCTTTCAGAAAATACTTTAATTCCATTCAAATACTGTTCGCAGATTCCGACCTCAGATTAACAGGTGGAACAAATCCTGTTTTTGCTACCATTTGTAATACCAGTCCCTATTTGTTTGAGTTTTCTCCCTTTGTGTGACATCTAACCCAGTTCTTCTGATGTGATAATGTATGCATATATAGAATGGGACTTATTTACAAACTTGGAGACTTTCTCCACATTAATTGATTTTCAGAAGAACTGTTATGGTAAATATACCCCAAAGCTGTTTTATGTTGCTGGTTTATATATACTAAGTATCACACCAATTTTCAGTAGAGCCAGTTATTCTAGATGCTCCTATTGTTTTCTAATTGATAGTTCACAATGCCTCCTAATACTCTGAAAGTAGTTATCTCTATCTAATATACGCTGAATCTATTGACAATTAATAGAGTTCTGACGTTTCGTATTTATAATGAAAATATATGGTTTTGGTAGATTTCGCCCAAACATGTCTTTTTGTACGATTTCGATAAATCATTTCAAAAATCATAATTTCATTAACAAATCAACTCGATATTTCCAGGATTTTGCATATTTTGAAAACATATGTACCCATGTAAAGCTGTTTCACGAGAAATAAATCATTCGGTAAATTGTATGTACTATTGACCCCTTTTTGGTGCCAAATGGAAAAATTCTCGGGTAATCTGTTCCTTAAAATATGAGGGTCTCCACCTATCAATTTCAGCTACGAATCATTGTTTGTAAATAAATTCATTGGTATTCTTTTCTGGATTTGTTAGTATTATACATGTGTATCTGATATGCTTTCTAATTAGCTACTTACGGTATAATACAGTTACTAGGTGGGAATACACTAGTCTGTTCTATAGTAACCACCGGCATTGCCACAGTAAGAATTGTTAGGTATATACGAAATATATCTGAATAATTGTATATCTTTCAGGCTTTACACACCTTTAACTCCCTTTCAGAAAATACTTTAATTCCATTCAAATACTGCTCGCAGATTCCGACCTCAGATTAACAGGTGGAACAAATCCTGTTTTTGCTACCATTTGTAATACCAGTCCCTATTTGTTTGAGTTTTCTCCCTTTGTGTGACATCTAACCCAGTTCTTCTGATGTGATAATGTATGCATATATAGAATGGGACTTATTTACAAACTTGGAGACTTTCTCCACATTAATTGATTTTCAGAAGAACTGTTATGGTAAATATACCCCAAAGCTGTTTTATGTTGTTGGTTTATATATACTAAGTATCACACCAATTTTCAGTAGAGCCAGTTATTCTAGATGCTCCTATTGTTTTCTAATTGATAGTTCACAATGCCTCCTAATACTCTGAAAGTAGTTATCTCTATCTAATATACGCTGAATCTATTGACAATTAATAGAGTTCTGACGTTTCGTATTTATAATGAAAATATATGGTTTTGGTAGATTTCGCCCAAACATGTCTTTTTGTACGATTTCGATAAATCATTTCAAAAATCATAATTTCATTAACAAATCAACTCGATATTTCCAGAATTTTGCATATTTTGAAAACATATGTACCCATGTAAAGTTGTTTCACGAGAAATAAATCATTCGGTAAATTGTATGTACTATTGACCCCTTTTTGGTGCCAAATGGAAAAATTCTCGGGTAATCTGTTCATTAAAATATGAGGGTCTCCACCTATCAATTTCAGCTACGAATCATTGTTTGTAAATAAATTCATTCGTATTCTTTTCTGGATTTGTTAGTATTATACATGTGTATCTGATATGCTTTCTAATTAACTACTTACGGTATAATACAGTTACTAGGAGGGAATACACTAGTGTGTTCTATAGTAACCACCGGCATTGCCACAGTAAGAAATGTTAGGTATATGCGAAATATATCAGAATAATTGTATATCTTTCAGGCTTGACACACCTTTAACTCCTTTTCAGAAAATACTTTCATTCCATTCAAATAATGCTCGCAGATTCCGACCTTAGATTAACAGGTGGAACAAATCCGGTTTTTGCTACCATTTGTAATACCAGTCCCTATTTGTTTGAGATTTCTCCCTTTGTGTGACATCTAACCCAGTTCTTCTGATGTGATAATGTATGCATATATAGCATGGGACTTATTTACAAACTTGGGGACTTTCTCCACATTAATTGATTTTCAGAAGAAGTGTTATGGTAAGTATACCCACAAAGCTGTTTTATGTTGCTGGTTTATATATACTAAGTATCACACCAATTTTCAGTAGAGCCAGTTATTCTAGATGCTCTGATTGTTTCCTAATTGATAGTTCATAATGCCTCCTAATACTCTGAAAGTAGTTATCTCTATCTAATATACGCTGAATCTATTGACAATTAATAGAGTTCTGACGTTTCGTATTTATAATGAAAATATATGGTTTTGGTAGATTTCGCCCAAACATGTCTTTTTGTACGATTTCGATAAATCATTTCAAAAATCATAATTTCATTAACAAATCAACTCGATATTTCCAGGATTTTGCATATTTTGAAAACATATGTACCCATGTAAAGCTGTTTCACGAGAAATAAATCATTCAGTAAATTGTATGTACTATTGACCCCTTTTTGGTGCCAAATGGAAAAATTCTCGGGTAATCTGTTCCTTAAAATATGAGGGTCTCCACCTATCAATTTCAGCTACGAATCATTGTTTGTAAATAAATTCATTCGTATTCTTTTCTGGATTTGTTAGTATTATACATGTGTATCTGATATGCTTTCTAATTAGCTACTTACGGTATAATACAGTTACTAGGTGGGAATACACTAGTCTGTTCTATAGTAACCACCGGCATTGCCACAGTAAGAATTGTTAGGTATATACGAAATATATCTGAATAATTGTATATCTTTCAGGCTTGACACACCTTTAACTCCCTTTCAGAAAATACTTTAATTCCATTCAAATACTGTTCGCAGATTCCGACCTCAGATTAACAGGTGGAACAAATCCTGTTTTTGCTACCATTTGTAATACCAGTCCCTATTTGTTTGAGTTTTCTCCCTTTGTGTGACATCTAACCCAGTTCTTCTGATGTGATAATGTATGCATATATAGAATGGGACTTATTTACAAACTTGGAGACTTTCTCCACATTAATTGATTTTCAGAAGAACTGTTATGGTAAATATACCCCAAAGCTGTTTTATGTTGCTGGTTTATATATACTAAGTATCACACCAATTTTCAGTAGAGCCAGTTATTCTAGATGCTCCTATTGTTTTCTAATTGATAGTTCACAATGCCTCCTAATACTCTGAAAGTAGTTATCTCTATCTAATATACGCTGAATCTATTGACAATTAATAGAGTTCTGACGTTTCGTATTTATAATGAAAATATATGGTTTTGGTAGATTTCGCCCAAACATGTCTTTTTGTACGATTTCGATAAATCATTTCAAAAATCATAATTTCATTAACAAATCAACTCGATATTTCCAGGATTTTGCATATTTTGAAAACATATGTACCCATGTAAAGCTGTTTCACGAGAAATAAATCATTCGGTAAATTGTATGTACTATTGACCCCTTTTTGGTGCCAAATGGAAAAATTCTCGGGTAATCTGTTCCTTAAAATATGAGGGTCTCCACCTATCAATTTCAGCTACGAATCATTGTTTGTAAATAAATTCATTGGTATTCTTTTCTGGATTTGTTAGTATTATACATGTGTATCTGATATGCTTTCTAATTAGCTACTTACGGTATAATACAGTTACTAGGTGGGAATACACTAGTCTGTTCTATAGTAACCACCGGCATTGCCACAGTAAGAATTGTTAGGTATATACGAAATATATCTGAATAATTGTATATCTTTCAGGCTTGACACACCTTTAACTCCCTTTCAGAAAATACTTTCATTCCATTCAAATACTGCTCGCAGATTCCGACCTTAGATTAACAGGTGGAACAAATCCGGTTTTTGCTACCATTTGTAATACCAGTCCCTATTTGTTTGAGTTTTCTCCCTTTGTGTGACATCTAACCCAGTTCTTCTGATGTGATAATGTATGCATATATAGAATGGGACTTATTTACAAACTTGGAGACTTTCTCCACATTAATTGATTTTCAGAAGAACTGTTATGGTAAATATACCCCAAAGCTGTTTTATGTTGCTGGTTTATATATACTAAGTATCACACCAATTTTCAGTAGAGCCAGTTATTCTAGATGCTCCTATTGTTTTCTAATTGATAGTTCACAATGCCTCCTAATACTCTGAAAGTAGTTATCTCTATCTAATATACGCTGAATCTATTGACAATTAATAGAGTTCTGACGTTTCGTATTTATAATGAAAATATATGGTTTTGGTAGATTTCGCCCAAACATGTCTTTTTGTACGATTTCGATAAATCATTTCAAAAATCATAATTTCATTAACAAATCAACTCGATATTTCCAGAATTTTGCATATTTTGAAAACATATGTACCCATGTAAAGCTGTTTCACGAGAAATAAATCATTCGATAAATTGTATGTACTATTGACCCCTTTTTGGTGCCAAATGGAAAAATTCTCGGGTAATCTGTTCCTTAAAATATGAGGGTCTCCACCTATCAATTTCAGCTACGAATCATTGTTTGTAAATAAATTCATTGGTATTCTTTTCTGGATTTGTTAGTATTATACATGTGTATCTGATATGCTTTCTAATTAGCTACTTACGGTATAATACAGTTACTAGGTGGGAATACACTAGTCTGTTCTATAGTAACCACAGGCATTGCCACAGTAAGAATTGTTAGGTATATACGAAATATATCTGAATAATTGTATATCTTTCAGGCTTGACACACCTTTAACTCCTTTTCAGAAAATACTTTCATTCCATTCAAATAATGCTCGCAGATTCCGACCTTAGATTAACAGGTGGAACAAATCCGGTTTTTGCTACCATTTGTAATACCAGTCCCTATTTGTTTGAGATTTCTCCCTTTGTGTGACATCTAACCCAGTTCTTCTGATGTGATAATGTATGCATATATAGCATGGGACTTATTTACAAACTTGGGGACTTTCTCCACATTAATTGATTTTCAGAAGAAGTGTTATGGTAAGTATACCCACAAAGCTGTTTTATGTTGCTGGTTTATATATACTAAGTATCACACCAATTTTCAGTAGAGCCAGTTATTCTAGATGCTCTGATTGTTTCCTAATTGATAGTTCATAATGCCTCCTAATACTCTGAAAGTAGTTATCTCTATCTAATATACGCTGAATCTATTGACAATTAATAGAGTTCTGACGTTTCGTATTTATAATGAAAATATATGGTTTTGGTAGATTTCGCCCAAACATGTCTTTTTGTACGATTTCGATAAATCATTTCAAAAATCATAATTTCATTAACAAATCAACTCGATATTTCCAGGATTTTGCATATTTTGAAAACATATGTACCCATGTAAAGCTGTTTCACGAGAAATAAATCATTCAGTAAATTGTATGTACTATTGACCCCTTTTTGGTGCCAAATGGAAAAATTCTCGGGTAATCTGTTCCTTAAAATATGAGGGTCTCCACCTATCAATTTCAGCTACGAATCATTGTTTGTAAATAAATTCATTCGTATTCTTTTCTGGATTTGTTAGTATTATACATGTGTATCTGATATGCTTTCTAATTAGCTACTTACGGTATAATACAGTTACTAGGTGGGAATACACTAGTCTGTTCTATAGTAACCACCGGCATTGCCACAGTAAGAATTGTTAGGTATATACGAAATATATCTGAATAATTGTATATCTTTCAGGCTTGACACACCTTTAACTCCCTTTCAGAAAATACTTTAATTCCATTCAAATACTGTTCGCAGATTCCGACCTCAGATTAACAGGTGGAACAAATCCTGTTTTTGCTACCATTTGTAATACCAGTCCCTATTTGTTTGAGTTTTCTCCCTTTGTGTGACATCTAACCCAGTTCTTCTGATGTGATAATGTATGCATATATAGAATGGGACTTATTTACAAACTTGGAGACTTTCTCCACATTAATTGATTTTCAGAAGAACTGTTATGGTAAATATACCCCAAAGCTGTTTTATGTTGCTGGTTTATATATACTAAGTATCACACCAATTTTCAGTAGAGCCAGTTATTCTAGATGCTCCTATTGTTTTCTAATTGATAGTTCACAATGCCTCCTAATACTCTGAAAGTAGTTATCTCTATCTAATATACGCTGAATCTATTGACAATTAATAGAGTTCTGACGTTTCGTATTTATAATGAAAATATATGGTTTTGGTAGATTTCGCCCAAACATGTCTTTTTGTACGATTTCGATAAATCATTTCAAAAATCATAATTTCATTAACAAATCAACTCGATATTTCCAGGATTTTGCATATTTTGAAAACATATGTACCCATGTAAAGCTGTTTCACGAGAAATAAATCATTCGGTAAATTGTATGTACTATTGACCCCTTTTTGGTGCCAAATGGAAAAATTCTCGGGTAATCTGTTCCTTAAAATATGAGGGTCTCCACCTATCAATTTCAGCTACGAATCATTGTTTGTAAATAAATTCATTGGTATTCTTTTCTGGATTTGTTAGTATTATACATGTGTATCTGATATGCTTTCTAATTAGCTACTTACGGTATAATACAGTTACTAGGTGGGAATACACTAGTCTGTTCTATAGTAACCACCGGCATTGCCACAGTAAGAATTGTTAGGTATATACGAAATATATCTGAATAATTGTATATCTTTCAGGCTTGACACACCTTTAACTCCCTTTCAGAAAATACTTTCATTCCATTCAAATACTGCTCGCAGATTCCGACCTTAGATTAACAGGTGGAACAAATCCGGTTTTTGCTACCATTTGTAATACCAGTCCCTATTTGTTTGAGTTTTCTCCCTTTGTGTGACATCTAACCCAGTTCTTCTGATGTGATAATGTATGCATATATAGAATGGGACTTATTTACAAACTTGGAGACTTTCTCCACATTAATTGATTTTCAGAAGAACTGTTATGGTAAATATACCCCAAAGCTGTTTTATGTTGCTGGTTTATATATACTAAGTATCACACCAATTTTCAGTAGAGCCAGTTATTCTAGATGCTCCTATTGTTTTCTAATTGATAGTTCACAATGCCTCCTAATACTCTGAAAGTAGTTATCTCTATCTAATATACGCTGAATCTATTGACAATTAATAGAGTTCTGACGTTTCGTATTTATAATGAAAATATATGGTTTTGGTAGATTTCGCCCAAACATGTCTTTTTGTACGATTTCGATAAATCATTTCAAAAATCATAATTTCATTAACAAATCAACTCGATATTTCCAGGATTTTGCATATTTTGAAAACATATGTACCCATGTAAAGCTGTTTCACGAGAAATAAATCATTCGGTAAATTGTATGTACTATTGACCCCTTTTTGGTGCCAAATGGAAAAATTCTCGGGTAATCTGTTCCTTAAAATATGAGGGTCTCCACCTATCAATTTCAGCTACGAATCATTGTTTGTAAATAAATTCATTGGTATTCTTTTCTGGATTTGTTAGTATTATACATGTGTATCTGATATGCTTTCTAATTAGCTACTTACGGTATAATACAGTTACTAGGTGGGAATACACTAGTCTGTTCTATAGTAACCACCGGCATTGCCACAGTAAGAATTGTTAGGTATATACGAAATATATCTGAATAATTGTATATCTTTCAGGCTTGACACACCTTTAACTCCCTTTCAGAAAATACTTTCATTCCATTCAAATACTGCTCGCAGATTCCGACCTTAGATTAACAGGTGGAACAAATCCGGTTTTTGCTACCATTTGTAATACCAGTCCCTATTTGTTTGAGTTTTCTCCCTTTGTGTGACATCTAACCCAGTTCTTCTGATGTGATAATGTATGCATATATAGAATGGGACTTATTTACAAACTTGGAGACTTTCTCCACATTAATTGATTTTCAGAAGAACTGTTATGGTAAATATACCCCAAAGCTGTTTTATGTTGCTGGTTTATATATACTAAGTATCACACCAATTTTCAGTAGAGCCAGTTATTCTAGATGCTCCTATTGTTTTCTAATTGATAGTTCACAATGCCTCCTAATACTCTGAAAGTAGTTATCTCTATCTAATATACGCTGAATCTATTGACAATTAATAGAGTTCTGACGTTTCGTATTTATAATGAAAATATATAGTTTTGGTAGATTTCGCCCAAACATGTCTTTTTGTACGATTTCGATAAATCATTTCAAAAATCATAATTTCATTAACAAATCAACTCGATATTTCCAGAATTTTGCATATTTTGAAAACATATGTACCCATGTAAAGCTGTTTCACGAGAAATAAATCATTCGATAAATTGTATGTACTATTGACCCCTTTTTGGTGCCAAATGGAAAAATTCTCGGGTAATCTGTTCCTTAAAATATGAGGGTCTCCACCTATCAATTTCAGCTACGAATCATTGTTTGTAAATAAATTCATTGGTATTCTTTTCTGGATTTGTTAGTATTATACATGTGTATCTGATATGCTTTCTAATTAGCTACTTACGGTATAATACAGTTACTAGGTGGGAATACACTAGTCTGTTCTATAGTAACCACAGGCATTGCCACAGTAAGAATTGTTAGGTATATACGAAATATATCTGAATAATTGTATATCTTTCAGGCTTGACACACCTTTAACTCCCTTTCAGAAAATACTTTCATTCCATTCAAATACTGCTCGCAGATTCCGACCTTAGATTAACAGGTGGAACAAATCCTGTTTTTGCTACCATTTGTAATACCAGTCCCTATTTGTTTGAGTTTTCTCCCTTTGTGTGACATCTAACCCAGTTCTTCTGATGTGATAATGTATGCATATATAGAATGGGACTTATTTACAAACTTGGAGACTTTCTCCACATTAATTGATTTTCAGAAGAACTGTTATGGTAAATATACCCCAAAGCTGTTTTATGTTGCTGGTTTATATATACTAAGTATCACACCAATTTTCAGTAGAGCCAGTTATTCTAGATGCTCCTATTGTTTTCTAATTGATAGTTCACAATGCCTCCTAATACTCTGAAAGTAGTTATCTCTATCTAATATACGCTGAATCTATTGACAATTAATAGAGTTCTGACGTTTCGTATTTATAATGAAAATATATGGTTTTGGTAGATTTCGCCCAAACATGTCTTTTTGTACGATTTCGATAAATCATTTCAAAAATCATAATTTCATTAACAAATCAACTCGATATTTCCAGAATTTTGCATATTTTGAAAACATATGTACCCATGTAAAGTTGTTTCACGAGAAATAAATCATTCGGTAAATTGTATGTACTATTGACCCCTTTTTGGTGCCAAATGGAAAAATTCTCGGGTAATCTGTTCCTTAAAATATGAGGGTCTCCACCTATCAATTTCAGCTACGAATCATTGTTTGTAAATAAATTCATTCGTATTCTTTTCTGGATTTGTTAGTATTATACATGTGTATCTGATATGCTTTCTAATTAACTACTTACGGTATAATACAGTTACTAGGAGGGAATACACTAGTGTGTTCTATAGTAACCACCGGCATTGCCACAGTAAGAAATGTTAGGTATATGCGAAATATATCAGAATAATTGTATATCTTTCAGGCTTGACACACCTTTAACTCCTTTTCAGAAAATACTTTCATTCCATTCAAATAATGCTCGCAGATTCCGACCTTAGATTAACAGGTGGAACAAATCCGGTTTTTGCTACCATTTGTAATACCAGTCCCTATTTGTTTGAGATTTCTCCCTTTGTGTGACATCTAACCCAGTTCTTCTGATGTGATAATGTATGCATATATAGCATGGGACTTATTTACAAACTTGGGGACTTTCTCCACATTAATTGATTTTCAGAAGAAGTGTTATGGTAAGTATACCCACAAAGCTGTTTTATGTTGCTGGTTTATATATACTAAGTATCACACCAATTTTCAGTAGAGCCAGTTATTCTAGATGCTCTGATTGTTTCCTAATTGATAGTTCATAATGCCTCCTAATACTCTGAAAGTAGTTATCTCTATCTAATATACGCTGAATCTATTGACAATTAATAGAGTTCTGACGTTTCGTATTTATAATGAAAATATATGGTTTTGGTAGATTTCGCCCAAACATGTCTTTTTGTACGATTTCGATAAATCATTTCAAAAATCATAATTTCATTAACAAATCAACTCGATATTTCCAGGATTTTGCATATTTTGAAAACATATGTACCCATGTAAAGCTGTTTCACGAGAAATAAATCATTCGGTAAATTGTATGTACTATTGACCCCTTTTTGGTGCCAAATGGAAAAATTCTCGGGTAATCTGTTCCTTAAAATATGAGGGTCTCCACCTATCAATTTCAGCTACGAATCATTGTTTGTAAATAAATTCATTGGTATTCTTTTCTGGATTTGTTAGTATTATACATGTGTATCTGATATGCTTTCTAATTAGCTACTTACGGTATAATACAGTTACTAGGTGGGAATACACTAGTCTGTTCTATAGTAACCACCGGCATTGCCACAGTAAGAATTGTTAGGTATATACGAAATATATCTGAATAATTGTATATCTTTCAGGCTTGACACACCTTTAACTCCCTTTCAGAAAATACTTTCATTCCATTCAAATACTGCTCGCAGATTCCGACCTTAGATTAACAGGTGGAACAAATCCTGTTTTTGCTACCATTTGTAATACCAGTCCCTATTTGTTTGAGTTTTCTCCCTTTGTGTGACATCTAACCCAGTTCTTCTGATGTGATAATGTATGCATATATAGAATGGGACTTATTTACAAACTTGGAGACTTTCTCCACATTAATTGATTTTCAGAAGAACTGTTATGGTAAATATACCCCAAAGCTGTTTTATGTTGCTGGTTTATATATACTAAGTATCACACCAATTTTCAGTAGAGCCAGTTATTCTAGATGCTCCTATTGTTTTCTAATTGATAGTTCACAATGCCTCCTAATACTCTGAAAGTAGTTATCTCTATCTAATATACGCTGAATCTATTGACAATTAATAGAGTTCTGACGTTTCGTATTTATAATGAAAATATATGGTTTTGGTAGATTTCGCCCAAACATGTCTTTTTGTACGATTTCGATAAATCATTTCAAAAATCATAATTTCATTAACAAATCAACTCGATATTTCCAGAATTTTGCATATTTTGAAAACATATGTACCCATGTAAAGTTGTTTCACGAGAAATAAATCATTCGGTAAATTGTATGTACTATTGACCCCTTTTTGGTGCCAAATGGAAAAATTCTCGGGTAATCTGTTCCTTAAAATATGAGGGTCTCCACCTATCAATTTCAGCTACGAATCATTGTTTGTAAATAAATTCATTCGTATTCTTTTCTGGATTTGTTAGTATTATACATGTGTATCTGATATGCTTTCTAATTAACTACTTACGGTATAATACAGTTACTAGGAGGGAATACACTAGTGTGTTCTATAGTAACCACCGGCATTGCCACAGTAAGAAATGTTAGGTATATGCGAAATATATCTGAATAATTGTATATCTTTCAGGCTTGACACACCTTTAACTCCTTTTCAGAAAATACTTTCATTCCATTCAAATAATGCTCGCAGATTCCGACCTTAGATTAACAGGTGGAACAAATCCGGTTTTTGCTACCATTTGTAATATCAGTCCCTATTTGTTTGAGATTTCTCCCTTTGTGTGACATCTAACCCAGTTCTTCTGATGTGATAATGTATGCATATATAGCATGGGACTTATTTACAAACTTGGGGACTTTCTCCACATTAATTGATTTTCAGAAGAAGTGTTATGGTAAGTATACCCACAAAGCTGTTTTATGTTGCTGGTTTATATATACTAAGTATCACACCAATTTTCAGTAGAGCCAGTTATTCTAGATGCTCTGATTGTTTCCTAATTGATAGTTCATAATGCCTCCTAATACTCTGAAAGTAGTTATCTCTATCTAATATACGCTGAATCTATTGACAATTAATAGAGTTCTGACGTTTCGTATTTATAATGAAAATATATGGTTTTGGTAGATTTCGCCCAAACATGTCTTTTTGTACGATTTCGATAAATCATTTCAAAAATCATAATTTCATTAACAAATCAACTCGATATTTCCAGGATTTTGCATATTTTGAAAACATATGTACCCATGTAAAGCTGTTTCACGAGAAATAAATCATTCGGTAAATTGTATGTACTATTGACCCCTTTTTGGTGCCAAATGGAAAAATTCTCGGGTAATCTGTTCCTTAAAATATGAGGGTCTCCACCTATCAATTTCAGCTACGAATCATTGTTTGTAAATAAATTCATTCGTATTCTTTTCTGGATTTGTTAGTATTATACATGTGTATCTGATATGCTTTCTAATTAGCTACTTACGGTACAATACAGTTACTAGGTGGGAATACACTAGTCTGTTCTATAGTAACCACCGGCATTGCCACAGTAAGAATTGTTAGGTATATACGAAATATATCTGAATAATTGTATATCTTTCAGGCTTGACACACCTTTAACTCCCTTTCAGAAAATACTTTAATTCCATTCAAATACTGCTCGCAGATTCCGACCTTAGATTAACAGGTGGAACAAATCCGGTTTTTGCTACCATTTGTAATACCAGTCCCTATTTGTTTGAGTTTTCTCCCTTTGTGTGACATCTAACCCAGTTCTTCTGATGTGATAATGTATGCATATATAGAATGGGACTTATTTACAAACTTGGAGACTTTCTCCACATTAATTGATTTTCAGAAGAACTGTTATGGTAAATATACCCCAAAGCTGTTTTATGTTGCTGGTTTATATATACTAAGTATCACACCAATTTTCAGTAGAGCCAGTTATTCTAGATGCTCCTATTGTTTTCTAATTGATAGTTCACAATGCCTCCTAATACTCTGAAAGTAGTTATCTCTATCTAATATACGCTGAATCTATTGACAATTAATAGAGTTCTGACGTTTCGTATTTATAATGAAAATATATGGTTTTGGTAGATTTCGCCCAAACATATCTTTTTGTACGATTTCGATAAATCATTTCAAAAATCATAATTTCATTAACAAATCAACTCGATATTTCCAGAATTTTGCATATTTTGAAAACATATGTACCCATGTAAAGCTGTTTCACGAGAAATAAATCATTCGATAAATTGTATGTACTATTGACCCCTTTTTGGTGCCAAATGGAAAAATTCTCGGGTAATCTGTTCCTTAAAATATGAGGGTCTCCACCTATCAATTTCAGCTACGAATCATTGTTTGTAAATAAATTCATTGGTATTCTTTTCTGGATTTGTTAGTATTATACATGTGTATCTGATATGCTTTCTAATTAGCTACTTACGGTATAATACAGTTACTAGGTGGGAATACACTAGTCTGTTCTATAGTAACCACCGGCATTGCCACAGTAAGAATTGTTAGGTATATACGAAATATATCTGAATAATTGTATATCTTTCAGGCTTGACACACCTTTAACTCCCTTTCAGAAAATACTTTCATTCCATTCAAATACTGCTCGCAGATTCCGACCTTAGATTAACAGGTGGAACAAATCCTGTTTTTGCTACCATTTGTAATACCAGTCCCTATTTGTTTGAGTTTTCTCCCTTTGTGTGACATCTAACCCAGTTCTTCTGATGTGATAATGTATGCATATATAGAATGGGACTTATTTACAAACTTGGAGACTTTCTCCACATTAATTGATTTTCACAAGAACTGTTATGGTAAATATACCCCAAAGCTGTTTTATGTTGCTGGTTTATATATACTAAGTATCACACCAATTTTCAGTAGAGCCAGTTATTCTAGATGCTCCTATTGTTTTCTAATTGATAGTTCATAATGCCTCCTAATACTCTGAAAGTAGTTATCTCTATCTAATATACGCTGAATCTATTGACAATTAATAGAGTTCTGACGTTTCGTATTTATAATGAAAATATATGGTTTTGGTAGATTTCGCCCAAACATGTCTTTTTGTACGATTTCGATAAATCATTTCAAAAATCATAATTTCATTAACAAATCAACTCGATATTTCCAGAATTTTGCATATTTTGAAAACATATGTACCCATGTAAAGTTGTTTCACGAGAAATAAATCATTCGGTAAATTGTATGTACTATTGACCCCTTTTTGGTGCCAAATGGAAAAATTCTCGGGTAATCTGTTCCTTAAAATATGAGGGTCTCCACCTATCAATTTCAGCTACGAATCATTGTTTGTAAATAAATTCATTCGTATTCTTTTCTGGATTTGTTAGTATTATACATGTGTATCTGATATGCTTTCTAATTAACTACTTACGGTATAATACAGTTACTAGGAGGGAATACACTAGTGTGTTCTATAGTAACCACCGGCATTGCCACAGTAAGAAATGTTAGGTATATGCGAAATATATCAGAATAATTGTATATCTTTCAGGCTTGACACACCTTTAACTCCCTTTCAGAAAATACTTTCATTCCATTCAAATAATGCTCGCAGATTCCGACCTTAGATTAACAGGTGGAACAAATCCGGTTTTTGCTACCATTTGTAATACCAGTCCCTATTTGTTTGAGATTTCTCCCTTTGTGTGACATCTAACCCAGTTCTTCTGATGTGATAATGTATGCATATATAGCATGGGACTTATTTACAAACTTGGGGACTTTCTCCACATTAATTGATTTTCAGAAGAAGTGTTATGGTAAGTATACCCACAAAGCTGTTTTATGTTGCTGGTTTATATATACTAAGTATCACACCAATTTTCAGTAGAGCCAGTTATTCTAGATGCTCTGATTGTTTCCTAATTGATAGTTCATAATGCCTCCTAATACTCTGAAAGTAGTTATCTCTATCTAATATACGCTGAATCTATTGACAATTAATAGAGTTCTGACGTTTCGTATTTATAATGAAAATATATGGTTTTGGTAGATTTCGCCCAAACATGTCTTTTTGTACGATTTCGATAAATCATTTCAAAAATCATAATTTCATTAACAAATCAACTCGATATTTCCAGGATTTTGCATATTTTGAAAACATATGTACCCATGTAAAGCTGTTTCACGAGAAATAAATCATTCGGTAAATTGTATGTACTATTGACCCCTTTTTGGTGCCAAATGGAAAAATTCTCGGATAATCTGTTCCTTAAAATATGAGGGTCTCCACCTATCAATTTCAGCTACGAATCATTGTTTGTAAATAAATTCATTCGTATTCTTTTCTGGATTTGTTAGTATTATACATGTGTATCTGATATGCTTTCTAATTAGCTACTTACGGTATAATACAGTTACTAGGTGGGAATACACTAGTCTGTTCTATAGTAACCACCGGCATTGCCACAGTAAGAATTGTTAGGTATATACGAAATATATCTGAATAATTGTATATCTTTCAGGCTTGACACACCTTTAACTCCCTTTCAGAAAATACTTTAATTCCATTCAAATACTGCTCGCAGATTCCGACCTTAGATTAACAGGTGGAACAAATCCGGTTTTTGCTACCATTTGTAATACCAGTCCCTATTTGTTTGAGTTTTCTCCCTTTGTGTGACATCTAACCCAGTTCTTCTGATGTGATAATGTATGCATATATAGAATGGGACTTATTTACAAACTTGGAGACTTTCTCCACATTAATTGATTTTCAGAAGAACTGTTATGGTAAATATACCCCAAAGCTGTTTTATGTTGCTGGTTTATATATACTAAGTATCACACCAATTTTCAGTAGAGCCAGTTATTCTAGATGCTCCTATTGTTTTCTAATTGATAGTTCACAATGCCTCCTAATACTCTGAAAGTAGTTATCTCTATCTAATATACGCTGAATCTATTGACAATTAATAGAGTTCTGACGTTTCGTATTTATAATGAAAATATATGGTTTTGGTAGATTTCGCCCAAACATATCTTTTTGTACGATTTCGATAAATCATTTCAAAAATCATAATTTCATTAACAAATCAACTCGATATTTCCAGAATTTTGCATATTTTGAAAACATATGTACCCATGTAAAGCTGTTTCACGAGAAATAAATCATTCGATAAATTGTATGTACTATTGACCCCTTTTTGGTGCCAAATGGAAAAATTCTCGGGTAATCTGTTCCTTAAAATATGAGGGTCTCCACCTATCAATTTCAGCTACGAATCATTGTTTGTAAATAAATTCATTGGTATTCTTTTCTGGATTTGTTAGTATTATACATGTGTATCTGATATGCTTTCTAATTAGCTACTTACGGTATAATACAGTTACTAGGTGGGAATACACTAGTCTGTTCTATAGTAACCACCGGCATTGCCACAGTAAGAATTGTTAGGTATATACGAAATATATCTGAATAATTGTATATCTTTCAGGCTTGACACACCTTTAACTCCCTTTCAGAAAATACTTTCATTCCATTCAAATACTGCTCGCAGATTCCGACCTTAGATTAACAGGTGGAACAAATCCTGTTTTTGCTACCATTTGTAATACCAGTCCCTATTTGTTTGAGTTTTCTCCCTTTGTGTGACATCTAACCCAGTTCTTCTGATGTGATAATGTATGCATATATAGAATGGGACTTATTTACAAACTTGGAGACTTTCTCCACATTAATTGATTTTCACAAGAACTGTTATGGTAAATATACCCCAAAGCTGTTTTATGTTGCTGGTTTATATATACTAAGTATCACACCAATTTTCAGTAGAGCCAGTTATTCTAGATGCTCCTATTGTTTTCTAATTGATAGTTCATAATGCCTCCTAATACTCTGAAAGTAGTTATCTCTATCTAATATACGCTGAATCTATTGACAATTAATAGAGTTCTGACGTTTCGTATTTATAATGAAAATATATGGTTTTGGTAGATTTCGCCCAAACATGTCTTTTTGTACGATTTCGATAAATCATTTCAAAAATCATAATTTCATTAACAAATCAACTCGATATTTCCAGAATTTTGCATATTTTGAAAACATATGTACCCATGTAAAGTTGTTTCACGAGAAATAAATCATTCGGTAAATTGTATGTACTATTGACCCCTTTTTGGTGCCAAATGGAAAAATTCTCGGGTAATCTGTTCCTTAAAATATGAGGGTCTCCACCTATCAATTTCAGCTACGAATCATTGTTTGTAAATAAATTCATTCGTATTCTTTTCTGGATTTGTTAGTATTATACATGTGTATCTGATATGCTTTCTAATTAACTACTTACGGTATAATACAGTTACTAGGAGGGAATACACTAGTGTGTTCTATAGTAACCACCGGCATTGCCACAGTAAGAAATGTTAGGTATATGCGAAATATATCAGAATAATTGTATATCTTTCAGGCTTGACACACCTTTAACTCCCTTTCAGAAAATACTTTCATTCCATTCAAATAATGCTCGCAGATTCCGACCTTAGATTAACAGGTGGAACAAATCCGGTTTTTGCTACCATTTGTAATACCAGTCCCTATTTGTTTGAGATTTCTCCCTTTGTGTGACATCTAACCCAGTTCTTCTGATGTGATAATGTATGCATATATAGCATGGGACTTATTTACAAACTTGGGGACTTTCTCCACATTAATTGATTTTCAGAAGAAGTGTTATGGTAAGTATACCCACAAAGCTGTTTTATGTTGCTGGTTTATATATACTAAGTATCACACCAATTTTCAGTAGAGCCAGTTATTCTAGATGCTCTGATTGTTTCCTAATTGATAGTTCATAATGCCTCCTAATACTCTGAAAGTAGTTATCTCTATCTAATATACGCTGAATCTATTGACAATTAATAGAGTTCTGACGTTTCGTATTTATAATGAAAATATATGGTTTTGGTAGATTTCGCCCAAACATGTCTTTTTGTACGATTTCGATAAATCATTTCAAAAATCATAATTTCATTAACAAATCAACTCGATATTTCCAGGATTTTGCATATTTTGAAAACATATGTACCCATGTAAAGCTGTTTCACGAGAAATAAATCATTCGGTAAATTGTATGTACTATTGACCCCTTTTTGGTGCCAAATGGAAAAATTCTCGGGTAATCTGTTCCTTAAAATATGAGGGTCTCCACCTATCAATTTCAGCTACGAATCATTGTTTGTAAATAAATTCATTCGTATTCTTTTCTGGATTTGTTAGTATTATACATGTGTATCTGATATGCTTTCTAATTAGCTACTTACGGTATAATACAGTTACTAGGTGGGAATACACTAGTCTGTTCTATAGTAACCACCGGCATTGCCACAGTAAGAATTGTTAGGTATATACGAAATATATCTGAATAATTGTATATCTTTCAGGCTTGACACACCTTTAACTCCCTTTCAGAAAATACTTTAATTCCATTCAAATACTGCTCGCAGATTCCGACCTTAGATTAACAGGTGGAACAAATCCTGTTTTTGTTACCATTTGTAATACCAGTCCCAATTTGTTGGAGTTTTCTCCCTTTGTGTGACATCTAACCCAGTTCTTCTGATGTGATAATGTATGCATATATAGAATGGGACTTATTTACAAACTTGGAGACTTTCTCCACATTAATTGATTTTCAGAAGAACTGTTATGGTAAATATACCCCAAAGCTGTTTTATGTTGCTGGTTTATATATACTAAGTATCACACCAATTTTCAGTAGAGCCAGTTATTCTAGATGCTCCTATTGTTTTCTAATTGATAGTTCACAATGCCTCCTAATACTCTGAAAGTAGTTATCTCTATCTAATATACGCTGAATCTATTGACAATTAATAGAGTTCTGACGTTTCGTATTTATAATGAAAATATATGGTTTTGGTAGATTTCGCCCAAACATGTCTTTTTGTACGATTTCGATAAATCATTTCAAAAATCATAATTTCATTAACAAATCAACTCGATATTTCCAGAATTTTGCATATTTTGAAAACATATGTACCCATGTAAAGCTGTTTCACGAGAAATAAATCATTCGATAAATTGTATGTACTATTGACCCCTTTTTGGTGCCAAATGGAAAAATTCTCGGGTAATCTGTTCCTTAAAATATGAGGGTCTCCACCTATCAATTTCAGCTACGAATCATTGTTTGTAAATAAATTCATTGGTATTCTTTTCTGGATTTGTTAGTATTATACATGTGTATCTGATATGCTTTCTAATTAGCTACTTACGGTATAATACAGTTACTAGGTGGGAATACACTAGTCTGTTCTATAGTAACCACCGGCATTGCCACAGTAAGAATTGTTAGGTATATACGAAATATATCTGAATAATTGTATATCTTTCAGGCTTGACACACCTTTAACTCCCTTTCAGAAAATACTTTAATTCCATTCAAATACTGCTCGCAGATTCCGACCTTAGATTAACAGGTGGAACAAATCCGGTTTTTGCTACCATTTGTAATACCAGTCCCTATTTGTTTGAGTTTTCTCCCTTTGTGTGACATCTAACCCAGTTCTTCTGATGTGATAATGTATGCATATATAGAATGGGACTTATTTACAAACTTGGAGACTTTCTCCACATTAATTGATTTTCAGAAGAACTGTTATGGTAAATATACCCCAAAGCTGTTTTATGTTGCTGGTTTATATATACTAAGTATCACACCAATTTTCAGTAGAGCCAGTTATTCTAGATGCTCCTATTGTTTTCTAATTGATAGTTCACAATGCCTCCTAATACTCTGAAAGTAGTTATCTCTATCTAATATACGCTGAATCTATTGACAATTAATAGAGTTCTGACGTTTCGTATTTATAATGAAAATATATGGTTTTGGTAGATTTCGCCCAAACATATCTTTTTGTACGATTTCGATAAATCATTTCAAAAATCATAATTTCATTAACAAATCAACTCGATATTTCCAGAATTTTGCATATTTTGAAAACATATGTACCCATGTAAAGCTGTTTCACGAGAAATAAATCATTCGATAAATTGTATGTACTATTGACCCCTTTTGGTGCCAAATGGAAAAATTCTCGGGTAATCTGTTCCTTAAAATATGAGGGTCTCCACCTATCAATTTCAGCTACGAATCATTGTTTGTAAATAAATTCATTGGTATTCTTTTCTGGATTTGTTAGTATTATACATGTGTATCTGATATGCTTTCTAATTAGCTACTTACGGTATAATACAGTTACTAGGTGGGAATACACTAGTCTGTTCTATAGTAACCACCGGCATTGCCACAGTAAGAATTGTTAGGTATATACGAAATATATCTGAATAATTGTATATCTTTCAGGCTTGACACACCTTTAACTCCCTTTCAGAAAATACTTTCATTCCATTCAAATACTGCTCGCAGATTCCGACCTTAGATTAACAGGTGGAACAAATCCGGTTTTTGCTACCATTTGTAATACCAGTCCCTATTTGTTTGAGTTTTCTCCCTTTGTGTGACATCTAACCCAGTTCTTCTGATGTGATAATGTATGCATATATAGAATGGGACTTATTTACAAACTTGGAGACTTTCTCCACATTAATTGATTTTCAGAAGAACTGTTATGGTAAATATACCCCAAAGCTGTTTTATGTTGCTGGTTTATATATACTAAGTATCACACCAATTTTCAGTAGAGCCAGTTATTCTAGATGCTCCTATTGTTTTCTAATTGATAGTTCACAATGCCTCCTAATACTCTGAAAGTAGTTATCTCTATCTAATATACGCTGAATCTATTGACAATTAATAGAGTTCTGACGTTTCGTATTTATAATGAAAATATATGGTTTTGGTAGATTTCGCCCAAACATGTCTTTTTGTACGATTTCGATAAATCATTTCAAAAATCATAATTTCATTAACAAATCAACTCGATATTTCCAGAATTTTGCATATTTTGAAAACATATGTACCCATGTAAAGTTGTTTCACGAGAAATAAATCATTCGGTAAATTGTATGTACTATTGACCCCTTTTTGGTGCCAAATGGAAAAATTCTCGGGTAATCTGTTCCTTAAAATATGAGGGTCTCCACCTATCAATTTCAGCTACGAATCATTGTTTGTAAATAAATTCATTGGTATTCTTTTCTGGATTTGTTAGTATTATACATGTGTATCTGATATGCTTTCTAATTAACTACTTACGGTATAATACAGTTACTAGGAGGGAATACACTAGTGTGTTCTATAGTAACCACCGGCATTGCCACAGTAAGAAATGTTAGGTATATGCGAAATATATCAGAATAATTGTATATCTTTCAGGCTTGACACACCTTTAACTCCTTTTCAGAAAATACTTTCATTCCATTCAAATAATGCTCGCAGATTCCGACCTTAGATTAACAGGTGGAACAAATCCGGTTTTTGCTACCATTTGTAATACCAGTCCCTATTTGTTTGAGATTTCTCCCTTTGTGTGACATCTAACCCAGTTCTTCTGATGTGATAATGTATGCATATATAGCATGGGACTTATTTACAAACTTGGGGACTTTCTCCACATTAATTGATTTTCAGAAGAAGTGTTATGGTAAGTATACCCACAAAGCTGTTTTATGTTGCTGGTTTATATATACTAAGTATCACACCAATTTTCAGTAGAGCCAGTTATTCTAGATGCTCTGATTGTTTCCTAATTGATAGTTCATAATGCCTCCTAATACTCTGAAAGTAGTTATCTCTATCTAATATACGCTGAATCTATTGACAATTAATAGAGTTCTGACGTTTCGTATTTATAATGAAAATATATGGTTTTGGTAGATTTCGCCCAAACATGTCTTTTTGTACGATTTCGATAAATCATTTCAAAAATCATAATTTCATTAACAAATCAACTCGATATTTCCAGGATTTTGCATATTTTGAAAACATATGTACCCATGTAAAGCTGTTTCACGAGAAATAAATCATTCGGTAAATTGTATGTACTATTGACCCCTTTTTGGTGCCAAATGGAAAAATTCTCGGGTAATCTGTTCCTTAAAATATGAGGGTCTCCACCTATCAATTTCAGCTACGAATCATTGTTTGTAAATAAATTCATTCGTATTCTTTTCTGGATTTGTTAGTATTATACATGTGTATCTGATATGCTTTCTAATTAGCTACTTACGGTATAATACAGTTACTAGGTGGGAATACACTAGTCTGTTCTATAGTAACCACCGGCATTGCCACAGTAAGAATTGTTAGGTATATACGAAATATATCTGAATAATTGTATATCTTTCAGGCTTGACACACCTTTAACTCCCTTTCAGAAAATACTTTAATTCCATTCAAATACTGCTCGCAGATTCCGACCTTAGATTAACAGGTGGAACAAATCCTGTTTTTGTTACCATTTGTAATACCAGTCCCTATTTGTTTGAGTTTTCTCCCTTTGTGTGACATCTAACCCAGTTCTTCTGATGTGATAATGTATGCATATATAGAATGGGACTTATTTACAAACTTGGAGACTTTCTCCACATTAATTGATTTTCAGAAGAACTGTTATGGTAAATATACCCCAAAGCTGTTTTATGTTGCTGGTTTATATATACTAAGTATCACACCAATTTTCAGTAGAGCCAGTTATTCTAGATGCTCCTATTGTTTTCTAATTGATAGTTCACAATGCCTCCTAATACTCTGAAAGTAGTTATCTCTATCTAATATACGCTGAATCTATTGACAATTAATAGAGTTCTGACGTTTCGTATTTATAATGAAAATATATGGTTTTGGTAGATTTCGCCCAAACATGTCTTTTTGTACGATTTCGATAAATCATTTCAAAAATCATAATTTCATTAACAAATCAACTCGATATTTCCAGAATTTTGCATATTTTGAAAACATATGTACCCATGTAAAGCTGTTTCACGAGAAATAAATCATTCGATAAATTGTATGTACTATTGACCCCTTTTTGGTGCCAAATGGAAAAATTCTCGGGTAATCTGTTCCTTAAAATATGAGGGCCTCCACCTATCAATTTCAGCTACGAATCATTGTTTGTAAATAAATTCATTGGTATTCTTTTCTGGATTTGTTAGTATTATACATGTGTATCTGATATGCTTTCTAATTAGCTACTTACGGTATAATACAGTTACTAGGTGGGAATACACTAGTCTGTTCTATAGTAACCACCGGCATTGCCACAGTAAGAATTGTTAGGTATATACGAAATATATCTGAATAATTGTATATCTTTCAGGCTTGACACACCTTTAACTCCCTTTCAGAAAATACTTTAATTCCATTCAAATACTGCTCGCAGATTCCGACCTTAGATTAACAGGTGGAACAAATCCGGTTTTTGCTACCATTTGTAATACCAGTCCCTATTTGTTTGAGTTTTCTCCCTTTGTGTGACATCTAACCCAGTTCTTCTGATGTGATAATGTATGCATATATAGAATGGGACTTATTTACAAACTTGGAGACTTTCTCCACATTAATTGATTTTCAGAAGAACTGTTATGGTAAATATACCCCAAAGCTGTTTTATGTTGCTGGTTTATATATACTAAGTATCACACCAATTTTCAGTAGAGCCAGTTATTCTAGATGCTCCTATTGTTTTCTAATTGATAGTTCACAATGCCTCCTAATACTCTGAAAGTAGTTATCTCTATCTAATATACGCTGAATCTATTGACAATTAATAGAGTTCTGACGTTTCGTATTTATAATGAAAATATATGGTTTTGGTAGATTTCGCCCAAACATATCTTTTTGTACGATTTCGATAAATCATTTCAAAAATCATAATTTCATTAACAAATCAACTCGATATTTCCAGAATTTTGCATATTTTGAAAACATATGTACCCATGTAAAGCTGTTTCACGAGAAATAAATCATTCGATAAATTGTATGTACTATTGACCCCTTTTGGTGCCAAATGGAAAAATTCTCGGGTAATCTGTTCCTTAAAATATGAGGGTCTCCACCTATCAATTTCAGCTACGAATCATTGTTTGTAAATAAATTCATTGGTATTCTTTTCTGGATTTGTTAGTATTATACATGTGTATCTGATATGCTTTCTAATTAGCTACTTACGGTATAATACAGTTACTAGGTGGGAATACACTAGTCTGTTCTATAGTAACCACCGGCATTGCCACAGTAAGAATTGTTAGGTATATACGAAATATATCTGAATAATTGTATATCTTTCAGGCTTGACACACCTTTAACTCCCTTTCAGAAAATACTTTCATTCCATTCAAATACTGCTCGCAGATTCCGACCTTAGATTAACAGGTGGAACAAATCCGGTTTTTGCTACCATTTGTAATACCAGTCCCTATTTGTTTGAGTTTTCTCCCTTTGTGTGACATCTAACCCAGTTCTTCTGATGTGATAATGTATGCATATATAGAATGGGACTTATTTACAAACTTGGAGACTTTCTCCACATTAATTGATTTTCAGAAGAACTGTTATGGTAAATATACCCCAAAGCTGTTTTATGTTGCTGGTTTATATATACTAAGTATCACACCAATTTTCAGTAGAGCCAGTTATTCTAGATGCTCCTATTGTTTTCTAATTGATAGTTCACAATGCCTCCTAATACTCTGAAAGTAGTTATCTCTATCTAATATACGCTGAATCTATTGACAATTAATAGAGTTCTGACGTTTCGTATTTATAATGAAAATATATGGTTTTGGTAGATTTCGCCCAAACATGTCTTTTTGTACGATTTCGATAAATCATTTCAAAAATCATAATTTCATTAACAAATCAACTCGATATTTCCAGAATTTTGCATATTTTGAAAACATATGTACCCATGTAAAGTTGTTTCACGAGAAATAAATCATTCGGTAAATTGTATGTACTATTGACCCCTTTTTGGTGCCAAATGGAAAAATTCTCGGGTAATCTGTTCCTTAAAATATGAGGGTCTCCACCTATCAATTTCAGCTACGAATCATTGTTTGTAAATAAATTCATTCGTATTCTTTTCTGGATTTGTTAGTATTATACATGTGTATCTGATATGCTTTCTAATTAACTACTTACGGTATAATACAGTTACTAGGAGGGAATACACAAGTGTGTTCTATAGTAACCACCGGCATTGCCACAGTAAGAAATGTTAGGTATATGCGAAATATATCAGAATAATTGTATATCTTTCAGGCTTGACACACCTTTAACTCCTTTTCAGAAAATACTTTCATTCCATTCAAATAATGCTCGCAGATTCCGACCTTAGATTAACAGGTGGAACAAATCCGGTTTTTGCTACCATTTGTAATACCAGTCCCTATTTGTTTGAGATTTCTCCCTTTGTGTGACATCTAACCCAGTTCTTCTGATGTGATAATGTATGCATATATAGCATGGGACTTATTTACAAACTTGGGGACTTTCTCCACATTAATTGATTTTCAGAAGAAGTGTTATGGTAAGTATACCCACAAAGCTGTTTTATGTTGCTGGTTTATATATACTAAGTATCACACCAATTTTCAGTAGAGCCAGTTATTCTAGATGCTCTGATTGTTTCCTAATTGATAGTTCATAATGCCTCCTAATACTCTGAAAGTAGTTATCTCTATCTAATATACGCTGAATCTATTGACAATTAATAGAGTTCTGACGTTTCGTATTTATAATGAAAATATATGGTTTTGGTAGATTTCGCCCAAACATGTCTTTTTGTACGATTTCGATAAATCATTTCAAAAATCATAATTTCATTAACAAATCAACTCGATATTTCCAGGATTTTGCATATTTTGAAAACATATGTACCCATGTAAAGCTGTTTCACGAGAAATAAATCATTCGGTAAATTGTATGTACTATTGACCCCTTTTTGGTGCCAAATGGAAAAATTCTCGGGTAATCTGTTCCTTAAAATATGAGGGTCTCCACCTATCAATTTCAGCTACGAATCATTGTTTGTAAATAAATTCATTCGTATTCTTTTCTGGATTTGTTAGTATTATACATGTGTATCTGATATGCTTTCTAATTAGCTACTTACGGTATAATACAGTTACTAGGTGGGAATACACTAGTCTGTTCTATAGTAACCACCGGCATTGCCACAGTAAGAATTGTTAGGTATATACGAAATATATCTGAATAATTGTATATCTTTCAGGCTTGACACACCTTTAACTCCCTTTCAGAAAATACTTTAATTCCATTCAAATACTGCTCGCAGATTCCGACCTTAGATTAACAGGTGGAACAAATCCTGTTTTTGTTACCATTTGTAATACCAGTCCCTATTTGTTTGAGTTTTCTCCCTTTGTGTGACATCTAACCCAGTTCTTCTGATGTGATAATGTATGCATATATAGAATGGGACTTATTTACAAACTTGGAGACTTTCTCCACATTAATTGATTTTCAGAAGAACTGTTATGGTAAATATACCCCAAAGCTGTTTTATGTTGCTGGTTTATATATACTAAGTATCACACCAATTTTCAGTAGAGCCAGTTATTCTAGATGCTCCTATTGTTTTCTAATTGATAGTTCACAATGCCTCCTAATACTCTGAAAGTAGTTATCTCTATCTAATATACGCTGAATCTATTGACAATTAAAAGAGTTCTGACGTTTCGTATTTATAATGAAAATATATGGTTTTGGTAGATTTCGCCCAAACATGTCTTTTTGTACGATTTCGATAAATCATTTCAAAAATCATAATTTCATTAACAAATCAACTCGATATTTCCAGAATTTTGCATATTTTGAAAACATATGTACCCATGTAAAGCTGTTTCACGAGAAATAAATCATTCGATAAATTGTATGTACTATTGACCCCTTTTTGGTGCCAAATGGAAAAATTCTCGGGTAATCTGTTCCTTAAAATATGAGGGTCTCCACCTATCAATTTCAGCTACGAATCATTGTTTGTAAATAAATTCATTGGTATTCTTTTCTGGATTTGTTAGTATTATACATGTGTATCTGATATGCTTTCTAATTAGCTACTTACGGTATAATACAGTTACTAGGTGGGAATACACTAGTCTGTTCTATAGTAACCACCGGCATTGCCACAGTAAGAATTGTTAGGTATATACGAAATATATCTGAATAATTGTATATCTTTCAGGCTTGACACACCTTTAACTCCCTTTCAGAAAATACTTTAATTCCATTCAAATACTGCTCGCAGATTCCGACCTTAGATTAACAGGTGGAACAAATCCGGTTTTTGCTACCATTTGTAATACCAGTCCCTATTTGTTTGAGTTTTCTCCCTTTGTGTGACATCTAACCCAGTTCTTCTGATGTGATAATGTATGCATATATAGAATGGGACTTATTTACAAACTTGGAGACTTTCTCCACATTAATTGATTTTCAGAAGAACTGTTATGGTAAATATACCCCAAAGCTGTTTTATGTTGCTGGTTTATATATACTAAGTATCACACCAATTTTCAGTAGAGCCAGTTATTCTAGATGCTCCTATTGTTTTCTAATTGATAGTTCACAATGCCTCCTAATACTCTGAAAGTAGTTATCTCTATCTAATATACGCTGAATCTATTGACAATTAATAGAGTTCTGACGTTTCGTATTTATAATGAAAATATATGGTTTTGGTAGATTTCGCCCAAACATATCTTTTTGTACGATTTCGATAAATCATTTCAAAAATCATAATTTCATTAACAAATCAACTCGATATTTCCAGAATTTTGCATATTTTGAAAACATATGTACCCATGTAAAGCTGTTTCACGAGAAATAAATCATTCGATAAATTGTATGTACTATTGACCCCTTTTGGTGCCAAATGGAAAAATTCTCGGGTAATCTGTTCCTTAAAATATGAGGGTCTCCACCTATCAATTTCAGCTACGAATCATTGTTTGTAAATAAATTCATTGGTATTCTTTTCTGGATTTGGTAGTATTATACATGTGTATCTGATATGCTTTCTAATTAGCTACTTACGGTATAATACAGTTACTAGGTGGGAATACACTAGTCTGTTCTATAGTAACCACCGGCATTGCCACAGTAAGAATTGTTAGGTATATACGAAATATATCTGAATAATTGTATATCTTTCAGGCTTGACACACCTTTAACTCCCTTTCAGAAAATACTTTCATTCCATTCAAATACTGCTCGCAGATTCCGACCTTAGATTAACAGGTGGAACAAATCCTGTTTTTGCTACCATTTGTAATACCAGTCCCTATTTGTTTGAGTTTTCTCCCTTTGTGTGACATCTAACCCAGTTCTTCTGATGTGATAATGTATGCATATATAGAATGGGACTTATTTACAAACTTGGAGACTTTCTCCACATTAATTGATTTTCAGAAGAACTGTTATGGTAAATATACCCCAAAGCTGTTTTATGTTGCTGGTTTATATATACTAAGTATCACACCAATTTTCAGTAGAGCCAGTTATTCTAGATGCTCCTATTGTTTTCTAATTGATAGTTCACAATGCCTCCTAATACTCTGAAAGTAGTTATCTCTATCTAATATACGCTGAATCTATTGACAATTAATAGAGTTCTGACGTTTCGTATTTATAATGAAAATATATGGTTTTGGTAGATTTCGCCCAAACATGTCTTTTTGTACGATTTCGATAAATCATTTCAAAAATCATAATTTCATTAACAAATCAACTCGATATTTCCAGAATTTTGCATATTTTGAAAACATATGTACCCATGTAAAGTTGTTTCACGAGAAATAAATCATTCGGTAAATTGTATGTACTATTGACCCCTTTTTGGTGCCAAATGGAAAAATTCTCGGGTAATCTGTTCCTTAAAATATGAGGGTCTCCACCTATCAATTTCAGCTACGAATCATTGTTTGTAAATAAATTCATTCGTATTCTTTTCTGGATTTGTTAGTATTATACATGTGTATCTGATATGCTTTCTAATTAACTACTTACGGTATAATACAGTTACTAGGAGGGAATACACTAGTGTGTTCTATAGTAACCACCGGCATTGCCACAGTAAGAAATGTTAGGTATATGCGAAATATATCAGAATAATTGTATATCTTTCAGGCTTGACACACCTTTAACTCCTTTTCAGAAAATACTTTCATTCCATTCAAATAATGCTCGCAGATTCCGACCTTAGATTAACAGGTGGAACAAATCCGGTTTTTGCTACCATTTGTAATACCAGTCCCTATTTGTTTGAGATTTCTCCCTTTGTGTGACATCTAACCCAGTTCTTCTGATGTGATAATGTATGCATATATAGCATGGGACTTATTTACAAACTTGGGGACTTTCTCCACATTAATTGATTTTCAGAAGAAGTGTTATGGTAAGTATACCCACAAAGCTGTTTTATGTTGCTGGTTTATATATACTAAGTATCACACCAATTTTCAGTAGAGCCAGTTATTCTAGATGCTCTGATTGTTTCCTAATTGATAGTTCATAATGCCTCCTAATACTCTGAAAGTAGTTATCTCTATCTAATATACGCTGAATCTATTGACAATTAATAGAGTTCTGACGTTTCGTATTTATAATGAAAATATATGGTTTTGGTAGATTTCGCCCAAACATGTCTTTTTGTACGATTTCGATAAATCATTTCAAAAATCATAATTTCATTAACAAATCAACTCGATATTTCCAGGATTTTGCATATTTTGAAAACATATGTACCCATGTAAAGCTGTTTCACGAGAAATAAATCATTCGGTAAATTGTATGTACTATTGACCCCTTTTTGGTGCCAAATGGAAAAATTCTCGGGTAATCTGTTCCTTAAAATATGAGGGTCTCCACCTATCAATTTCAGCTACGAATCATTGTTTGTAAATAAATTCATTCGTATTCTTTTCTGGATTTGTTAGTATTATACATGTGTATCTGATATGCTTTCTAATTAGCTACTTACGGTATAATACAGTTACTAGGTGGGAATACACTAGTCTGTTCTATAGTAACCACCGGCATTGCCACAGTAAGAATTGTTAGGTATATACGAAATATATCTGAATAATTGTATATCTTTCAGGCTTGACACACCTTTAACTCCCTTTCAGAAAATACTTTAATTCCATTCAAATACTGCTCGCAGATTCCGACCTTAGATTAACAGGTGGAACAAATCCTGTTTTTGTTACCATTTGTAATACCAGTCCCTATTTGTTTGAGTTTTCTCCCTTTGTGTGACATCTAACCCAGTTCTTCTGATGTGATAATGTATGCATATATAGAATGGGACTTATTTACAAACTTGGAGACTTTCTCCACATTAATTGATTTTCAGAAGAACTGTTATGGTAAATATACCCCAAAGCTGTTTTATGTTGCTGGTTTATATATACTAAGTATCACACCAATTTTCAGTAGAGCCAGTTATTCTAGATGCTCCTATTGTTTTCTAATTGATAGTTCACAATGCCTCCTAATACTCTGAAAGTAGTTATCTCTATCTAATATACGCTGAATCTATTGACAATTAATAGAGTTCTGACGTTTCGTATTTATAATGAAAATATATGGTTTTGGTAGATTTCGCCCAAACATGTCTTTTTGTACGATTTCGATAAATCATTTCAAAAATCATAATTTCATTAACAAATCAACTCGATATTTCCAGAATTTTGCATATTTTGAAAACATATGTACCCATGTAAAGCTGTTTCACGAGAAATAAATCATTCGATAAATTGTATGTACTATTGACCCCTTTTTGGTGCCAAATGGAAAAATTCTCGGGTAATCTGTTCCTTAAAATATGAGGGCCTCCACCTATCAATTTCAGCTACGAATCATTGTTTGTAAATAAATTCATTGGTATTCTTTTCTGGATTTGTTAGTATTATACATGTGTATCTGATATGCTTTCTAATTAGCTACTTACGGTATAATACAGTTACTAGGTGGGAATACACTAGTCTGTTCTATAGTAACCACCGGCATTGCCACAGTAAGAATTGTTAGGTATATACGAAATATATCTGAATAATTGTATATCTTTCAGGCTTGACACACCTTTAACTCCCTTTCAGAAAATACTTTAATTCCATTCAAATACTGCTCGCAGATTCCGACCTTAGATTAACAGGTGGAACAAATCCTGTTTTTGCTACCATTTGTAATACCAGTCCCTATTTGTTTGAGTTTTCTCCCTTTGTGTGACATCTAACCCAGTTCTTCTGATGTGATAATGTATGCATATATAGAATGGGACTTATTTACAAACTTGGAGACTTTCTCCACATTAATTGATTTTCAGAAGAACTGTTATGGTAAATATACCCCAAAGCTGTTTTATGTTGCTGGTTTATATATACTAAGTATCACACCAATTTTCAGTAGAGCCAGTTATTCTAGATGCTCCTATTGTTTTCTAATTGATAGTTCACAATGCCTCCTAATACTCTGAAAGTAGTTATCTCTATCTAATATACGCTGAATCTATTGACAATTAATAGAGTTCTGACGTTTCGTATTTATAATGAAAATATATGGTTTTGGTAGATTTCGCCCAAACATATCTTTTTGTACGATTTCGATAAATCATTTCAAAAATCATAATTTCATTAACAAATCAACTCGATATTTCCAGAATTTTGCATATTTTGAAAACATATGTACCCATGTAAAGCTGTTTCACGAGAAATAAATCATTCGATAAATTGTATGTACTATTGACCCCTTTTGGTGCCAAATGGAAAAATTCTCGGGTAATCTGTTCCTTAAAATATGAGGGTCTCCACCTATCAATTTCAGCTACGAATCATTGTTTGTAAATAAATTCATTGGTATTCTTTTCTGGATTTGTTAGTATTATACATGTGTATCTGATATGCTTTCTAATTAGCTACTTACGGTATAATACAGTTACTAGGTGGGAATACACTAGTCTGTTCTATAGTAACCACCGGCATTGCCACAGTAAGAATTGTTAGGTATATACGAAATATATCTGAATAATTGTATATCTTTCAGGCTTGACACACCTTTAACTCCCTTTCAGAAAATACTTTCATTCCATTCAAATACTGCTCGCAGATTCCGACCTTAGATTAACAGGTGGAACAAATCCTGTTTTTGCTACCATTTGTAATACCAGTCCCTATTTGTTTGAGTTTTCTCCCTTTGTGTGACATCTAACCCAGTTCTTCTGATGTGATAATGTATGCATATATAGAATGGGACTTATTTACAAACTTGGAGACTTTCTCCACATTAATTGATTTTCAGAAGAACTGTTATGGTAAATATACCCCAAAGCTGTTTTATGTTGCTGGTTTATATATACTAAGTATCACACCAATTTTCAGTAGAGCCAGTTATTCTAGATGCTCCTATTGTTTTCTAATTGATAGTTCACAATGCCTCCTAATACTCTGAAAGTAGTTATCTCTATCTAATATACGCTGAATCTATTGACAATTAATAGAGTTCTGACGTTTCGTATTTATAATGAAAATATATGGTTTTGGTAGATTTCGCCCAAACATGTCTTTTTGTACGATTTCGATAAATCATTTCAAAAATCATAATTTCATTAACAAATCAACTCGATATTTCCAGAATTTTGCATATTTTGAAAACATATGTACCCATGTAAAGCTGTTTCACGAGAAATAAATCATTCGATAAATTGTATGTACTATTGACCCCTTTTTGGTGCCAAATGGAAAAATTCTCGGGTAATCTGTTCCTTAAAATATGAGGGTCTCCACCTATCAATTTCAGCTACGAATCATTGTTTGTAAATAAATTCATTGGTATTCTTTTCTGGATTTGTTAGTATTATACATGTGTATCTGATATGCTTTCTAATTAGCTACTTACGGTATAATACAGTTACTAGGTGGGAATACACTAGTCTGTTCTATAGTAACCACCGGCATTGCCACAGTAAGAATTGTTAGGTATATACGAAATATATCTGAATAATTGTATATCTTTCAGGCTTGACACACCTTTAACTCCCTTTCAGAAAATACTTTAATTCCATTCAAATACTGCTCGCAGATTCCGACCTTAGATTAACAGGTGGAACAAATCCGGTTTTTGCTACCATTTGTAATACCAGTCCCTATTTGTTTGAGTTTTCTCCCTTTGTGTGACATCTAACCCAGTTCTTCTGATGTGATAATGTATGCATATATAGAATGGGACTTATTTACAAACTTGGAGACTTTCTCCACATTAATTGATTTTCAGAAGAACTGTTATGGTAAATATACCCCAAAGCTGTTTTATGTTGCTGGTTTATATATACTAATTATCACACCAATTTTCAGTAGAGCCAGTTATTCTAGATGCTCCTATTGTTTTCTAATTGATAGTTCACAATGCCTCCTAATACTCTGAAAGTAGTTATCTCTATCTAATATACGCTGAATCTATTGACAATTAATAGAGTTCTGACGTTTCGTATTTATAATGAAAATATATGGTTTTGGTAGATTCGCCCAAACATGTCTTTTTGTACGATTTCGATAAATCATTTCAAAAATCATAATTTCATTAACAAATCAACTCGATATTTCCAGAATTTTGCATATTTTGAAAACATATGTACCCATGTAAAGCTGTTTCACGAGAAATAAATCATTCGATAAATTGTATGTACTATTGACCCCTTTTGGTGCCAAATGGAAAAATTCTCGGGTAATCTGTTCCTTAAAATATGAGGGTCTCCACCTATCAATTTCAGCTACGAATCATTGTTTGTAAATAAATTCATTGGTATTCTTTTCTGGATTTGTTAGTATTATACATGTGTATCTGATATGCTTTCTAATTAGCTACTTACGGTATAATACAGTTACTAGGTGGGAATACACTAGTCTGTTCTATAGTAACCACCGGCATTGCCACAGTAAGAATTGTTAGGTATATACGAAATATATCTGAATAATTGTATATCTTTCAGGCTTGACACACCTTTAACTCCCTTTCAGAAAATACTTTCATTCCATTCAAATACTGCTCGCAGATTCCGACCTTAGATTAACAGGTGGAACAAATCCTGTTTTTGCTACCATTTGTAATACCAGTCCCTATTTGTTTGAGTTTTCTCCCTTTGTGTGACATCTAACCCAGTTCTTCTGATGTGATAATGTATGCATATATAGAATGGGACTTATTTACAAACTTGGAGACTTTCTCCACATTAATTGATTTTCAGAAGAACTGTTATGGTAAATATACCCCAAAGCTGTTTTATGTTGCTGGTTTATATATACTAAGTATCACACCAATTTTCAGTAGAGCCAGTTATTCTAGATGCTCCTATTGTTTTCTAATTGATAGTTCACAATGCCTCCTAATACTCTGAAAGTAGTTATCTCTATCTAATATACGCTGAATCTATTGACAATTAATAGAGTTCTGACGTTTCGTATTTATAATGAAAATATATGGTTTTGGTAGATTTCGCCCAAACATGTCTTTTTGTACGATTTCGATAAATCATTTCAAAAATCATAATTTCATTAACAAATCAACTCGATATTTCCAGAATTTTGCATATTTTGAAAACATATGTACCCATGTAAAGCTGTTTCACGAGAAATAAATCATTCGATAAATTGTATGTACTATTGACCCCTTTTTGGTGCCAAATGGAAAAATTCTCGGGTAATCTGTTCCTTAAAATATGAGGGTCTCCACCTATCAATTTCAGCTACGAATCATTGTTTGTAAATAAATTCATTGGTATTCTTTTCTGGATTTGTTAGTATTATACATGCGTATCTGATATGCTTTCTAATTAGCTACTTACGGTATAATACAGTTACTAGGTGGGAATACACTAGTCTGTTCTATAGTAACCACCGGCATTGCCACAGTAAGAATTGTTAGGTATATACGAAATATATCTGAATAATTGTATATCTTTCAGGCTTGACACACCTTTAACTCCCTTTCAGAAAATACTTTCATTCCATTCAAATACTGCTCGCAGATTCCGACCTTAGATTAACAGGTGGAACAAATCCTGTTTTTGCTACCATTTGTAATACCAGTCCCTATTTGTTTGAGTTTTCTCCCTTTGTGTGACATCTAACCCAGTTCTTCTGATGTGATAATGTATGCATATATAGAATGGGACTTATTTACAAACTTGGAGACTTTCTCCACATTAATTGATTTTCACAAGAACTGTTATGGTAAATATACCCCAAAGCTGTTTTATGTTGCTGGTTTATATATACTAAGTATCACACCAATTTTCAGTAGAGCCAGTTATTCTAGATGCTCCTATTGTTTTCTAATTGATAGTTCATAATGCCTCCTAATACTCTGAAAGTAGTTATCTCTATCTAATATACGCTGAATCTATTGACAATTAATAGAGTTCTGACGTTTCGTATTTATAATGAAAATATATGGTTTTGGTAGATTTCGCCCAAACATGTCTTTTTGTACGATTTCGATAAATCATTTCAAAAATCATAATTTCATTAACAAATCAACTCGATATTTCCAGGATTTTGCATATTTTGAAAACATATGTACCCATGTAAAGCTGTTTCACGAGAAATAAATCATTCGGTAAATTGTATGTACTATTGACCCCTTTTTGGTGCCAAATGGAAAAATTCTCGGGTAATCTGTTCCTTAAAATATGAGGGTCTCCACCTATCAATATCAGCTACGAATCATTGTTTGTAAATAAATTCATTGGTATTCTTTTCTGGATTTGTTAGTATTATACATGTGTATCTGATATGCTTTCTAATTAGCTACTTACGGTATAATACAGTTACTAGGTGGGAATACACTAGTCTGTTCTATAGTAACCACCGGCATTGCCACAGTAAGAATTGTTAGGTATATACGAAATATATCTGAATAATTGTATATCTTTCAGGCTTGACACACCTTTAACTCCCTTTCAGAAAATACTTTCATTCCATTCAAATACTGCTCGCAGATTCCGACCTTAGATTAACAGGTGGAACAAATCCGGTTTTTGCTACCATTTGTAATACCAGTCCCTATTTGTTTGAGTTTTCTCCCTTTGTGTGACATCTAACCCAGTTCTTCTGATGTGATAATGTATGCATATATAGAATGGGACTTATTTACAAACTTGGAGACTTTCTCCACATTAATTGATTTTCAGAAGAACTGTTATGGTAAATATACCCCAAAGCTGTTTTATGTTGCTGGTTTATATATACTAAGTATCACACCAATTTTCAGTAGAGCCAGTTATTCTAGATGCTCCTATTGTTTTCTAATTGATAGTTCACAATGCCTCCTAATACTCTGAAAGTAGTTATCTCTATCTAATATACGCTGAATCTATTGACAATTAATAGAGTTCTGACGTTTCGTATTTATAATGAAAATATATGGTTTTGGTAGATTTCGCCCAAACATGTCTTTTTGTACGATTTCGATAAATCATTTCAAAAATCATAATTTCATTAACAAATCAACTCGATATTTCCAGAATTTTGCATATTTTGAAAACATATGTACCCATGTAAAGTTGTTTCACGAGAAATAAATCATTCGGTAAATTGTATGTACTATTGACCCCTTTTTGGTGCCAAATGGAAAAATTCTCGGGTAATCTGTTCCTTAAAATATGAGGGTCTCCACCTATCAATTTCAGCTACGAATCATTGTTTGTAAATAAATTCATTCGTATTCTTTTCTGGATTTGTTAGTATTATACATGTGTATCTGATATGCTTTCTAATTAACTACTTACGGTATAATACAGTTACTAGGAGGGAATACACTAGTGTGTTCTATAGTAACCACCGGCATTGCCACAGTAAGAAATGTTAGGTATATGCGAAATATATCAGAATAATTGTATATCTTTCAGGCTTGACACACCTTTAACTCCTTTTCAGAAAATACTTTCATTCCATTCAAATAATGCTCGCAGATTCCGACCTTAGATTAACAGGTGGAACAAATCCGGTTTTTGCTACCATTTGTAATATCAGTCCCTATTTGTTTGAGATTTCTCCCTTAGTGTGACATCTAACCCAGTTCTTCTGATGTGATAATGTATGCATATATAGCATGGGACTTATTTACAAACTTGGGGACTTTCTCCACATTAATTGATTTTCAGAAGAAGTGTTATGGTAAGTATACCCACAAAGCTGTTTTATGTTGCTGGTTTATATATACTAAGTATCACACCAATTTTCAGTAGAGCCAGTTATTCTAGATGCTCTGATTGTTTCCTAATTGATAGTTCATAATGCCTCCTAATACTCTGAAAGTAGTTATCTCTATCTAATATACGCTGAATCTATTGACAATTAATAGAGTTCTGACGTTTCGTATTTATAATGAAAATATATGGTTTTGGTAGATTTCGCTCAAACATGTCTTTTTGTACGATTTCGATAAATCATTTCAAAAATCATAATTTCATTAACAAATCAACTCGATATTTCCAGGATTTTGCATATTTTGAAAACATATGTACCCATGTAAAGCTGTTTCACGAGAAATAAATCATTCGGTAAATTGTATGTACTATTGACCCCTTTTTGGTGCCAAATGGAAAAATTCTCGGGTAATCTGTTCCTTAAAATATGAGGGTCTCCACCTATCAATTTCAGCTACGAATCATTGTTTGTAAATAAATTCATTCGTATTCTTTTCTGGATTTGTTAGTATTATACATGTGTATCTGATATGCTTTCTAATTAGCTACTTACGGTACAATACAGTTACTAGGTGGGAATACACTAGTCTGTTCTATAGTAACCACCGGCATTGCCACAGTAAGAATTGTTAGGTATATACGAAATATATCTGAATAATTGTATATCTTTCAGGCTTGACACACCTTTAACTCCCTTTCAGAAAATACTTTAATTCCATTCAAATACTGCTCGCAGATTCCGACCTTAGATTAACAGGTGGAACAAATCCGGTTTTTGCTACCATTTGTAATACCAGTCCCTATTTGTTTGAGTTTTCTCCCTTTGTGTGACATCTAACCCAGTTCTTCTGATGTGATAATGTATGCATATATAGAATGGGACTTATTTACAAACTTGGAGACTTTCTCCACATTAATTGATTTTCAGAAGAACTGTTATGGTAAATATACCCCAAAGCTGTTTTATGTTGCTGGTTTATATATACTAAGTATCACACCAATTTTCAGTAGAGCCAGTTATTCTAGATGCTCCTATTGTTTTCTAATTGATAGTTCACAATGCCTCCTAATACTCTGAAAGTAGTTATCTCTATCTAATATACGCTGAATCTATTGACAATTAATAGAGTTCTGACGTTTCGTATTTATAATGAAAATATATGGTTTTGGTAGATTTCGCCCAAACATATCTTTTTGTACGATTTCGATAAATCATTTCAAAAATCATAATTTCATTAACAAATCAACTCGATATTTCCAGAATTTTGCATATTTTGAAAACATATGTGCCCATGTAAAGCTGTTTCACGAGAAATAAATCATTCGATAAATTGTATGTACTATTGACCCCTTTTTGGTGCCAAATGGAAAAATTCTCGGGTAATCTGTTCCTTAAAATATGAGGGTCTCCACCTATCAATTTCAGCTACGAATCATTGTTTGTAAATAAATTCATTGGTATTCTTTTCTGGATTTGTTAGTATTATACATGTGTATCTGATATGCTTTCTAATTAGCTACTTACGGTATAATACAGTTACTAGGTGGGAATACACTAGTCTGTTCTATAGTAACCACCGGCATTGCCACAGTAAGAATTGTTAGGTATATACGAAATATATCTGAATAATTGTATATCTTTCAGGCTTGACACACCTTTAACTCCCTTTCAGAAAATACTTTAATTCCATTCAAATACTGCTCGCAGATTCCGACCTTAGATTAACAGGTGGAACAAATCCGGTTTTTGCTACCATTTGTAATACCAGTCCCTATTTGTTTGAGTTTTCTCCCTTTGTGTGACATCTAACCCAGTTCTTCTGATGTGATAATGTATGCATATATAGAATGGGACTTATTTACAAACTTGGAGACTTTCTCCACATTAATTGATTTTCAGAAGAACTGTTATGGTAAATATACCCCAAAGCTGTTTTATGTTGCTGGTTTATATATACTAAGTATCACACCAATTTTCAGTAGAGCCAGTTATTCTAGATGCTCCTATTGTTTTCTAATTGATAGTTCACAATGCCTCCTAATACTCTGAAAGTAGTTATCTCTATCTAATATACGCTGAATCTATTGACAATTAATAGAGTTCTGACGTTTCGTATTTATAATGAAAATATATGGTTTTGGTAGATTTCGCCCAAACATATCTTTTTGTACGATTTCGATAAATCATTTCAAAAATCATAATTTCATTAACAAATCAACTCGATATTTCCAGAATTTTGCATATTTTGAAAACATATGTACCCATGTAAAGCTGTTTCACGAGAAATAAATCATTCGATAAATTGTATGTACTATTGACCCCTTTTGGTGCCAAATGGAAAAATTCTCGGGTAATCTGTTCCTTAAAATATGAGGGTCTCCACCTATCAATTTCAGCTACGAATCATTGTTTGTAAATAAATTCATTGGTATTCTTTTCTGGATTTGTTAGTATTATACATGTGTATCTGATATGCTTTCTAATTAGCTACTTACGGTATAATACAGTTACTAGGTGGGAATACTCTAGTCTGTTCTATAGTAACCACCGGCATTGCCACAGTAAGAATTGTTAGGTATATACGAAATATATCTGAATAATTGTATATCTTTCAGGCTTGACACACCTTTAACTCCCTTTCAGAAAATACTTTCATTCCATTCAAATACTGCTCGCAGATTCCGACCTTAGATTAACAGGTGGAACAAATCCTGTTTTTGCTACCATTTGTAATACCAGTCCCTATTTGTTTGAGTTTTCTCCCTTTGTGTGACATCTAACCCAGTTCTTCTGATGTGATAATGTATGCATATATAGAATGGGACTTATTTACAAACTTGGAGACTTTCTCCACATTAATTGATTTTCAGAAGAACTGTTATGGTAAATATACCCCAAAGCTGTTTTATGTTGCTGGTTTATATATACTAAGTATCACACCAATTTTCAGTAGAGCCAGTTATTCTAGATGCTCCTATTGTTTTCTAATTGATAGTTCACAATGCCTCCTAATACTCTGAAAGTAGTTATCTCTATCTAATATACGCTGAATCTATTGACAATTAATAGAGTTCTGACGTTTCGTATTTATAATGAAAATATATGGTTTTGGTAGATTTCGCCCAAACATGTCTTTTTGTACGATTTCGATAAATCATTTCAAAAATCATAATTTCATTAACAAATCAACTCGATATTTCCAGAATTTTGCATATTTTGAAAACATATGTACCCATGTAAAGCTGTTTCACGAGAAATAAATCATTCGATAAATTGTATGTACTATTGACCCCTTTTTGGTGCCAAATGGAAAAATTCTCGGGTAATCTGTTCCTTAAAATATGAGGGTCTCCACCTATCAATTTCAGCTACGAATCATTGTTTGTAAATAAATTCATTGGTATTCTTTTCTGGATTTGTTAGTATTATACATGCGTATCTGATATGCTTTCTAATTAGCTACTTACTGTATAATACAGTTACTAGGTGGGAATACACTAGTCTGTTCTATAGTAACCACCGGCATTGCCACAGTAAGAATTGTTAGGTATATACGAAATATATCTGAATAATTGTATATCTTTCAGGCTTGACACACCTTTAACTCCCTTTCAGAAAATACTTTCATTCCATTCAAATACTGCTCGCAGATTCCGACCTTAGATTAACAGGTGGAACAAATCCTGTTTTTGCTACCATTTGTAATACCAGTCCCTATTTGTTTGAGTTTTCTCCCTTTGTGTGACATCTAACCCAGTTCTTCTGATGTGATAATGTATGCATATATAGAATGGGACTTATTTACAAACTTGGAGACTTTCTCCACATTAATTGATTTTCACAAGAACTGTTATGGTAAATATACCCCAAAGCTGTTTTATGTTGCTGGTTTATATATACTAAGTATCACACCAATTTTCAGTAGAGCCAGTTATTCTAGATGCTCCTATTGTTTTCTAATTGATAGTTCATAATGCCTCCTAATACTCTGAAAGTAGTTATCTCTATCTAATATACGCTGAATCTATTGACAATTAATAGAGTTCTGACGTTTCGTATTTATAATGAAAATATATGGTTTTGGTAGATTTCGCCCAAACATGTCTTTTTGTACGATTTCGATAAATCATTTCAAAAATCATAATTTCATTAACAAATCAACTCGATATTTCCAGGATTTTGCATATTTTGAAAACATATGTACCCATGTAAAGCTGTTTCACGAGAAATAAATCATTCGGTAAATTGTATGTACTATTGACCCCTTTTTGGTGCCAAATGGAAAAATTCTCGGGTAATCTGTTCCTTAAAATATGAGGGTCTCCACCTATCAATTTCAGCTACGAATCATTGTTTGTAAATAAATTCATTGGTATTCTTTTCTGGATTTGTTAGTATTATACATGTGTATCTGATATGCTTTCTAATTAGCTACTTACGGTATAATACAGTTACTAGGTGGGAATACACTAGTCTGTTCTATAGTAACCACCGGCATTGCCACAGTAAGAATTGTTAGGTATATACGAAATATATCTGAATAATTGTATATCTTTCAGGCTTGACACACCTTTAACTCCCTTTCAGAAAATACTTTCATTCCATTCAAATACTGCTCGCAGATTCCGACCTTAGATTAACAGGTGGAACAAATCCTGTTTTTGCTACCATTTGTAATACCAGTCCCTATTTGTTTGAGTTTTCTCCCTTTGTGTGACATCTAACCCAGTTCTTCTGATGTGATAATGTATGCATATATAGAATGGGACTTATTTACAAACTTGGAGACTTTCTCCACATTAATTGATTTTCAGAAGAACTGTTATGGTAAATATACCCCAAAGCTGTTTTATGTTGCTGGTTTATATATACTAAGTATCACACCAATTTTCAGTAGAGCCAGTTATTCTAGATGCTCCTATTGTTTTCTAATTGATAGTTCACAATGCCTCCTAATACTCTGAAAGTAGTTATCTCTATCTAATATACGCTGAATCTATTGACAATTAATAGAGTTCTGACGTTTCGTATTTATAATGAAAATATATGGTTTTGGTAGATTTCGCCCAAACATGTCTTTTTGTACGATTTCGATAAATCATTTCAAAAATCATAATTTCATTAACAAATCAACTCGATATTTCCAGAATTTTGCATATTTTGAAAACATATGTACCCATGTAAAGTTGTTTCACGAGAAATAAATCATTCGGTAAATTGTATGTACTATTGACCCCTTTTTGGTGCCAAATGGAAAAATTCTCGGGTAATCTGTTCCTTAAAATATGAGGGTCTCCACCTATCAATTTCAGCTACGAATCATTGTTTGTAAATAAATTCATTCGTATTCTTTTCTGGATTTGTTAGTATTATACATGTGTATCTGATATGCTTTCTAATTAACTACTTACGGTATAATACAGTTACTAGGAGGGAATACACTAGTGTGTTCTATAGTAACCACCGGCATTGCCACAGTAAGAAATGTTAGGTATATGCGAAATATATCAGAATAATTGTATATCTTTCAGGCTTGACACACCTTTAACTCCTTTTCAGAAAATACTTTCATTCCATTCAAATAATGCTCGCAGATTCCGACCTTAGATTAACAGGTGGAACAAATCCGGTTTTTGCTACCATTTGTAATATCAGTCCCTATTTGTTTGAGATTTCTCCCTTTGTGTGACATCTAACCCAGTTCTTCTGATGTGATAATGTATGCATATATAGCATGGGACTTATTTACAAACTTGGGGACTTTCTCCACATTAATTGATTTTCAGAAGAAGTGTTATGGTAAGTATACCCACAAAGCTGTTTTATGTTGCTGGTTTATATATACTAAGTATCACACCAATTTTCAGTAGAGCCAGTTATTCTAGATGCTCTGATTGTTTCCTAATTGATAGTTCATAATGCCTCCTAATACTCTGAAAGTAGTTATCTCTATCTAATATACGCTGAATCTATTGACAATTAATAGAGTTCTGACGTTTCGTATTTATAATGAAAATATATGGTTTTGGTAGATTTCGCCCAAACATGTCTTTTTGTACGATTTCGATAAATCATTTCAAAAATCATAATTTCATTAACAAATCAACTCGATATTTCCAGGATTTTGCATATTTTGAAAACATATGTACCCATGTAAAGCTGTTTCACGAGAAATAAATCATTCGGTAAATTGTATGTACTATTGACCCCTTTTTGGTGCCAAAAGGAAAAATTCTCGGGTAATCTGTTCCTTAAAATATGAGGGTCTCCACCTATCAATTTCAGCTACGAATCATTGTTTGTAAATAAATTCATTCGTATTCTTTTCTGGATTTGTTAGTATTATACATGTGTATCTGATATGCTTTCTAATTAGCTACTTACGGTACAATACAGTTACTAGGTGGGAATACACTAGTCTGTTCTATAGTAACCACCGGCATTGCCACAGTAAGAATTGTTAGGTATATACGAAATATATCTGAATAATTGTATATCTTTCAGGCTTGACACACCTTTAACTCCCTTTCAGAAAATACTTTAATTCCATTCAAATACTGCTCGCAGATTCCGACCTTAGATTAACAGGTGGAACAAATCCGGTTTTTGCTACCATTTGTAATACCAGTCCCTATTTGTTTGAGTTTTCTCCCTTTGTGTGACATCTAACCCAGTTCTTCTGATGTGATAATGTATGCATATATAGAATGGGACTTATTTACAAACTTGGAGACTTTCTCCACATTAATTGATTTTCAGAAGAACTGTTATGGTAAATATACCCCAAAGCTGTTTTATGTTGCTGGTTTATATATACTAAGTATCACACCAATTTTCAGTAGAGCCAGTTATTCTAGATGCTCCTATTGTTTTCTAATTGATAGTTCACAATGCCTCCTAATACTCTGAAAGTAGTTATCTCTATCTAATATACGCTGAATCTATTGACAATTAATAGAGTTCTGACGTTTCGTATTTATAATGAAAATATATGGTTTTGGTAGATTTCGCCCAAACATATCTTTTTGTACGATTTCGATAAATCATTTCAAAAATCATAATTTCATTAACAAATCAACTCGATATTTCCAGAATTTTGCATATTTTGAAAACATATGTACCCATGTAAAGCTGTTTCACGAGAAATAAATCATTCGATAAATTGTATGTACTATTGACCCCTTTTTGGTGCCAAATGGAAAAATTCTCGGGTAATCTGTTCCTTAAAATATGAGGGTCTCCACCTATCAATTTCAGCTACGAATCATTGTTTGTAAATAAATTCATTGGTATTCTTTTCTGGATTTGTTAGTATTATACATGTGTATCTGATATGCTTTCTAATTAGCTACTTACGGTATAATACAGTTACTAGGTGGGAATACACTAGTCTGTTCTATAGTAACCACCGGCATTGCCACAGTAAGAATTGTTAGGTATATGCGAAATATATCTGAATAATTGTATATCTTTCAGGCTTGACACACCTTTAACTCCCTTTCAGAAAATACTTTAATTCCATTCAAATAATGCTCGCAGATTCCGACCTTAGATTAACAGGTGGAACAAATCCTGTTTTTGCTACCATTTGTAATACCAGTCCCTATTTGTTTGAGTTTTCTCCCTTTGTGTGACATCTAACCCAGTTCTTCTGATGTGATAATGTATGCATATATAGAATGGGACTTATTTACAAACTTGGAGACTTTCTCCACATTAATTGATTTTCAGAAGAACTGTTATGGTAAATATACCCCAAAGCTGTTTTATGTTGCTGGTTTATATATACTAAGTATCACACCAATTTTCAGTAGAGCCAGTTATTCTAGATGCTCCTATTGTTTTCTAATTGATAGTTCACAATGCCTCCTAATACTCTGAAAGTAGTTATCTCTATCTAATATACGCTGAATCTATTGACAATTAATAGAGTTCTGACGTTTCGTATTTATAATGAAAATATATGGTTTTGGTAGATTTCGCCCAAACATGTCTTTTTGTACGATTTCGATAAATCATTTCAAAAATCATAATTTCATTAACAAATCAACTCGATATTTCCAGAATTTTGCATATTTTGAAAACATATGTACCCATGTAAAGTTGTTTCACGAGAAATAAATCATTCGGTAAATTGTATGTACTATTGACCCCTTTTTGGTGTCAAATGGAAAAATTCTCGGGTAATCTGTTCCTTAAAATATGAGGGTCTCCACCTATCAATTTCAGCTACGAATCATTGTTTGTAAATAAATTCATTCGTATTCATTTCTGGATTTGTTAGTATTATACATGTGTATCTGATATGCTTTCTAATTAACTACTTACGGTATAATACAGTTACTAGGAGGGAATACACTAGTGTGTTCTATAGTAACCACCGGCATTGCCACAGTAAGAAATGTTAGGTATATGCGAAATATATCAGAATAATTGTATATCTTTCAGGCTTGACACACCTTTAACTCCTTTTCAGAAAATACTTTCATTCCATTCAAATAATGCTCGCAGATTCCGACCTTAGATTAACAGGTGGAACAAATCCGGTTTTTGCTACCATTTGTAATACCAGTCCCTATTTGTTTGAGATTTCTCCCTTTGTGTGACATCTAACCCAGTTCTTCTGATGTGATAATGTATGCATATATAGCATGGGACTTATTTACAAACTTGGGGACTTTCTCCACATTAATTGATTTTCAGAAGAAGTGTTATGGTAAGTATACCCACAAAGCTGTTTTATGTTGCTGGTTTATATATACTAAGTATCACACCAATTTTCAGTAGAGCCAGTTATTCTAGATGCTCTGATTGTTTCCTAATTGATAGTTCATAATGCCTCCTAATACTCTGAAAGCAGTTATCTCCATCTAATATACGATGAATCTATTGACAATTAATAGAATTCTGACGTTTCGTATTTATAATGAAATTATATGGTTTTGGTAGATTTCGCCCAAACATGTCTTTTTGTACGATTTCGATAAATCATTTCAAAAATCATAATTTCATTAACAAATCAACTCGATATTTCCAGGATTTTGCATATTTTGAAAACATATGTACCCATGTAAAGCTGTTTCACGAGAAATAAATCATTCGGTAAATTGTATGTACTATTGACCCCTTTTTGGTGCCAAATGGAAAAATTCTCGGGTAATCTGTTCCTTAAAATATGAGGGTCTCCACCTATCAATTTCAGCTACGAATCATTGTTTGTAAATAAATTCATTGGTATTCTTTTCTGGATTTGTTAGTATTATACATGTGTATCTGATATGCTTTCTAATTAGCTACTTACGGTATAATACAGTTACTAGGTGGGAATACACTAGTCTGTTCTATAGTAACCACCGGCATTGCCACAGTAAGAATTGTTAGGTATATACGAAATATATCTGAATAATTGTATATCTTTCAGGCTTGACACACCTTTAACTCCCTTTCAGAAAATACTTTCATTCCATTCAAATAATGCTCGCAGATTCCGACCTTAGATTAACAGGTGGAACAAATCCTGTTTTTGCTACCATTTGTAATACCAGTCCCTATTTGTTTGAGTTTTCTCCCTTTGTGTGACATCTAACCCAGTTCTTCTGATGTGATAATGTATGCATATATAGAATGGGACTTATTTACAAACTTGGGGACTTTCTCCACATTAATTGATTTTCAGAAGAACTGTTATGGTAAATATACCCCAAAGCTGTTTTATGTTGCTGGTTTATATATACTAAGTATCACACCAATTTTCAGTAGAGCCAGTTATTCTAGATGCTCCTATTGTTTTCTAATTGATAGTTCACAATGCCTCCTAATACTCTGAAAGTAGTTATCTCTATCTAATATACGCTGAATCTATTGACAATTAATAGAGTTCTGACGTTTCGTATTTATAATGAAAATATATGGTTTTGGTAGATTTCGCCCAAACATGTCTTTTTGTACGATTTCGATAAATCATTTCAAAAATCATAATTTCATTAACAAATCAACTCGATATTTCCAGAATTTTGCATATTTTGAAAACATATGTACCCATGTAAAGTTGTTTCACGAGAAATAAATCATTCGGTAAATTGTATGTACTATTGACCCCTTTTTGGTGCCAAATGGAAAAATTCTCGGGTAATCTGTTCCTTAAAATATGAGGGTCTCCACCTATCAATTTCAGCTACGAATCATTGTTTGTAAATAAATTCATTCGTATTCTTTTCTGGATTTGTTAGTATTATACATGTGTATCTGATATGCTTTCTAATTAACTACTTACGGTATAATACAGTTACTAGGAGGGAATACACTAGTGTGTTCTATAGTAACCACCGGCATTGCCACAGTAAGAAATGTTAGGTATATGCGAAATATATCAGAATAATTGTATATCTTTCAGGCTTGACACACCTTTAACTCCTTTTCAGAAAATACTTTCATTCTATTCAAATAATGCTCGCAGATTCCGACCTTAGATTAACAGGTGGAACAAATCCGGTTTTTGCTACCATTTGTAATACCAGTCCCTATTTGTTTGAGATTTCTCCCTTTGTGTGACATCTAACCCAGTTCTTCTGATGTGATAATGTATGCATATATAGCATGGGACTTATTTACAAACTTGGGGACTTTCTCCACATTAATTGATTTTCAGAAGAAGTGTTATGGTAAGTATACCCACAAAGCTGTTTTATGTTGCTGGTTTATATATACTAAGTATCACACCAATTTTCAGTAGAGCCAGTTATTCTAGATGCTCTGATTGTTTCCTAATTGATAGTTCATAATGCTTCCTAATACTCTGAAAGCAGTTATCTCCATCTAATATACGCTGAATCTATTGACAATTAATAGAATTCTGACGTTTCGTATTTATAATGAAATTATATGGTTTTGGTAGATTTCGCCCAAACATGTCTTTTGTACGATTTCGATATATCATTTCTAAAATCATAATTTCATTAACAAATCAACTCGATATTTCCAGAATTTTACATATTTTGAAAACATATGTACCCATGTAAAGTTGTTTCACGAGAAATAAATCATTCGATAAATTGTATGTACTATCGACCCCTTTTTGGTGCCAAATGGAAACATTCTCGGGTAATCTGTTCCTTATAATATGAGGGTCTCCACCTATCAATTTCAGCTACGAATCATTGTTTGTAAATAAATTCATTGGTATTCTTTTCTGGATTTGTTAGTATTATACATGTGTATCTGATATGCTTTCTAATTAGCTACTTACGGTATAATACAGTTACTAGGTGGGAATACACTAGTCTGTTCTATAGTAACCACCGGCATTGCCACAGTAAGAATTGTTAGGTATATACGAAATATATCTGAATAATTGTATATCTTTCAGGCTTGACACACCTTTAACTCCCTTTCAGAAAATACTTTCATTCCATTCAAATAATGCTCGCAGATTCCGACCTTAGATTAACAGGTGGAACAAATCCTGTTTTTGCTACCATTTGTAATACCAGTCCCTATTTGTTTGAGTTTTCTCCCTTTGTGTGACATCTAACCCAGTTCTTCTGATGTGATAATGTATGCATATATAGAATGGGACTTATTTACAAACTTGGAGACTTTCTCCACATTAATTGATTTTCAGAAGAACTGTTATGGTAAATATACCCCAAAGCTGTTTTATGTTGCTGGTTTATATATACTAAGTATCACACCAATTTTCAGTAGAGCCAGTTATTCTAGATGCTCCTATTGTTTTCTAATTGATAGTTCACAATGCCTCCTAATACTCTGAAAGTAGTTATCTCTATCTAATATACGCTGAATCTATTGACAATTAATAGAGTTCTGACGTTTCGTATTTATAATGAAAATATATGGTTTTGGTAGATTTCGCCCAAACATGTCTTTTTGTACGATTTCGATAAATCATTTCAAAAATCATAATTTCATTAACAAATCAACTCGATATTTCCAGAATTTTGCATATTTTGAAAACATATGTACCCATGTAAAGTTGTTTCACGAGAAATAAATCATTCGGTAAATTGTATATACTATTGACCCCTTTTTGGTGTCAAATGGAAAAATTCTCGGGTAATCTGTTCCTTAAAATATGAGGGTCTCCACCTATCAATTTCAGCTACGAATCATTGTTTGTAAATAAATTCATTCGTATTCATTTCTGGATTTGTTAGTATTATACATGTGTATCTGATATGCTTTCTAATTAACTACTTACGGTATAATACAGTTACTAGGAGGGAATACACTAGTGTGTTCTATAGTAACCACCGGCATTGCCACAGTAAGAAATGTTAGGTATATGCGAAATATATCAGAATAATTATATATCTTTCAGGCTTGACACACCTTTAACTCCCTTTCAGAAAATACTTTCATTCCATTCAAATACTGCTCGCAGATTCCGACCTTAGATTAACAGGTGGAACAAATCCGGTTTTTGCTACCATTTGTAATACCAGTCCCTATTTGTTTGAGATTTCTCCCTTTGTGTGACATCTAACCCAGTTCTTATGATGTGATAATGTATGCATATATAGCATGGGACTTATTTACAAACTTGGGGACTTTCTCCACATTAATTGATTTTCAGAAGAAGTGTTATGGTAAGTATACCCACAAAGCTGTTTTATGTTGCTGGTTTATATATACTAAGTATCACACCAATTTTCAGTAGAGCCAGTTATTCTAGATGCTCTGATTGTTTCCTAATTGATAGTTCATAATGCCTCCTAATACTCTGAAAGCAGTTATCTCCATCTAATATACGATGAATCTATTGACAATTAATAGAATTCTGACGTTTCGTATTTATAATGAAATTATATGGTTTTGGTAGATTTCGCCCAAACATGTCTTTTGTACGATTTCGATATATCATTTCTAAAATCATAATTTCATTAACAAATCAACTCGATATTTCCAGAATTTTACATATTTTGAAAACATATGTACCCATGTAAAGTTGTTTCACGAGAAATAAATCATTCGATAAATTGTATGTACTATCGACCCCTTTTTGGTGCCAAATGGAAAAATTCTCGGGTAATCTGTTCCTTATAATATGAGTGTCTCCACCTATCAATTTTCGCTACGAATCATTGTTTGTAAATAAATTCATTCGTATTCTTTTCTGGAATTGTTAGTATTCTACATGTGTATCTGATAAGCTTTCTAATTAGCTACTTACTGTATAATACAGTTACTAGGTGGGAATACAGTAGTGTGTTCTATAGTAACCACCGGCATTGCCACAGTAAGAATTGTTAGGTATATGCGAAATATATCTGAATAATTGTATATCTTTCAGGCTTGACACACCTTTAACTCCTTTTCAGAAAATACTTTCATTCCATTCAAATAATGCTCGCAGATTCCGACCTTAGATTAACAGGTGGAACAAATCCTGTTTTTGCTACCATTTGTAATACCAGTCCCTATTTGTTTGAGTTTTCTCCCTTTGTGTGACATTTAACCCAGTTCTTCTGATGTGATAATGTATGCATATATAGCATGGGACTTATTTACAAACTTGGAGACTTTCTCCACATTAATTGATTTTCAGAAGAAGTGTTATGGTAAGTATACCCACAAAGCTGTTTTATGTTGCTGGTTTATACATACTAAGTATCACACCAATTTTCAGTAGAGCCAGTTATTCTAGATGCTCCTATTGTTTCCTAATTGATAGTTCACAATGCCTCCTAATACTCTGAAAGCAGTTATCTCCATCTAATATACGATGAATCTATTGACAATTAATAGAATTCTGACGTTTCGTATTTATAATGAAATTATATGGTTTTGGTAGATTTCGCTCAAACATGTCTTTTGTACGATTTCGATAAATCATTTCTAAAATCATAATTTCATTAACAAATCAACTCGATATTTCCAGAATTTTACATTTTTCGAAAACATATGTACCCATGTAAAGTTGTTTCACGAGAAATAAATCATTCGATAAATTGTGTGTACTATCGACGCCTTTTTGGTGCCAAATGGAACAATTCTCTGGTAACCTGTTCCTTAAAATATGAGGGTCTCCACCTATCAATTTTCGCTGCGAATCATTGTTTGTAAATAAATTCATTCGTATTCTTTTCTGGAAATGTTAGTATTATACATGTGTATCTGATATGCTTTCTAATTAGCTACTTACGGTATACAGTTACAAGGTGGGAATACACTAGTATGTTCTATAGTAACCACTGGCATTGCCACAGTAAGAATTGTTAGGTATATACGAAATATATCTGAAAAATTGTATAGCTCTCAGGCTTGACACACCTTTAACTCCCTTTCAGAAAATACTTTAATTCTATTCAAATAATGTTCGCAGATTCCCACCTTAGATTAACAGGGGATGTAAAAGCACAATTTTTTTATTGCCCAGTTGGTGTTTGTTTCTAAAATGGTTGTTTTTGGTAAGCGTTAATAACGGTGGCTTAAAGCTCAAGTTAATATCTTTATCTAATATTTTTGCCAAATCTAAATTATACAAAACTTCAGTTTTTTCAACTTGACTGCGTCTTTGTTTGAGGGTTTTATTAAAAAGAACTTGAGCTAATTTTGTTGCTAGTTTATATATACTAAGTATCACACCAAATTTCAGTAGAGCCAGTTATTCTAGATGCTCTGATTGTTTCCTAATTGATAGTTCACAATGCTTCCTAATACCCTGAAAGCAGTTATCTCCATCTAATATACAATGAAGCTATTGACATTAATAGAGTTCTGACGTTTCGTATATATAATGAAATTATATGGTTTTGGTAGATTTCGCCCAAACATGTCTTTTTGTACGATTTCGATATATCATTTCTAAAATCCTAATTTCATTAACAAATCAACTCGATATTTCCAGAATATTACATATTTTGAAAACATATGTACCCATGTAAAGTTGTTTCACGAGAAATAAATCATTCGATAAATTGTATGTACTATCGACGCCTTTTTGGTGCCAAATGGAAAAATTCTCGGGTAATCTGTTCCTTAAAATATGAGGGTCTCCACCTATCAATTTTCGCTCCGAATCATTGCTTGTAAATAAATTCATTCGTATTCTTTTCTGGAATTGTTAGTATTATACATGTGTATCTGATAAGCTTTCTAATTAGCTACTTACTGTATAATACAGTTACTAGGTGGGAATACAATAGTGTGTTCTATAGTAACCACCGGCATTGCCACAGTAAGAATTGTTAGGTATATGCGAAATATATCTGAATAATTGTATATCTTTCAGGCTTGACACACCTTTAACTCCCTTTCAGAAAATACTTTAATTCCATTCAAATAATGCTCGCAGATTCCGACTTTAGATTAACAGGTGGAACAAATCCGGTTTTTGCTACCATTTGTAATACCAGTCCCTATCTGTTTGAGTTTTCTCCCTTTGTGTGACATTTAACCCAGTTCTTCTGATGTGATAATGTATGCATATATAGCATGGGACTTATTTACAAACTTGGAGACTTTCTCCACATTAATTGATTTTCAGAAGAAGTGTTATGGTAAGTATACCCACAAAGCTGTTTTATGTTGCTGGTTTATATATACTAAGTATCACACCAATTTTCAGTAGAGCCAGTTATTCTAGATGCTCTGATTGTTTCCTAATTGATAGTTCATAATGCTTCCTAATACTCTGAAAGCAGTTATCTCCATCTAATATACGCTGAATCTATTGACAATTAATAGAATTCTGACGTTTCGTATTTATAATGAAATTATATGGTTTTGGTAGATTTCGCCCAAACATGTCTTTTGTACGATTTCGATATATCATTTCTAAAATCATAATTTCATTAACAAATCAACTCGATATTTCCAGAATTTTACATATTTTGAAAACATATGTACCCATGTAAAGTTGTTTCACGAGAAATAAATCATTCGATAAATTGTATGTACTATCGACCCCTTTTTGGTGCCAAATGGAAACATTCTCGGGTAATCTGTTCCTTATAATATGAGGGTCTCCACCTATCAATTTCAGCTACGAATCATTGTTTGTAAATAAATTCATTGGTATTCTTTTCTGGATTTGTTAGTATTATACATGTGTATCTGATATGCTTTCTAATTAGCTACTTACGGTATAATACAGTTACTAGGTGGGAATACACTAGTCTGTTCTATAGTAACCACCGGCATTGCCACAGTAAGAATTGTTAGGTATATACGAAATATATCTGAATAATTGTATATCTTTCAGGCTTGACACACCTTTAACTCCCTTTCAGAAAATACTTTCATTCCATTCAAATAATGCTCGCAGATTCCGACCTTAGATTAACAGGTGGAACAAATCCTGTTTTTGCTACCATTTGTAATACCAGTCCCTATTTGTTTGAGTTTTCTCCCTTTGTGTGACATCTAACCCAGTTCTTCTGATGTGATAATGTATGCATATATAGAATGGGACTTATTTACAAACTTGGAGACTTTCTCCACATTAATTGATTTTCAGAAGAACTGTTATGGTAAATATACCCCAAAGCTGTTTTATGTTGCTGGTTTATATATACTAAGTATCACACCAATTTTCAGTAGAGCCAGTTATTCTAGATGCTCCTATTGTTTTCTAATTGATAGTTCACAATGCCTCCTAATACTCTGAAAGTAGTTATCTCTATCTAATATACGCTGAATCTATTGACAATTAATAGAGTTCTGACGTTTCGTATTTATAATGAAAATATATGGTTTTGGTAGATTTCGCCCAAACATGTCTTTTTGTACGATTTCGATAAATCATTTCAAAAATCATAATTTCATTAACAAATCAACTCGATATTTCCAGAATTTTGCATATTTTGAAAACATATGTACCCATGTAAAGTTGTTTCACGAGAAATAAATCATTCGGTAAATTGTATATACTATTGACCCCTTTTTGGTGTCAAATGGAAAAATTCTCGGGTAATCTGTTCCTTAAAATATGAGGGTCTCCACCTATCAATTTCAGCTACGAATCATTGTTTGTAAATAAATTCATTCGTATTCATTTCTGGATTTGTTAGTATTATACATGTGTATCTGATATGCTTTCTAATTAACTACTTACGGTATAATACAGTTACTAGGAGGGAATACACTAGTGTGTTCTATAGTAACCACCGGCATTGCCACAGTAAGAAATGTTAGGTATATGCGAAATATATCAGAATAATTATATATCTTTCAGGCTTGACACACCTTTAACTCCTTTTCAGAAAATACTTTCATTCCATTCAAATAATGCTCGCAGATTCCGACCTTAGATTAACAGGTGGAACAAATCCGGTTTTTGCTACCATTTGTAATACCAGTCCCTATTTGTTTGAGATTTCTCCCTTTGTGTGACATCTAACCCAGTTCTTATGATGTGATAATGTATGCATATATAGCATGGGACTTATTTACAAACTTGGGGACTTTCTCCACATTAATTGATTTTCAGAAGAAGTGTTATGGTAAGTATACCCACAAAGCTGTTTTATGTTGCTGGTTTATATATACTAAGTATCACACCAATTTTCAGTAGAGCCAGTTATTCTAGATGCTCTGATTGTTTCCTAATTGATAGTTCATAATGCCTCCTAATACTCTGAAAGCAGTTATCTCCATCTAATATACGATGAATCTATTGACAATTAATAGAATTCTGACGTTTCGTATTTATAATGAAATTATATGGTTTTGGTAGATTTCGCCCAAACATGTCTTTTGTACGATTTCGATATATCATTTCTAAAATCATAATTTCATTAACAAATCAACTCGATATTTCCAGAATTTTACATATTTTGAAAACATATGTACCCATGTAAAGTTGTTTCACGAGAAATAAATCATTCGATAAATTGTATGTACTATCGACCCCTTTTTGGTGCCAAATGGAAAAATTCTCGGGTAATCTGTTCCTTATAATATGAGTGTCTCCACCTATCAATTTTCGCTACGAATCATTGTTTGTAAATAAATTCATTCGTATTCTTTTCTGGAATTGTTAGTATTCTACATGTGTATCTGATAAGCTTTCTAATTAGCTACTTACTGTATAATACAGTTACTAGGTGGGAATACAGTAGTGTGTTCTATAGTAACCACCGGCATTGCCACAGTAAGAATTGTTAGGTATATGCGAAATATATCTGAATAATTGTATATCTTTCAGGCTTGACACACCTTTAACTCCTTTTCAGAAAATACTTTCATTCCATTCAAATAATGCTCGCAGATTCCGACCTTAGATTAACAGGTGGAACAAATCCTGTTTTTGCTACCATTTGTAATACCAGTCCCTATTTGTTTGAGTTTTCTCCCTTTGTGTGACATTTAACCCAGTTCTTCTGATGTGATAATGTATGCATATATAGCATGGGACTTATTTACAAACTTGGAGACTTTCTCCACATTAATTGATTTTCAGAAGAAGTGTTATGGTAAGTATACCCACAAAGCTGTTTTATGTTGCTGGTTTATACATACTAAGTATCACACCAATTTTCAGTAGAGCCAGTTATTCTAGATGCTCCTATTGTTTCCTAATTGATAGTTCACAATGCCTCCTAATACTCTGAAAGCAGTTATCTCCATCTAATATACGATGAATCTATTGACAATTAATAGAATTCTGACGTTTCGTATTTATAATGAAATTATATGGTTTTGGTAGATTTCGCTCAAACATGTCTTTTGTACGATTTCGATAAATCATTTCTAAAATCATAATTTCATTAACAAATCAACTCGATATTTCCAGAATTTTACATTTTTCGAAAACATATGTACCCATGTAAAGTTGTTTCACGAGAAATAAATCATTCGATAAATTGTGTGTACTATCGACGCCTTTTTGGTGCCAAATGGAACAATTCTCTGGTAACCTGTTCCTTAAAATATGAGGGTCTCCACCTATCAATTTTCGCTGCGAATCATTGTTTGTAAATAAATTCATTCGTATTCTTTTCTGGAAATGTTAGTATTATACATGTGTATCTGATATGCTTTCTAATTAGCTACTTACGGTATACAGTTACAAGGTGGGAATACACTAGTATGTTCTATAGTAACCACTGGCATTGCCACAGTAAGAATTGTTAGGTATATACGAAATATATCTGAAAAATTGTATAGCTCTCAGGCTTGACACACCTTTAACTCCCTTTCAGAAAATACTTTAATTCTATTCAAATAATGTTCGCAGATTCCCACCTTAGATTAACAGGTGGAACAAATCCGGTTTTTGCTACCATTTGTGAAACCAGTCCCTATTTCGTTTAGATTTCTCCCTTCGTGTGACATCTAACCCAGTTCTTCTGATGTGATGATGTATGCATATATTGCAAGGGCCTTATTTACAAACTTAGAGACTTTCTCCACATTAATTGATTTTCAGAAGAAGTGTAATGGTAAATATACTACCAAAGCTATGTTTTGTTGCTAGTTTATATATACTAAGTATCACACCAAATTTCAGTAGAGCCAGTTATTCTAGATGCTCTGATTGTTTCCTAATTGATAGTTCACAATGCTTCCTAATACCCTGAAAGCAGTTATCTCCATCTAATATACAATGAAGCTATTGACATTAATAGAGTTCTGACGTTTCGTATATATAATGAAATTATATGGTTTTGGTAGATTTCGCCCAAACATGTCTTTTTGTACGATTTCGATATATCATTTCTAAAATCCTAATTTCATTAACAAATCAACTCGATATTTCCAGAATATTACATATTTTGAAAACATATGTACCCATGTAAAGTTGTTTCACGAGAAATAAATCATTCGATAAATTGTATGTACTATCGACGCCTTTTTGGTGCCAAATGGAAAAATTCTCGGGTAATCTGTTCCTTAAAATATGAGGGTCTCCACCTATCAATTTTCGCTCCGAATCATTGCTTGTAAATAAATTCATTCGTATTCTTTTCTGGAATTGTTAGTATTATACATGTGTATCTGATAAGCTTTCTAATTAGCTACTTACTGTATAATACAGTTACTAGGTGGGAATACAATAGTGTGTTCTATAGTAACCACCGGCATTGCCACAGTAAGAATTGTTAGGTATATGCGAAATATATCTGAATAATTGTATATCTTTCAGGCTTGACACACCTTTAACTCCCTTTCAGAAAATACTTTAATTCCATTCAAATAATGCTCGCAGATTCCGACTTTAGATTAACAGGTGGAACAAATCCGGTTTTTGCTACCATTTGTAATACCAGTCCCTATCTGTTTGAGTTTTCTCCCTTTGTGTGACATTTAACCCAGTTCTTCTGATGTGATAATGTATGCATATATAGCATGGGACTTATTTACAAACTTGGAGACTTTCTCCACATTAATTGATTTTCAGAAGAAGTGTTATGGTAAGTATACCCACAAAGCTGTTTTATGTTGCTGGTTTATATATACTAAGTATCACACCAATTTTCAGTAGAGCCAGTTATTCTAGATGCTCTGATTGTTTCCTAATTGATAGTTCATAATGCTTCCTAATACTCTGAAAGCAGTTATCTCCATCTAATATACGCTGAATCTATTGACAATTAATAGAATTCTGACGTTTCGTATTTATAATGAAATTATATGGTTTTGGTAGATTTCGCCCAAACATGTCTTTTGTACGATTTCGATATATCATTTCTAAAATCATAATTTCATTAACAAATCAACTCGATATTTCCAGAATTTTACATATTTTGAAAACATATGTACCCATGTAAAGTTGTTTCACGAGAAATAAATCATTCGATAAATTGTATGTACTATCGACCCCTTTTTGGTGCCAAATGGAAACATTCTCGGGTAATCTGTTCCTTATAATATGAGGGTCTCCACCTATCAATTTCAGCTACGAATCATTGTTTGTAAATAAATTCATTGGTATTCTTTTCTGGATTTGTTAGTATTATACATGTGTATCTGATATGCTTTCTAATTAGCTACTTACGGTATAATACAGTTACTAGGTGGGAATACACTAGTCTGTTCTATAGTAACCACCGGCATTGCCACAGTAAGAATTGTTAGGTATATACGAAATATATCTGAATAATTGTATATCTTTCAGGCTTGACACACCTTTAACTCCCTTTCAGAAAATACTTTCATTCCATTCAAATAATGCTCGCAGATTCCGACCTTAGATTAACAGGTGGAACAAATCCTGTTTTTGCTACCATTTGTAATACCAGTCCCTATTTGTTTGAGTTTTCTCCCTTTGTGTGACATCTAACCCAGTTCTTCTGATGTGATAATGTATGCATATATAGAATGGGACTTATTTACAAACTTGGAGACTTTCTCCACATTAATTGATTTTCAGAAGAACTGTTATGGTAAATATACCCCAAAGCTGTTTTATGTTGCTGGTTTATATATACTAAGTATCACACCAATTTTCAGTAGAGCCAGTTATTCTAGATGCTCCTATTGTTTTCTAATTGATAGTTCACAATGCCTCCTAATACTCTGAAAGTAGTTATCTCTATCTAATATACGCTGAATCTATTGACAATTAATAGAGTTCTGACGTTTCGTATTTATAATGAAAATATATGGTTTTGGTAGATTTCGCCCAAACATGTCTTTTTGTACGATTTCGATAAATCATTTCAAAAATCATAATTTCATTAACAAATCAACTCGATATTTCCAGAATTTTGCATATTTTGAAAACATATGTACCCATGTAAAGTTGTTTCACGAGAAATAAATCATTCGGTAAATTGTATATACTATTGACCCCTTTTTGGTGTCAAATGGAAAAATTCTCGGGTAATCTGTTCCTTAAAATATGAGGGTCTCCACCTATCAATTTCAGCTACGAATCATTGTTTGTAAATAAATTCATTCGTATTCATTTCTGGATTTGTTAGTATTATACATGTGTATCTGATATGCTTTCTAATTAACTACTTACGGTATAATACAGTTACTAGGAGGGAATACACTAGTGTGTTCTATAGTAACCACCGGCATTGCCACAGTAAGAAATGTTAGGTATATGCGAAATATATCAGAATAATTATATATCTTTCAGGCTTGACACACCTTTAACTCCTTTTCAGAAAATACTTTCATTCCATTCAAATAATGCTCGCAGATTCCGACCTTAGATTAACAGGTGGAACAAATCCGGTTTTTGCTACCATTTGTAATACCAGTCCCTATTTGTTTGAGATTTCTCCCTTTGTGTGACATCTAACCCAGTTCTTCTGATGTGATAATGTATGCATATATAGCATGGGACTTATTTACAAACTTGGGGACTTTCTCCACATTAATTGATTTTCAGAAGAAGTGTTATGGTAAGTATACCCACAAAGCTGTTTTATGTTGCTGGTTTATATATACTAAGTATCACACCAATTTTCAGTAGAGCCAGTTATTCTAGATGCTCTGATTGTTTCCTAATTGATAGTTCATAATGCCTCCTAATACTCTGAAAGCAGTTATCTCCATCTAATATACGATGAATCTATTGACAATTAATAGAATTCTGACGTTTCGTATTTATAATGAAATTATATGGTTTTGGTAGATTTCGCCCAAACATGTCTTTTGTACGATTTCGATATATCATTTCTAAAATCATAATTTCATTAACAAATCAACTCGATATTTCCAGAATTTTACATATTTTGAAAACATATGTACCCATGTAAAGTTGTTTCACGAGAAATAAATCATTCGATAAATTGTATGTACTATCGACCCCTTTTTGGTGCCAAATGGAAAAATTCTCGGGTAATCTGTTCCTTATAATATGAGTGTCTCCACCTATCAATTTTCGCTACGAATCATTGTTTGTAAATAAATTCATTCGTATTCTTTTCTGGAATTGTTAGTATTCTACATGTGTATCTGATAAGCTTTCTAATTAGCTACTTACTGTATAATACAGTTACTAGGTGGGAATACAGTAGTGTGTTCTATAGTAACCACCGGCATTGCCACAGTAAGAATTGTTAGGTATATGCGAAATATATCTGAATAATTGTATATCTTTCAGGCTTGACACACCTTTAACTCCTTTTCAGAAAATACTTTCATTCCATTCAAATAATGCTCGCAGATTCCGACCTTAGATTAACAGGTGGAACAAATCCTGTTTTTGCTACCATTTGTAATACCAGTCCCTATTTGTTTGAGTTTTCTCCCTTTGTGTGACATTTAACCCAGTTCTTCTGATGTGATAATGTATGCATATATAGCATGGGACTTATTTACAAACTTGGAGACTTTCTCCACATTAATTGATTTTCAGAAGAAGTGTTATGGTAAGTATACCCACAAAGCTGTTTTATGTTGCTGGTTTATACATACTAAGTATCACACCAATTTTCAGTAGAGCCAGTTATTCTAGATGCTCCTATTGTTTCCTAATTGATAGTTCACAATGCCTCCTAATACTCTGAAAGCAGTTATCTCCATCTAATATACGATGAATCTATTGACAATTAATAGAATTCTGACGTTTCGTATTTATAATGAAATTATATGGTTTTGGTAGATTTCGCTCAAACATGTCTTTTGTACGATTTCGATAAATCATTTCTAAAATCATAATTTCATTAACAAATCAACTCGATATTTCCAGAATTTTACATTTTTCGAAAACATATGTACCCATGTAAAGTTGTTTCACGAGAAATAAATCATTCGATAAATTGTGTGTACTATCGACGCCTTTTTGGTGCCAAATGGAACAATTCTCTGGTAACCTGTTCCTTAAAATATGAGGGTCTCCACCTATCAATTTTCGCTGCGAATCATTGTTTGTAAATAAATTCATTCGTATTCTTTTCTGGAAATGTTAGTATTATACATGTGTATCTGATATGCTTTCTAATTAGCTACTTACGGTATACAGTTACAAGGTGGGAATACACTAGTATGTTCTATAGTAACCACTGGCATTGCCACAGTAAGAATTGTTAGGTATATACGAAATATATCTGAAAAATTGTATAGCTCTCAGGCTTGACACACCTTTAACTCCCTTTCAGAAAATACTTTAATTCTATTCAAATAATGTTCGCAGATTCCCACCTTAGATTAACAGGTGGAACAAATCCGGTTTTTGCTACCATTTGTGAAACCAGTCCCTATTTCGTTTAGATTTCTCCCTTCGTGTGACATCTAACCCAGTTCTTCTGATGTGATGATGTATGCATATATTGCAAGGGCCTTATTTACAAACTTAGAGACTTTCTCCACATTAATTGATTTTCAGAAGAAGTGTAATGGTAAATATACTACCAAAGCTATTTTTTGTTGCTAGTTTATATATACTAAGTATCACACCAAATTTCAGTAGAGCCAGTTATTCTAGATGCTCTGATTGTTTCCTAATTGATAGTTCACAATGCTTCCTAATACCCTGAAAGCAGTTATCTCCATCTAATATACAATGAAGCTATTGACATTAATAGAGTTCTGACGTTTCGTATATATAATGAAATTATATGGTTTTGGTAGATTTCGCCCAAACATGTCTTTTTGTACGATTTCGATATATCATTTCTAAAATCCTAATTTCATTAACAAATCAACTCGATATTTCCAGAATATTACATATTTTGAAAACATATGTACCCATGTAAAGTTGTTTCACGAGAAATAAATCATTCGATAAATTGTATGTACTATCGACGCCTTTTTGGTGCCAAATGGAAAAATTCTCGGGTAATCTGTTCCTTAAAATATGAGGGTCTCCACCTATCAATTTTCGCTCCGAATCATTGCTTGTAAATAAATTCATTCGTATTCTTTTCTGGAATTGTTAGTATTATACATGTGTATCTGATAAGCTTTCTAATTAGCTACTTACTGTATAATACAGTTACTAGGTGGGAATACAATAGTGTGTTCTATAGTAACCACCGGCATTGCCACAGTAAGAATTGTTAGGTATATGCGAAATATATCTGAATAATTGTATATCTTTCAGGCTTGACACACCTTTAACTCCCTTTCAGAAAATACTTTAATTCCATTCAAATAATGCTCGCAGATTCCGACTTTAGATTAACAGGTGGAACAAATCCGGTTTTTGCTACCATTTGTAATACCAGTCCCTATCTGTTTGAGTTTTCTCCCTTTGTGTGACATTTAACCCAGTTCTTCTGATGTGATAATGTATGCATATATAGCATGGGACTTATTTACAAACTTGGAGACTTTCTCCACATTAATTGATTTTCAGAAGAAGTGTTATGGTAAGTATACCCACAAAGCTGTTTTATGTTGCTGGTTTATATATACTAAGTATCACACCAATTTTCAGTAGAGCCAGTTATTCTAGATGCTCTGATTGTTTCCTAATTGATAGTTCATAATGCTTCCTAATACTCTGAAAGCAGTTATCTCCATCTAATATACGCTGAATCTATTGACAATTAATAGAATTCTGACGTTTCGTATTTATAATGAAATTATATGGTTTTGGTAGATTTCGCCCAAACATGTCTTTTGTACGATTTCGATATATCATTTCTAAAATCATAATTTCATTAACAAATCAACTCGATATTTCCAGAATTTTACATATTTTGAAAACATATGTACCCATGTAAAGTTGTTTCACGAGAAATAAATCATTCGATAAATTGTATGTACTATCGACCCCTTTTTGGTGCCAAATGGAAACATTCTCGGGTAATCTGTTCCTTATAATATGAGGGTCTCCACCTATCAATTTCAGCTACGAATCATTGTTTGTAAATAAATTCATTGGTATTCTTTTCTGGATTTGTTAGTATTATACATGTGTATCTGATATGCTTTCTAATTAGCTACTTACGGTATAATACAGTTACTAGGTGGGAATACACTAGTCTGTTCTATAGTAACCACCGGCATTGCCACAGTAAGAATTGTTAGGTATATACGAAATATATCTGAATAATTGTATATCTTTCAGGCTTGACACACCTTTAACTCCCTTTCAGAAAATACTTTCATTCCATTCAAATAATGCTCGCAGATTCCGACCTTAGATTAACAGGTGGAACAAATCCTGTTCTTGCTACCATTTGTAATACCAGTCCCTATTTGTTTGAGTTTTCTCCCTTTGTGTGACATCTAACCCAGTTCTTCTGATGTGATAATGTATGCATATATAGAATGGGACTTATTTACAAACTTGGAGACTTTCTCCACATTAATTGATTTTCAGAAGAACTGTTATGGTAAATATACCCCAAAGCTGTTTTATGTTGCTGGTTTATATATACTAAGTATCACACCAATTTTCAGTAGAGCCAGTTATTCTAGATGCTCCTATTGTTTTCTAATTGATAGTTCACAATGCCTCCTAATACTCTGAAAGTAGTTATCTCTATCTAATATACGCTGAATCTATTGACAATTAATAGAGTTCTGACGTTTCGTATTTATAATGAAAATATATGGTTTTGGTAGATTTCGCCCAAACATGTCTTTTTGTACGATTTCGATAAATCATTTCAAAAATCATAATTTCATTAACAAATCAACTCGATATTTCCAGAATTTTGCATATTTTGAAAACATATGTACCCATGTAAAGTTGTTTCACGAGAAATAAATCATTCGGTAAATTGTATATACTATTGACCCCTTTTTGGTGTCAAATGGAAAAATTCTCGGGTAATCTGTTCCTTAAAATATGAGGGTCTCCACCTATCAATTTCAGCTACGAATCATTGTTTGTAAATAAATTCATTCGTATTCATTTCTGGATTTGTTAGTATTATACATGTGTATCTGATATGCTTTCTAATTAACTACTTACGGTATAATACAGTTACTAGGAGGGAATACACTAGTGTGTTCTATAGTAACCACCGGCATTGCCACAGTAAGAAATGTTAGGTATATGCGAAATATATCAGAATAATTATATATCTTTCAGGCTTGACACACCTTTAACTCCTTTTCAGAAAATACTTTCATTCCATTCAAATAATGCTCGCAGATTCCGACCTTAGATTAACAGGTGGAACAAATCCGGTTTTTGCTACCATTTGTAATACCAGTCCCTATTTGTTTGAGATTTCTCCCTTTGTGTGACATCTAACCCAGTTCTTATGATGTGATAATGTATGCATATATAGCATGGGACTTATTTACAAACTTGGGGACTTTCTCCACATTAATTGATTTTCAGAAGAAGTGTTATGGTAAGTATACCCACAAAGCTGTTTTATGTTGCTGGTTTATATATACTAAGTATCACACCAATTTTCAGTAGAGCCAGTTATTCTAGATGCTCTGATTGTTTCCTAATTGATAGTTCATAATGCCTCCTAATACTCTGAAAGCAGTTATCTCCATCTAATATACGATGAATCTATTGACAATTAATAGAATTCTGACGTTTCGTATTTATAATGAAATTATATGGTTTTGGTAGATTTCGCCCAAACATGTCTTTTGTACGATTTCGATATATCATTTCTAAAATCATAATTTCATTAACAAATCAACTCGATATTTCCAGAATTTTACATATTTTGAAAACATATGTACCCATGTAAAGTTGTTTCACGAGAAATAAATCATTCGATAAATTGTATGTACTATCGACCCCTTTTTGGTGCCAAATGGAAAAATTCTCGGGTAATCTGTTCCTTATAATATGAGTGTCTCCACCTATCAATTTTCGCTACGAATCATTGTTTGTAAATAAATTCATTCGTATTCTTTTCTGGAATTGTTAGTATTCTACATGTGTATCTGATAAGCTTTCTAATTAGCTACTTACTGTATAATACAGTTACTAGGTGGGAATACAGTAGTGTGTTCTATAGTAACCACCGGCATTGCCACAGTAAGAATTGTTAGGTATATGCGAAATATATCTGAATAATTGTATATCTTTCAGGCTTGACACACCTTTAACTCCTTTTCAGAAAATACTTTCATTCCATTCAAATAATGCTCGCAGATTCCGACCTTAGATTAACAGGTGGAACAAATCCTGTTTTTGCTACCATTTGTAATACCAGTCCCTATTTGTTTGAGTTTTCTCCCTTTGTGTGACATTTAACCCAGTTCTTCTGATGTGATAATGTATGCATATATAGCATGGGACTTATTTACAAACTTGGAGACTTTCTCCACATTAATTGATTTTCAGAAGAAGTGTTATGGTAAGTATACCCACAAAGCTGTTTTATGTTGCTGGTTTATACATACTAAGTATCACACCAATTTTCAGTAGAGCCAGTTATTCTAGATGCTCCTATTGTTTCCTAATTGATAGTTCACAATGCCTCCTAATACTCTGAAAGCAGTTATCTCCATCTAATATACGATGAATCTATTGACAATTAATAGAATTCTGACGTTTCGTATTTATAATGAAATTATATGGTTTTGGTAGATTTCGCTCAAACATGTCTTTTGTACGATTTCGATAAATCATTTCTAAAATCATAATTTCATTAACAAATCAACTCGATATTTCCAGAATTTTACATTTTTCGAAAACATATGTACCCATGTAAAGTTGTTTCACGAGAAATAAATCATTCGATAAATTGTGTGTACTATCGACGCCTTTTTGGTGCCAAATGGAACAATTCTCTGGTAACCTGTTCCTTAAAATATGAGGGTCTCCACCTATCAATTTTCGCTGCGAATCATTGTTTGTAAATAAATTCATTCGTATTCTTTTCTGGAAATGTTAGTATTATACATGTGTATCTGATATGCTTTCTAATTAGCTACTTACGGTATACAGTTACAAGGTGGGAATACACTAGTATATTCTATAGTAACCACTGGCATTGCCACAGTAAGAATTGTTAGGTATATACGAAATATATCTGAAAAATTGTATAGCTCTCAGGCTTGACACACCTTTAACTCCCTTTCAGAAAATACTTTAATTCTATTCAAATAATGTTCGCAGATTCCCACCTTAGATTAACAGGTGGAACAAATCCGGTTTTTGCTACCATTTGTGAAACCAGTCCCTATTTCGTTTAGATTTCTCCCTTCGTGTGACATCTAACCCAGTTCTTCTGATGTGATGATGTATGCATATATTGCAAGGGCCTTATTTACAAACTTAGAGACTTTCTCCACATTAATTGATTTTCAGAAGAAGTGTAATGGTAAATATACTACCAAAGCTATTTTTTGTTGCTAGTTTATATATACTAAGTATCACACCAAATTTCAGTAGAGCCAGTTATTCTAGATGCTCTGATTGTTTCCTAATTGATAGTTCACAATGCTTCCTAATACCCTGAAAGCAGTTATCTCCATCTAATATACAATGAAGCTATTGACATTAATAGAGTTCTGACGTTTCGTATATATAATGAAATTATATGGTTTTGGTAGATTTCGCCCAAACATGTCTTTTTGTACGATTTCGATATATCATTTCTAAAATCCTAATTTCATTAACAAATCAACTCGATATTTCCAGAATATTACATATTTTGAAAACATATGTACCCATGTAAAGTTGTTTCACGAGAAATAAATCATTCGATAAATTGTATGTACTATCGACGCCTTTTTGGTGCCAAATGGAAAAATTCTCGGGTAATCTGTTCCTTAAAATATGAGGGTCTCCACCTATCAATTTTCGCTCCGAATCATTGCTTGTAAATAAATTCATTCGTATTCTTTTCTGGAATTGTTAGTATTATACATGTGTATCTGATAAGCTTTCTAATTAGCTACTTACTGTATAATACAGTTACTAGGTGGGAATACAATAGTGTGTTCTATAGTAACCACCGGCATTGCCACAGTAAGAATTGTTAGGTATATGCGAAATATATCTGAATAATTGTATATCTTTCAGGCTTGACACACCTTTAACTCCCTTTCAGAAAATACTTTAATTCCATTCAAATAATGCTCGCAGATTCCGACTTTAGATTAACAGGTGGAACAAATCCGGTTTTTGCTACCATTTGTAATACCAGTCCCTATCTGTTTGAGTTTTCTCCCTTTGTGTGACATTTAACCCAGTTCTTCTGATGTGATAATGTATGCATATATAGCATGGGACTTATTTACAAACTTGGAGACTTTCTCCACATTAATTGATTTTCAGAAGAAGTGTTATGGTAAGTATACCCACAAAGCTGTTTTATGTTGCTGGTTTATATATACTAAGTATCACACCAATTTTCAGTAGAGCCAGTTATTCTAGATGCTCTGATTGTTTCCTAATTGATAGTTCATAATGCTTCCTAATACTCTGAAAGCAGTTATCTCCATCTAATATACGCTGAATCTATTGACAATTAATAGAATTCTGACGTTTCGTATTTATAATGAAATTATATGGTTTTGGTAGATTTCGCCCAAACATGTCTTTTGTACGATTTCGATATATCATTTCTAAAATCATAATTTCATTAACAAATCAACTCGATATTTCCAGAATTTTACATATTTTGAAAACATATGTACCCATGTAAAGTTGTTTCACGAGAAATAAATCATTCGATAAATTGTATGTACTATCGACCCCTTTTTGGTGCCAAATGGAAACATTCTCGGGTAATCTGTTCCTTATAATATGAGGGTCTCCACCTATCAATTTCAGCTACGAATCATTGTTTGTAAATAAATTCATTGGTATTCTTTTCTGGATTTGTTAGTATTATACATGTGTATCTGATATGCTTTCTAATTAGCTACTTACGGTATAATACAGTTACTAGGTGGGAATACACTAGTCTGTTCTATAGTAACCACCGGCATTGCCACAGTAAGAATTGTTAGGTATATACGAAATATATCTGAATAATTGTATATCTTTCAGGCTTGACACACCTTTAACTCCCTTTCAGAAAATACTTTCATTCCATTCAAATAATGCTCGCAGATTCCGACCTTAGATTAACAGGTGGAACAAATCCTGTTTTTGCTACCATTTGTAATACCAGTCCCTATTTGTTTGAGTTTTCTCCCTTTGTGTGACATCTAACCCAGTTCTTCTGATGTGATAATGTATGCATATATAGAATGGGACTTATTTACAAACTTGGAGACTTTCTCCACATTAATTGATTTTCAGAAGAACTGTTATGGTAAATATACCCCAAAGCTGTTTTATGTTGCTGGTTTATATATACTAAGTATCACACCAATTTTCAGTAGAGCCAGTTATTCTAGATGCTCCTATTGTTTTCTAATTGATAGTTCACAATGCCTCCTAATACTCTGAAAGTAGTTATCTCTATCTAATATACGCTGAATCTATTGACAATTAATAGAGTTCTGACGTTTCGTATTTATAATGAAAATATATGGTTTTGGTAGATTTCGCCCAAACATGTCTTTTTGTACGATTTCGATAAATCATTTCAAAAATCATAATTTCATTAACAAATCAACTCGATATTTCCAGAATTTTGCATATTTTGAAAACATATGTACCCATGTAAAGTTGTTTCACGAGAAATAAATCATTCGGTAAATTGTATATACTATTGACCCCTTTTTGGTGTCAAATGGAAAAATTCTCGGGTAATCTGTTCCTTAAAATATGAGGGTCTCCACCTATCAATTTCAGCTACGAATCATTGTTTGTAAATAAATTCATTCGTATTCATTTCTGGATTTGTTAGTATTATACATGTGTATCTGATATGCTTTCTAATTAACTACTTACGGTATAATACAGTTACTAGGAGGGAATACACTAGTGTGTTCTATAGTAACCACCGGCATTGCCACAGTAAGAAATGTTAGGTATATGCGAAATATATCAGAATAATTATATATCTTTCAGGCTTGACACACCTTTAACTCCTTTTCAGAAAATACTTTCATTCCATTCAAATAATGCTCGCAGATTCCGACCTTAGATTAACAGGTGGAACAAATCCGGTTTTTGCTACCATTTGTAATACCAGTCCCTATTTGTTTGAGATTTCTCCCTTTGTGTGACATCTAACCCAGTTCTTATGATGTGATAATGTATGCATATATAGCATGGGACTTATTTACAAACTTGGGGACTTTCTCCACATTAATTGATTTTCAGAAGAAGTGTTATGGTAAGTATACCCACAAAGCTGTTTTATGTTGCTGGTTTATATATACTAAGTATCACACCAATTTTCAGTAGAGCCAGTTATTCTAGATGCTCTGATTGTTTCCTAATTGATAGTTCATAATGCCTCCTAATACTCTGAAAGCAGTTATCTCCATCTAATATACGATGAATCTATTGACAATTAATAGAATTCTGACGTTTCGTATTTATAATGAAATTATATGGTTTTGGTAGATTTCGCCCAAACATGTCTTTTGTACGATTTCGATATATCATTTCTAAAATCATAATTTCATTAACAAATCAACTCGATATTTCCAGAATTTTACATATTTTGAAAACATATGTACCCATGTAAAGTTGTTTCACGAGAAATAAATCATTCGATAAATTGTATGTACTATCGACCCCTTTTTGGTGCCAAATGGAAAAATTCTCGGGTAATCTGTTCCTTATAATATGAGTGTCTCCACCTATCAATTTTCGCTACGAATCATTGTTTGTAAATAAATTCATTCGTATTCTTTTCTGGAATTGTTAGTATTCTACATGTGTATCTGATAAGCTTTCTAATTAGCTACTTACTGTATAATACAGTTACTAGGTGGGAATACAGTAGTGTGTTCTATAGTAACCACCGGCATTGCCACAGTAAGAATTGTTAGGTATATGCGAAATATATCTGAATAATTGTATATCTTTCAGGCTTGACACACCTTTAACTCCTTTTCAGAAAATACTTTCATTCCATTCAAATAATGCTCGCAGATTCCGACCTTAGATTAACAGGTGGAACAAATCCTGTTTTTGCTACCATTTGTAATACCAGTCCCTATTTGTTTGAGTTTTCTCCCTTTGTGTGACATTTAACCCAGTTCTTCTGATGTGATAATGTATGCATATATAGCATGGGACTTATTTACAAACTTGGAGACTTTCTCCACATTAATTGATTTTCAGAAGAAGTGTTATGGTAAGTATACCCACAAAGCTGTTTTATGTTGCTGGTTTATACATACTAAGTATCACACCAATTTTCAGTAGAGCCAGTTATTCTAGATGCTCCTATTGTTTCCTAATTGATAGTTCACAATGCCTCCTAATACTCTGAAAGCAGTTATCTCCATCTAATATACGATGAATCTATTGACAATTAATAGAATTCTGACGTTTCGTATTTATAATGAAATTATATGGTTTTGGTAGATTTCGCTCAAACATGTCTTTTGTACGATTTCGATAAATCATTTCTAAAATCATAATTTCATTAACAAATCAACTCGATATTTCCAGAATTTTACATTTTTCGAAAACATATGTACCCATGTAAAGTTGTTTCACGAGAAATAAATCATTCGATAAATTGTGTGTACTATCGACGCCTTTTTGGTGCCAAATGGAACAATTCTCTGGTAACCTGTTCCTTAAAATATGAGGGTCTCCACCTATCAATTTTCGCTGCGAATCATTGTTTGTAAATAAATTCATTCGTATTCTTTTCTGGAAATGTTAGTATTATACATGTGTATCTGATATGCTTTCTAATTAGCTACTTACGGTATACAGTTACAAGGTGGGAATACACTAGTATGTTCTATAGTAACCACTGGCATTGCCACAGTAAGAATTGTTAGGTATATACGAAATATATCTGAAAAATTGTATAGCTCTCAGGCTTGACACACCTTTAACTCCCTTTCAGAAAATACTTTAATTCTATTCAAATAATGTTCGCAGATTCCCACCTTAGATTAACAGGTGGAACAAATCCGGTTTTTGCTACCATTTGTGAAACCAGTCCCTATTTCGTTTAGATTTCTCCCTTCGTGTGACATCTAACCCAGTTCTTCTGATGTGATGATGTATGCATATATTGCAAGGGCCTTATTTACAAACTTAGAGACTTTCTCCACATTAATTGATTTTCAGAAGAAGTGTAATGGTAAATATACTACCAAAGCTATTTTTTGTTGCTAGTTTATATATACTAAGTATCACACCAAATTTCAGTAGAGCCAGTTATTCTAGATGCTCTGATTGTTTCCTAATTGATAGTTCACAATGCTTCCTAATACCCTGAAAGCAGTTATCTCCATCTAATATACAATGAAGCTATTGACATTAATAGAGTTCTGACGTTTCGTATATATAATGAAATTATATGGTTTTGGTAGATTTCGCCCAAACATGTCTTTTTGTACGATTTCGATATATCATTTCTAAAATCCTAATTTCATTAACAAATCAACTCGATATTTCCAGAATATTACATATTTTGAAAACATATGTACCCATGTAAAGTTGTTTCACGAGAAATAAATCATTCGATAAATTGTATGTACTATCGACGCCTTTTTGGTGCCAAATGGAAAAATTCTCGGGTAATCTGTTCCTTAAAATATGAGGGTCTCCACCTATCAATTTTCGCTCCGAATCATTGCTTGTAAATAAATTCATTCGTATTCTTTTCTGGAATTGTTAGTATTATACATGTGTATCTGATAAGCTTTCTAATTAGCTACTTACTGTATAATACAGTTACTAGGTGGGAATACAATAGTGTGTTCTATAGTAACCACCGGCATTGCCACAGTAAGAATTGTTAGGTATATGCGAAATATATCTGAATAATTGTATATCTTTCAGGCTTGACACACCTTTAACTCCCTTTCAGAAAATACTTTAATTCCATTCAAATAATGCTCGCAGATTCCGACTTTAGATTAACAGGTGGAACAAATCCGGTTTTTGCTACCATTTGTAATACCAGTCCCTATCTGTTTGAGTTTTCTCCCTTTGTGTGACATTTAACCCAGTTCTTCTGATGTGATAATGTATGCATATATAGCATGGGACTTATTTACAAACTTGGAGACTTTCTCCACATTAATTGATTTTCAGAAGAAGTGTTATGGTAAGTATACCCACAAAGCTGTTTTATGTTGCTGGTTTATATATACTAAGTATCACACCAATTTTCAGTAGAGCCAGTTATTCTAGATGCTCTGATTGTTTCCTAATTGATAGTTCATAATGCTTCCTAATACTCTGAAAGCAGTTATCTCCATCTAATATACGCTGAATCTATTGACAATTAATAGAATTCTGACGTTTCGTATTTATAATGAAATTATATGGTTTTGGTAGATTTCGCCCAAACATGTCTTTTGTACGATTTCGATATATCATTTCTAAAATCATAATTTCATTAACAAATCAACTCGATATTTCCAGAATTTTACATATTTTGAAAACATATGTACCCATGTAAAGTTGTTTCACGAGAAATAAATCATTCGATAAATTGTATGTACTATCGACCCCTTTTTGGTGCCAAATGGAAACATTCTCGGGTAATCTGTTCCTTATAATATGAGGGTCTCCACCTATCAATTTCAGCTACGAATCATTGTTTGTAAATAAATTCATTGGTATTCTTTTCTGGATTTGTTAGTATTATACATGTGTATCTGATATGCTTTCTAATTAGCTACTTACGGTATAATACAGTTACTAGGTGGGAATACACTAGTCTGTTCTATAGTAACCACCGGCATTGCCACAGTAAGAATTGTTAGGTATATACGAAATATATCTGAATAATTGTATATCTTTCAGGCTTGACACACCTTTAACTCCCTTTCAGAAAATACTTTCATTCCATTCAAATAATGCTCGCAGATTCCGACCTTAGATTAACAGGTGGAACAAATCCTGTTTTTGCTACCATTTGTAATACCAGTCCCTATTTGTTTGAGTTTTCTCCCTTTGTGTGACATCTAACCCAGTTCTTCTGATGTGATAATGTATGCATATATAGAATGGGACTTATTTACAAACTTGGAGACTTTCTCCACATTAATTGATTTTCAGAAGAACTGTTATGGTAAATATACCCCAAAGCTGTTTTATGTTGCTGGTTTATATATACTAAGTATCACACCAATTTTCAGTAGAGCCAGTTATTCTAGATGCTCCTATTGTTTTCTAATTGATAGTTCACAATGCCTCCTAATACTCTGAAAGTAGTTATCTCTATCTAATATACGCTGAATCTATTGACAATTAATAGAGTTCTGACGTTTCGTATTTATAATGAAAATATATGGTTTTGGTAGATTTCGCCCAAACATGTCTTTTTGTACGATTTCGATAAATCATTTCAAAAATCATAATTTCATTAACAAATCAACTCGATATTTCCAGAATTTTGCATATTTTGAAAACATATGTACCCATGTAAAGTTGTTTCACGAGAAATAAATCATTCGGTAAATTGTATATACTATTGACCCCTTTTTGGTGTCAAATGGAAAAATTCTCGGGTAATCTGTTCCTTAAAATATGAGGGTCTCCACCTATCAATTTCAGCTACGAATCATTGTTTGTAAATAAATTCATTCGTATTCATTTCTGGATTTGTTAGTATTATACATGTGTATCTGATATGCTTTCTAATTAACTACTTACGGTATAATACAGTTACTAGGAGGGAATACACTAGTGTGTTCTATAGTAACCACCGGCATTGCCACAGTAAGAAATGTTAGGTATATGCGAAATATATCAGAATAATTATATATCTTTCAGGCTTGACACACCTTTAACTCCTTTTCAGAAAATACTTTCATTCCATTCAAATAATGCTCGCAGATTCCGACCTTAGATTAACAGGTGGAACAAATCCGGTTTTTGCTACCATTTGTAATACCAGTCCCTATTTGTTTGAGATTTCTCCCTTTGTGTGACATCTAACCCAGTTCTTATGATGTGATAATGTATGCATATATAGCATGGGACTTATTTACAAACTTGGGGACTTTCTCCACATTAATTGATTTTCAGAAGAAGTGTTATGGTAAGTATACCCACAAAGCTGTTTTATGTTGCTGGTTTATATTTACTAAGTATCACACCAATTTTCAGTAGAGCCAGTTATTCTAGATGCTCTGATTGTTTCCTAATTGATAGTTCATAATGCCTCCTAATACTCTGAAAGCAGTTATCTCCATCTAATATACGATGAATCTATTGACAATTAATAGAATTCTGACGTTTCGTATTTATAATGAAATTATATGGTTTTGGTAGATTTCGCCCAAACATGTCTTTTGTACGATTTCGATATATCATTTCTAAAATCATAATTTCATTAACAAATCAACTCGATATTTCCAGAATTTTACATATTTTGAAAACATATGTACCCATGTAAAGTTGTTTCACGAGAAATAAATCATTCGATAAATTGTATGTACTATCGACCCCTTTTTGGTGCCAAATGGAAAAATTCTCGGGTAATCTGTTCCTTATAATATGAGTGTCTCCACCTATCAATTTTCGCTACGAATCATTGTTTGTAAATAAATTCATTCGTATTCTTTTCTGGAATTGTTAGTATTCTACATGTGTATCTGATAAGCTTTCTAATTAGCTACTTACTGTATAATACAGTTACTAGGTGGGAATACAGTAGTGTGTTCTATAGTAACCACCGGCATTGCCACAGTAAGAATTGTTAGGTATATGCGAAATATATCTGAATAATTGTATATCTTTCAGGCTTGACACACCTTTAACTCCTTTTCAGAAAATACTTTCATTCCATTCAAATAATGCTCGCAGATTCCGACCTTAGATTAACAGGTGGAACAAATCCTGTTTTTGCTACCATTTGTAATACCAGTCCCTATTTGTTTGAGTTTTCTCCCTTTGTGTGACATTTAACCCAGTTCTTCTGATGTGATAATGTATGCATATATAGCATGGGACTTATTTACAAACTTGGAGACTTTCTCCACATTAATTGATTTTCAGAAGAAGTGTTATGGTAAGTATACCCACAAAGCTGTTTTATGTTGCTGGTTTATACATACTAAGTATCACACCAATTTTCAGTAGAGCCAGTTATTCTAGATGCTCCTATTGTTTCCTAATTGATAGTTCACAATGCCTCCTAATACTCTGAAAGCAGTTATCTCCATCTAATATACGATGAATCTATTGACAATTAATAGAATTCTGACGTTTCGTATTTATAATGAAATTATATGGTTTTGGTAGATTTCGCTCAAACATGTCTTTTGTACGATTTCGATAAATCATTTCTAAAATCATAATTTCATTAACAAATCAACTCGATATTTCCAGAATTTTACATTTTTCGAAAACATATGTACCCATGTAAAGTTGTTTCACGAGAAATAAATCATTCGATAAATTGTGTGTACTATCGACGCCTTTTTGGTGCCAAATGGAACAATTCTCTGGTAACCTGTTCCTTAAAATATGAGGGTCTCCACCTATCAATTTTCGCTGCGAATCATTGTTTGTAAATAAATTCATTCGTATTCTTTTCTGGAAATGTTAGTATTATACATGTGTATCTGATATGCTTTCTAATTAGCTACTTACGGTATACAGTTACAAGGTGGGAATACACTAGTATGTTCTATAGTAACCACTGGCATTGCCACAGTAAGAATTGTTAGGTATATACGAAATATATCTGAAAAATTGTATAGCTCTCAGGCTTGACACACCTTTAACTCCCTTTCAGAAAATACTTTAATTCTATTCAAATAATGTTCGCAGATTCCCACCTTAGATTAACAGGTGGAACAAATCCGGTTTTTGCTACCATTTGTGAAACCAGTCCCTATTTCGTTTAGATTTCTCCCTTCGTGTGACATCTAACCCAGTTCTTCTGATGTGATGATGTATGCATATATTGCAAGGGCCTTATTTACAAACTTAGAGACTTTCTCCACATTAATTGATTTTCAGAAGAAGTGTAATGGTAAATATACTACCAAAGCTATTTTTTGTTGCTAGTTTATATATACTAAGTATCACACCAAATTTCAGTAGAGCCAGTTATTCTAGATGCTCTGATTGTTTCCTAATTGATAGTTCACAATGCTTCCTAATACCCTGAAAGCAGTTATCTCCATCTAATATACAATGAAGCTATTGACATTAATAGAGTTCTGACGTTTCGTATATATAATGAAATTATATGGTTTTGGTAGATTTCGCCCAAACATGTCTTTTTGTACGATTTCGATATATCATTTCTAAAATCCTAATTTCATTAACAAATCAACTCGATATTTCCAGAATATTACATATTTTGAAAACATATGTACCCATGTAAAGTTGTTTCACGAGAAATAAATCATTCGATAAATTGTATGTACTATCGACGCCTTTTTGGTGCCAAATGGAAAAATTCTCGGGTAATCTGTTCCTTAAAATATGAGGGTCTCCACCTATCAATTTTCGCTCCGAATCATTGCTTGTAAATAAATTCATTCGTATTCTTTTCTGGAATTGTTAGTATTATACATGTGTATCTGATAAGCTTTCTAATTAGCTACTTACTGTATAATACAGTTACTAGGTGGGAATACAATAGTGTGTTCTATAGTAACCACCGGCATTGCCACAGTAAGAATTGTTAGGTATATGCGAAATATATCTGAATAATTGTATATCTTTCAGGCTTGACACACCTTTAACTCCCTTTCAGAAAATACTTTAATTCCATTCAAATAATGCTCGCAGATTCCGACTTTAGATTAACAGGTGGAACAAATCCGGTTTTTGCTACCATTTGTAATACCAGTCCCTATCTGTTTGAGTTTTCTCCCTTTGTGTGACATTTAACCCAGTTCTTCTGATGTGATAATGTATGCATATATAGCATGGGACTTATTTACAAACTTGGAGACTTTCTCCACATTAATTGATTTTCAGAAGAAGTGTTATGGTAAGTATACCCACAAAGCTGTTTTATGTTGCTGGTTTATATATACTAAGTATCACACCAATTTTCAGTAGAGCCAGTTATTCTAGATGCTCTGATTGTTTCCTAATTGATAGTTCATAATGCTTCCTAATACTCTGAAAGCAGTTATCTCCATCTAATATACGCTGAATCTATTGACAATTAATAGAATTCTGACGTTTCGTATTTATAATGAAATTATATGGTTTTGGTAGATTTCGCCCAAACATGTCTTTTGTACGATTTCGATATATCATTTCTAAAATCATAATTTCATTAACAAATCAACTCGATATTTCCAGAATTTTACATATTTTGAAAACATATGTACCCATGTAAAGTTGTTTCACGAGAAATAAATCATTCGATAAATTGTATGTACTATCGACCCCTTTTTGGTGCCAAATGGAAACATTCTCGGGTAATCTGTTCCTTATAATATGAGGGTCTCCACCTATCAATTTCAGCTACGAATCATTGTTTGTAAATAAATTCATTGGTATTCTTTTCTGGATTTGTTAGTATTATACATGTGTATCTGATATGCTTTCTAATTAGCTACTTACGGTATAATACAGTTACTAGGTGGGAATACACTAGTCTGTTCTATAGTAACCACCGGCATTGCCACAGTAAGAATTGTTAGGTATATACGAAATATATCTGAATAATTGTATATCTTTCAGGCTTGACACACCTTTAACTCCCTTTCAGAAAATACTTTCATTCCATTCAAATAATGCTCGCAGATTCCGACCTTAGATTAACAGGTGGAACAAATCCTGTTTTTGCTACCATTTGTAATACCAGTCCCTATTTGTTTGAGTTTTCTCCCTTTGTGTGACATCTAACCCAGTTCTTCTGATGTGATAATGTATGCATATATAGAATGGGACTTATTTACAAACTTGGAGACTTTCTCCACATTAATTGATTTTCAGAAGAACTGTTATGGTAAATATACCCCAAAGCTGTTTTATGTTGCTGGTTTATATATACTAAGTATCACACCAATTTTCAGTAGAGCCAGTTATTCTAGATGCTCTGATTGTTTTTCTAATTGATAGTTCACAATGCCTCCTAATACTCTGAAAGTAGTTATCTCTATCTAATATACGCTGAATCTATTGACAATTAATAGAGTTCTGACGTTTCGTATTTATAATGAAAATATATGGTTTTGGTAGATTTCGCCCAAACATGTCTTTTTGTACGATTTCGATAAATCATTTCAAAAATCATAATTTCATTAACAAATCAACTCGATATTTCCAGAATTTTGCATATTTTGAAAACATATGTACCCATGTAAAGTTGTTTCACGAGAATAAATCATTCGGTAAATGTATATACTATTGACCCCCTTTTTGGTGTCAAATGGAAAAATTCTCGGGTAATCTGTTCCTTAAAATATGAGGGTCACCACCTATCAATTTCAGCTACGAATCATTGTTTGTAATAAATTCATTCGTATTCATTTCTGGATTTGTTAGTATTATACATGTGTATCTGATATGCTTTCTAATTAACTACTTACGGTATAATACAGTTACTAGGAGGGAATACACTAGTGTGTTCTAATAGTAACCACCGGCATTGCCACAGTAAGAAATGTTAGGTATATGCGAAATATATCAGAATAATTATATATCTTTCAGGCTTGACACACTTTAACTCCTTTTCAGAAAATACTTTCATTCCATTCAAATTAATGCTCGCAGATTCCGACCTTAGATTAACAGGTGGAACAAATCCGGTTTTTGCTACCATTTGTAATACCAGTCCCTATTTGTTTGAGATTTCTCCCTTTGTGTGACATCTAACCCAGTTCTTATGATGTGATAATGTATGCATATATAGCATGGGACTTATTTACAAACTTGGGGACTTTCTCCACATTAATTGATTTTCAGAAGAAGTGTTATGGTAAGTATACCCACAAAGCTGTTTTATGTTGCTGGTTTATATATACTAAGTATCACACCAATTTTCAGTAGAGCCAGTTATTCTAGATGCTCTGATTGTTTCCTAATTGATAGTTCATAATGCCTCCTAATACTCTGAAAGCAGTTATCTCCATCTAATATACGATGAATCTATTGACAATTAATAGAATTCTGACGTTCGTATTTATAATGAAATTATATGGTTTTGGTAGATTTCGCCCAACATGTCTTTTGTACGATTTCGATATATCATTTCTAAAATCATAATTTCATTAACAAATCAACTCGATATTTCCAGAATTTTACATATTTTGAAAACATATGTACCCATGTAAAAGTTGTTTCACGAGAAATAAATCATTCGATAAATTGTATGTACTATCGACCCCTTTTTGGTGCCAAATGGAAAAATTCTCGGGTAATCTGTTCCTTATAATATGAGTGTCTCCACCTATCAATTTTCGCTACGAATCATTGTTTGTAAATAAATTCATTCCGTATTCTTTTCTGGAATTGTTAGTATTCTACATGTGTATCTGATAAGCTTTCTAATTAGCTACTTACTGTATAATACAGTTACTAGGTGGGAATACAGTAGTGTGTTCTATAGTAACCACCGGCATTGCCACAGTAAGAATTGTTAGGTATATGCGAAATATATCTGAATAATTGTATATCTTTCAGGCTTGACACACCTTTAACTCCTTTTCAGAAAATACTTTCATTCCATTCAAATATGCTCGCAGATTCCGACCTTAGATTAACAGGTGGAACAAATCCTGTTTTTGCTACCATTTGTAATACCAGTCCCTATTTGTTTGAGTTTTCTCCCTTTGTGTGACATTTAACCCAGTTCTTCTGATGTGATAATGTATGCATATATAGCATGGGACTTATTTACAAACTTGGAGACTTTCTCCACATTAATTGATTTTCAGAAGAAGTGTTATGGTAAGTATACCCACAAAGCTGTTTTATGTTGCTGGTTTATACATACTAAGTATCACACCAATTTTCAGTAGAGCCAGTTATTCTAGATG